>JACJUM010003317.1:3303817-3396419 GCA_020976665.1 Heortia vitessoides | reverse complement strand
TGATGATATGAACAAGGCATATTTATGAAGTCTGGTGATCGTCTATTGTTACAAAGCGTTCTCGTTTTAAAATATCATCGTACATAACAGAAAACAGAATTCTATAGAAGAAAAGGAAGAAACACAGAAAGAGGTGGGCCGCCATTAAGTTTTACATGATTAATTTACTAATTTATAATATTTATTTAACCTATATATATATCAATTTTCGATTAAGTCTAACAGACTATAACCATATCGTTATCTATCTGTTAATACGTGAAGCGAGAATTTACAAGAGAATTGCACAAACGGATGAACGAAAATTTGACAGACTTAAAGTTAACCTAAAGAAAAACTGCATAAAGCAAAAGTAATATATTTTAAACAAAAATGCACTAGAAATACAAGTTCATAAACAAACTATTACACACACTACAGTTCGAAAGACGCGTTGACATACTTTAATGAAGGAAACATTAATAGGCTATTTTCATCTATCAACAAAAAAATATAACATTATGTTACTTGAATAAATAATAACGTGAGGAATTGAAAAAAAATGTCGTTATTCCATAAAAACCTAAGATTAATTTTATATTTCAAAATTAAAATCCGAGTTTTATTATCTGTAAGTCACGTGACCGAAAACACCGTCCACCATGTTTTTTTCCAGAATGACGTCACAAGCACTAAAATATCTAAATGTAAACAACTGACTGTGTTCCTTAATTTTTTACTTTTTTTGTGTATAATTCCTTTTATTTTAGAGATTTTGTATTTTATTACGCTACTTTTGCATAATTAAACATGGACGTCGGATTTGTAAAAGCCGAAAGTACTAATTTACCGAAGATAGATGCGGTAATGATTACAAACTTCTTTGCGTGTAATACAGATTTCTTTTCTGCCGAATGCAGAAATATAAAAACAGCTATGTAAGTAAATCTTTCTATTACTTTATCACAACAATATCATTTGTGTGATTCATAGGTGTAATTCAATGAAATTTTCTTATTTTGAGGTTAACAACATCGTTCGGAATAGTAATAAATAACTTTTCTGGAGTCTTCAATGTCGAATTCTTACAATTTAACGCAACACACCAACGATACGGGTTATAGAAACTCATCTTTTTATATAAATAAAAACAACTCAACAAAGCCGACAAACTCAATATCGTGTCAATGACAAATGTCAATTTGAGGTTACAATATTTTAGTACTATTGACGTCACCAAAATGGCGGATGGTATTTTGGCGCGTATATTTTACGACAAATTTTTAATATTTTTTTTTCGGCATAAATCGGTCATATTTTGCTGAAATAAAAATTATAATGAATTATCAGATATATACGAACATTTAAAAAAAAAATGAAGAAATTGGAGAATAGCCTATTGTCTATTGAATATCATTCAATTGATGAGAGTTAAAGTTTAATGACATAAGCTCGAATTTCGACTACGGTCACTAGAATAGACTGCGTGATCAGCCTAAATTTCATAATAAAAAATCGCATTTGGTAGTGTTCCATCTTATGCGCCAAAGGTGGGGGGTTCGATCCCCACTTATATGTATGTAACGAACATTATATGCTTGTTTTGCATCTGGGTGTTATTTATATATGCATTACATATATTTAAAATTTCTTTGTTAATTTGTAAGTCTGATATCACGAATTCAAGACACGAGAAGATTAAGCGAGTTATCTCGGAGTCGGGGCAATGTAAGAGATGTCGTGTGATTTTTATTTATATTATTGAAAATGAATTTTGTAATGCATTTATGAGGAATAGACAATTTCTTATACCCAATGCGTGTAAAGAGTAATCATGCCGGCCGTGTTCCACTATTAGCCGAGTTTTTCTTAACGACCCTTTATTACTATTAACATTACTAACGACGCATTACCGTGTTGATTCTAACGTAAGTCCCAGTGTCACGGGGGAAAGACGATGATGAGCGGCCCTAAAACTGTGCCCTTCCCGCTTTCTTTGGTCTCGTTCCGATCCGGCTAAATAGCAGATCCGAACGAGACTGAAGTCGATCACTCAAGGGCGCCCTTAAGGCACGGATCTCGGCTTGAGTGGAGGTCGTTTGGGAGGCCTTAAAAAGCAGCTGGGGCAACCTGGATACGCCCAGCCGCACTAGTGCGCATCTGGTAAGCGCTTATGGAAAGAGAAAACACGTGCTCGCCGGCGAGTGCTGTGTACTGCTTTAGGCCTTTGTGTTTGTTGTGCGAATTACGGTAATGTCGTATGAGAATTGGGCAGGAGGACCACATGTCTCTGCCTAAGGTGCACGACTCTTAGCTAAGTGTCGTGCATAATATAATTTTTAGTGAAAGGTCCATGTTTCAAAGTTGTATCGGACTTTTGTATATATTCGGAGCGCTGTGAAAACTTTGTAAGCGCGATGCAGGCGTTGTGACGTGATTGGTCGATTTGCTTTGTGTATTCTGTATTTAGTTACGGTGTGTGGCGCTACAATATCTTAAAGATAAAAATTTCTATAACAACATTGCCGTGCCAGATATATACAAGAGCTAATGCTAGTCTCAATATACGACCACTAACTCCGATGTCAACAGATGGCGGCCGGCGTGCTGGCTCTGCTAGCACTAAGTGCAGCGTCGCCACGCCCCGACCCCATGCTCAACTGTGCCCTCTGTGCCCTGGCTCCGATTAACTGGTCTTAAATCAACATTCAAACGTGAGTTGTTCACTTGCCTAGATCCCGGCGTCCCGGTTTGGAGGGGGAGACGGTAAAATTGGGTGAGGTCAACTAATTTCGACAAAATTATCACATTGTTCTCATCAATACGATTAAATAATTAAAGAATATTTTCTGAAATATATTAAATTTTTTCGAACTGTGAACTCTAGACTAGAACACCAATTTTAATTAATATTTTAATATAATACGACTGTAATTAAATAGATAAATAATTAAAAAATGATATATAGAGCATAAATGATAAATAGGTTTTATATTAAAATCAACATTATATTATTAATTATAGAAAACAGTTTCTGTTTTCAACCAATTTATACAAGCGGAGCGTAGACCTAAAAAAATTAATGTATATAGGTCTAGTAATATATTTTAGAATGGATTTAATACATATAACTAATACATAAAACTTCTTTAGGCACGACAGTGATTCGAGCTATGACCGCTCTAGTGACACGGTCAAGTCTGTTTGACCAATTAGCTATCAACAATAATATTAAATATTAAACCCCGAAGACGCTGATGATAGTAATCCTATCTTGTACACCAAGGGTCGTGGGTTCGTTCCCACCCAGGACAAACATTTAAATGATTACAATTTGTTTTGTGTCCGGGTGTTAAATATGAATTTAAGTTTTTGTGATATGAGTACCGGCACAGTAGAATAATCCCCGAAACTAGGCGACTGAGGTACTATCCATCCAAACAGCACAAATGCAACAGAGCGGGAATAGGCACTAGCATTCTCGTCGCGAAGCTTCTCTCTGTGATTGCCACCACACCTGCCAAGTGCGAAAATTATGGGCAAAAATCCTCCTTCTGTCGTGGAGGCCGATGTCCAGCAGTGGACTTCCGATAACTGATATGATGATTTGTGATTCCACTGTTGTCTAATGTTCGTAATGCTTTAAGACTCCGACATATCTCGGAGTCAGGTTAACGTGTGAGATGTTGTGTTCATTCTATTTTTTATATTCACCGAAAACTCTCCAGCATTTTTTGCTAAAGGTTCACTGCGCCTCGTAGATCCTAGGCGCTTCATACTATATTCAAAAATCCACCTCGGTTTTTTATTTGCGTTTTCCTAAGGAGAGAATAACTATCTGAAGATTTGAGACGTAACTAACGCCACAGTTATGGGAAAACATCTCTTTTAATGACCTGTATAAATAATGTTTATGCATCTCTACTAAAGGTTTTATGAATGAAAAAGGTTAAATTATAATTGAGATAAATTTAACTAGAAAAAAATTAACTTGTATCAGGTGTCGAGCGCGACTTGAACCCGCAACTTTCCCGTGCAGGGGGACTGCACTAACTGCACCGTTGTGCTACCGAGACCTTTGCAAACATGTCGAATTGGCATGGAAGATGCAGATTCGAGTATCGCCTGACATTTGAGACAAGTTGGTATATTTATGAATAATTAATATTTAAAATGTCAGTTTGTTCACAGGTCCTGGCCTGGTTGACTCTAGTGGTTGTGTTACTGGCATCTCCAGCAGCGCAACCCGCGATAAGCTATGGCTGGTTTGGACGACTCAATAGCCAGGGTTGAACTGGTTTGATCCAGTTTTATCTTCCGATGTGCATGTTAAGCAAAAAATAAAACACCCAATTACTGTTATTTGTTCATTATTGTTAACCACTAGCCCCGCGGTTATACCCGATAATTTGGCAGAAAAAATTGACTGAAATAGACGCCATTACTTAAACTCATAAATGGTGTGCGACGTTTTTTAACTCCATTTTGTAGCAATATTTATTTAGCTAGAAATCCAATTAAATTGAAATTATAAAATGTATATTTTCGCCACCAAGTCTATACAGCAAAAATTAAATTACACTAACGAACTAATAATATTGAACCCGATGGCGCATTAGGTGTGGGTTTGATCCCCACCCAACGCAAATGCTTATATGATGATATTTGTGTTTGTTCTTATGTCTGGATGTTAAATATATGAATTTGAGTATTATATTTGTAACTCCTCTGTTGTTTGATGTCAATAACACAACTGCTCTAAGCGACTTATCTCGGCGGCAGGACAATGTTGTATGGGATCTAGTGAGAATTTATTTATTTACATAAAATACTGGTGGTTAAACGATTTAAAAATGTCTATTATGCATATAAAGATATTTTTGATTTTGACTTTTATGAGCTACTATGAACATGCCTGACCTGCACTACAGTACAATTGCAGTCCCAACAACTCAAATTTGTAGCTATAAGGTCCGAATTTCAGCATTATTAATCGAATTTAGAACCTTATTTACAACCGCTACTGACGCGGTATTAAACTATTACTAACTATATACATTGTTACCTAAAGGTACCTCACCTATAATGATTTTGGAGTTGACCAGCGCCGACCTGACGCAGTCCACCGACGTGCCGAGACTGCAATACCCATGGTGGTCCGGAGGAGATACCTGAAAAGGATTATTATTATAAGGATCTATACTAGTATTATGAAAAGATTTGTATATTTGTTTGTGACTAATTGACTCGACAACTACTGAATCGAAAAATAAGTTTTAAGTTTCTAGCTCTAAAAATAGCGATGCTTCCGTACAACTTTTCATACCCCCTTTCGACCCCTTGAAACCCTTATTTAGAATTAAAAATAGCCTATGTCCATTCTCAGGGTCTGAAGATTGCCTGTGACAAATTTCATCAAAATCGGTTGAAAGGTTTAAGCAGGAAAGCGTAACAGACACACTGACAGTTACTTTCGCATTTATAATATCAGTAAGGAAGTAGGGATGGACGGGTCCGATGGCGCAGATGGTATCTTGTAAGCCAGGGGTCGTGGGTTAGTTACCCATCCTGAGCTGTTTTTCATTTATATGACGATATTAGTGTTTGTTCTGTATCTAGAGGTTAAATATATGTATTTAACTAGTATATTTGTGATTTCTCTGTTGTCTGGATACTGTAACACAAGTGCTTTTAGCGACTTATCACGGAGTCAGGTCAATGTCAGAGATGTTGTAGGAATATTATTATCTTATATACATTTATACACATAGGGCCTATAACAGTGGCTGCAGTTTACATCGTCTTATTTAATACTAGCTTTCCGCCCGCGACTTTGTCCGCGAGGTCCATACCTACATTATATCATATTATTATGATTATTATTATTATTCATATTCATCATCATCATCATCATATCAGCCATAGAATGTCCACTACTGGACATAGGCCTTTACAAGACAAGAGATTTTTACCCATAATTGTCGCGCTGGGCAGGCGTGGTGGCAATAGCAGACCACAACTTCGCAACGAGGATGATGCTACCCATCCCTGCCCTAAGCGTTCAAGCTACATTGTTCCGGATGGATATACCGCCATCTGTCGGTCCGTATATTCTACTCTGCCGGTACTTGACGGTTAAACATTGCATTTAAATAGGTAATTAATTAAAACACAATTCCGACCGACACATCTATTTTAAATCTTATAACTCACACTGTCTGCAGTTGCGCATTCTGCCAATGACACCAACTTTCATACCACGAACAAGAATGTCAAACGCCAAAGTGTTATTGTAGAAACATCAATTCTTTAACGAAATCGAATGAAGCATTCAAGCACGATGTGATCAAAATATATAAATAATATTCTCCCACAACATTTCATATTTTGACTACGAGGTAAGTCGCTTAAACCACTTTTGCTACATTCACCAGACAATTGAATAATCACAAATATAATACTTAAATACAAATATTTATTTATTTAAATCTTACATTGCTATTTTGGATTTGTGAAACGATTAGTTTACTAAATAACTACCTGGTAATTTAACTGCATAAAAGTGTGATTACTAGATAATTCGTGATAATATTTAAAGCAGCATTGTGCGTTGTGTATTTTGAACCACTATTAAAAAATAAAACCACTCGAATCGTCGATATAAAATAAATGTAAAAACGGAATACACAGCGTTTAAAAGCCGTTGAAAAGTGTTACGAGTGGATGCAACAATATAAGAAAATATTAAGTATACATAAAACATTTTTTTTATATAAGGTCAACACACAAGCATACAGTCCGCGTGATAGTAAGCGTTACTGCAGCCGCGTATATAACGCTCGTGTCAACTCGAGGATATCACAATCGCGTTCCCAATCTTGTGACTTGAAGATATTATGCCACATTGTTCTATAATTTCAATAACTTTCTTTCCTTTAAACCAGAACACAGCAATGCAAACACTGCTTGGCGGTAGAAATAGGTGAGAGTGAGGTACCAATGCAGACGGCCATTGTATGAGGTCAACCTCATAAGAACTTAGCTTGTTATTACTTAAACTATTAAAAAAAGCAGCCAAATATTTTCTGTAATTCAAAACAGGTGCCGCAGTGTAACCGAAACTTTTTTAAAGGCGTTTTACAGCCGTTTAAAATACTCTTACTACAATAAAAATATAATGTACAGACCTGGATGATAGCGATATCGGGCTGGATGATCTTCCTGTGGAACAGCTTGGGGATGTCCTGCAGGAATATCGGGATGGCGTCCGAACGGCCTTCGGCAACCGCTTGCCGGACGTTGGCGGCCATGAATAAGGAGACGGACCTGTAATTTTAAATTAATCTTGTTAGTTTAAACATATCTAATGAGCTAACACTTTGTATTTAGCATTTTACACATTTGCACGCCTTCTAGTGATCATATCTTTACCATATTTACTTCGTTGTTAATTTGTGTAACACATGGAATCAGGGCGGGTACTTCCCTTACCAAAAAGGTTTACGCAATTAAATATTAGTATATATGGAAATAGTTACTTTACATGTATTAATTTTACATTTTCTTCGTTTATGTCCATCCAAAGTTTGCCTGGAAGAGATCGCTCTGAGCGATAAGGCCGCCAATTGTATTATAATTTATATTCTTTTTTGTTCTTTATGTAATTATCTGTGTACAATAAATAGTATTATTATAATTAATTTCGTATCGTTGTACATTTTTAAAGTAAGTGTTATTGTAATTACTCTTATCGAAAAAGTTTTGTAATAATTTTATTTTGAACGATGTTCACATTAGGTAGACCTCATATTCAAGGTCGTCTGTATTGGTACCTCACTCTCACCTATGTCTAACGCGAAATAGCAATGTTTGCATTGCTGTGTTCCGGTTAGATCGGTCGGAGAGATAGTGAATCGACGATGGCGACGTGTTAGTGATATCCTTGTGATATTACTGGTCTAATAAAAAAGCTAGTTTTAATGAGATCATAGATATTCGATAATCAGCATTATGTACTTAATGTACTACTTGCCAGTCGTAGCATTTTACCAACCCACATAATAACGTGTTCGCACGTGCTTAGATCATATTATACTAAAAATAAAAAATCTATCCTGTTGCCTGATAATAGGGCCTGATAAAACTGTACTCTGTACAGCTCAAACCTAAGGCTGTCATCCGTCCGGGACTCTCCGGGTCTGAAGGTTTCCTAGTTTGAAAGACGTCGGGCCGACGAAGGATTTTAAAGTGTAAATCTCGGATACTTTTGTTGTCAGAGGAAAACCAATTTGAAAAAAAAGCACAATCATTTCACAAGGTTTTTCTTTTTAATTTACTGTATAAATGAAGAAATATTATTACGATGTTTACTGTTTGTAGCAAAAAATATTTTTCCAGTAAAAGCTGTATTTCGTCCAAATATCAAGAATATGGACTAAAATCTAAAATGAAATAACTTTAACCATTGTTCCCGCACCAAATACTACTTGACGACAATACTTTAAATCCTTAATATCTCTTAATATCTACCTAGATACATAACATTACAATTTATCTTAATATCATACAGGTTTTATCAATCGAATCCTATCGCGAGCCCTACCTTTTGATGGCCCGTCAGATATCTGGCTGATAAGAGATAAACGTGTCAGTGTCAATAAATAAACTCACTTTTTACACCTTATCTCACACAGAACATAAACACAAATATTCATGATTTTAATGTCTGTCCTGGGTGGAGATCGAACCTACGACCTTTGGTGCACAGTATAGGATCACTACCATCTGCGCCATCAAGCCCTTAAAATAATTTTATACTAAAGCGCAAGTTTAATGTAAGTTATTACATATAAATAAAATTGAAGGGTCTGTTTGTGATTTAAAATTAACAGCTCTCTAGTAAGTGCATAAATCTATTTTTAAAATATTAGGCAAAACAAGCATACTAAGCGTAATAATAAGCGATATCACTGCAACTTATAGACGCACGTGATATCACAAGGATATCACTAGCGTATTGCCAACCTTGTGTCTTGAAAATATATCATGTCACACCATCGAGTAATCTCAGTCTCTCTCACCCTTCGAACCAAAACGCAGCATCACGAACACTACTATTTGTCGGTAGAAATTGGTGAAAGTAAGATACTAAAGCGACTTTGGTGTACGGACAGTATATTTTGATCCTTTGATATTACGAGTGTATATACGATGCAGTGACGTTTGCTATCACGCGGACTGTAAACTTGTTTGTCAAACTGGTCTACAAAAAACATATTTTCAAACTTCTACGCGAACGAAGTCGGGGTCAAAAACTAGTAGTCAGATAAGCTCTCCCTCCGTCTCTACAAATCCTTTACATAATATCTGTAAGTCCCAACGTATACGATACAAAAAGGCACCACGGAAATTTCAACTAGGGGACTTAGAAGTACTCGGTGGCAAATAATTCGGTCATTCACATCTTCATATGAAGCATATCACGCGAGTATGACCTTTATGGCCCAAAGATTAAAGTCTAATCTGTTCGTATAATCCGCTTAATAGCTTTGTTATGAGACTAGAGACATTCCGAGCAAGTACTAGTATTGCCAACTCACGAAATGACCTACCAGACAGAAATTGAAGATAAGGAAAGGCGGGGGGATATTTTTAATATTCGCATTTACTTTGCATACGAACAGCATCAAATATTTGAAGGTTGATTAACGAAAGCATAAGTTTTCTAAATAAAATGAAAGAACTGACTAAAAAAGAGAGGAGGTTTTTAATTAGACTGAATATATTTGAGAATTAAGTTTCTTTTTTTCGAACAGGTATACGACGAGACAGTCCTGTTGGCATCAAATCAGGATCTGACGATGAGATCCCTGGGAAATCGAGAGGTATCTTAAAATTTTAAAAGCACGTATAATGTGTTCTAGGTATTTTCTAGAACTATTCAAGTTAGATTTAGATTAGAAGAGATAGAGAGCATGAGTAGTACCGGCAGAGTACAATAGTACCTTTACTTGTACCAGGTGGCGTAAAAGGCGACTGAAGTACCAAAGCCGATAGATTGCGGTATATCCACCCGAAACAGTGTCCGATTGTTAACACGCTTGCCCAGCGCGGTAATTATGGGCAAAAATCCCCCTTTCTTGGGGAGGCCTATGTCCAGTAGTGGACTTCCATTGGCTAATATGATAATGATAGTCAACTGCTCACTGTCTCGGCTGTCACTATCTCGGGTATTTACCAAACAAACATATTTAAAGTAGTCAATACTGAGCATCCGGGCGCATATCTGGGCCGATGGCGCGCTGTAGTACCGTACCTTATGCGCCAAGAATTATGGGTTCGATTCCCACCATCTGTTTGTTGTTAAAAATATCTAAAGTATTTTATTTACCTTTTTTGTGTTAAATCAATACTAGTGCTTTAGGCTATTCATCACGGAGTCAGGTCAACGTGTACATGAGATGTGTTAATTTTTCAATATTATTACTATTTTCAGACGCGTGTGTAACTTTTTGGTCCAATTACATCGGTAAAGCCAAAGTGTTATTCCAGACTACAATCTATCACTGTGTTAAATCTTATGCAGAGCCGTTTAGCCGTTTCGGCATGCAATAGTCAAAACATCCAACCATAGTATAGTCATACTATACTTAATTATAAGAACGAAAGCACTGCTATGAAATTACAACAGAATACGTTTATTATTTTAACATCAGCTAACTGCCAGTTAAAATCTCTTAAAAGCCTGCAATTCAGGTGACTCAACAGAAGAAATAAGACTAATATAATGTTTATGTAGGAAACATTACAAAAATCTCCCAAAAATATTTAAACACCCAAAAAAGAAACTTCACCGCCCGATATCAAGAGCGGAGGTCAATGACCCGGCCTACATCACGCACATTGGAGCGAAATTCAGACACAGAGGTAATATTTAACTTTACGCATCGCAAGAATACAAATTCATAAATACTTTTCCTTGTACTATAAATTGATATACGCATTTACAAGGAGTGCAGTATAAAGTTTCGCGCTGCTTACTGCGCGCTACACAAAAGTTGGAATATAAAAAAGGACCTGTATTGACTGTTAAATTTTAATTGTATATTCAATTATCAACATCACATCATCACACAATCAAGGCAGCCGTGGAAAGTCCACTGCTGGACACAGGCCACTCTAAATGTAGATTGTGCCGCGATAATAGACGAGCCTCCAAATTGAAAACCTCCTTTTCTGGAAATGCTTATGTTCAGCGGTGGACTTCCAATGGTTGGTCTTTGGTATGATGATGATGATGAATTGACGCGCTGGGCTGCCGAGCTGGCAGTCGCAGAGTATAGCTTTAGCGACGGCAATGCTACTCCCCATCTCCGGCCTGTTGCAGTTGAGCTACGAAGTTCCGTATGGGAATACCGCCATCTGCCGACTTAGGTACCTCAGTAGCCACTTGGCACACGAACCTTTGTCTTCCATGGAGTGCTCTACATGATTATTTACGGCGTTCACTCATCACCAACCTTACGGTTATGTTGGAGCTCTTCGTCCCCATGGCGCCGCGCAACACTTTTGGGGACCAATACCAGTGCAAGCACCAGATGCGTCAGGTCTTACCGATGGACCAGAGCCTATTACTATTACAGCGTGGACTAAAGGTCACTCCCTCTTGTCCAAAAAGGTACCGGAGCTACAAACCACACTTAGCCGCAATCAACTACTCACGATATGAATCTTGGTTCGAGACAGCTGTTAAGCCAATTCATTCTCTTTCCAGCCTGGCACAGGTGAAAGTGCTATTCTACATACACTACATACCAGAACTCACCTAAATATATCCTTACATTCAGGAGCAGTGTAGGGCGCCTCCAACTCAGTGTGCATGTGGACAACACGGATGTCCTTCAACGAACCAGACTTGCCCACATCGGTCATCGCGTTTAACAGGGGCACCGGGGTGGCTGCGGCCCCCTGGGCGTACACCGTCTGCCCTGGAACGATAATGGAACGTAATCAGTTGTCATAATGTTCAGAATTGCTTAACTCTTTATAAACAACCTAATCTAGATGGATCAGACGCTATTCATCAACCATGAGGTTATACAAAAAGGTTGCGATCCGAAGAATTGTTTGAGGTGATGCCCAATGCCAGTTTTTACTATAACACCGCTCGGTATCGACAGAGAATTTATCCTCGTATGATGCAACTAAAATAGTCGTGCAGTGCGATTTCTTCCACGGAATATTTATGTGTGTAAATAACTATTGAGTTCTGTAAATAGTATAGTTAAAAATATTATTATGTAAGTATCTTAAATGTCTGTTAAATGTATATATTTTATATGTACTTGTTTCCGTACTAATTATTTATCATAATCATCATATCAGTCGAGAAATTGCAGCGCTGGGCAGACCTTGTGGTGATCTCCGAGCGTAGCTTCGAAACGAGTATGCTACGGCCCATCCCCGCCCTGTTGCATTCGAGCTACGCTAATTAGGTGGATATATATATATCGTTTCTTGTATCTCAGTATCCTCTTACGAGACGTAGTACAGAGGGAGGTACTATTCTACTCTTACAGCCTACGGCTCATAAGAATGTAATTTTTACACAAGAAGAAAAATTAGATAGAGATCCATTACGAGACTACAATTTTTCCCAACCAAATTTCGTACAGATCCGTCCGTGCTGGCGTGAAATAGTATATTTTCTTTCTTGTTCTGTGCATGCTGTGTTCATTTATAAATTATTATACATTAAGATTCACACAACATCTCAATCATGAAGCTGACTCCGAGGTAAGTCGCTCAAACCTCAAAAATATTATCATATAAACATTTGTCCTGAGTAGAGATCGAACTCACGACCCTTGGCGCACAAGTAGGGATCACTACCATCTGCGCCATCGAGCTCGTCGATTATGATTTGATGAATGTATTAATCGTAGTTCTAAAAAAGTAAAATACATACATTTAAACTTTAACGTATAAATGAGTAGTATTCGAAATCAGTTATCGTTAGACAGGCATATATTTAAAAGGCAATAACTAACTAATATTTATATGAAAAAACAACTTGAGAGATAACCTTGTACACTTATTCCGTGTTGTGAACCCAAAGTTGAAGCATAATATCAGTGACGTCACCAGAATAAAGTCCAGTTCTGCAAGCGTAGTTCTGCCAATTAAATTTTATGAAATTACTAAAATAACTATGAAAAAATAGGGGTTGTGACAGTAGGGTGAAAATTTAGGCTTCTATGTATACATACATACATACAAGCCTAAATTTTCAGGTGCATAAAAAAATAAAAAATTAGGGGTGGACCACCCATAATATTTAGGGGGATGAAAAATAGATGTTGTCCGATTCTCCACCCTAACCGATTTGCACGCTAACATTCTCGAAAACGTTATTCTATAATAGACATTACGCGAACGTGTTTTGAGCGAGAAGGAGTTATGACCGTTGAGATCACATCAAACATGCCATACTTATACTCGGCCTTTCAAAGGTATTTTAAACTTCAGAACGCCTAGCCCCGTTTAAACAGGGACATTGTTATAGTTTAATATTTGCCGTGTGGTTCCGGCAGAGTAGAAAAGTCCCACTGCACTAGATGTCGTAAGAAGCAACTAAGGTACCAGAAGCGACAGAGTATATCTATCAGGGCCGCTGAAATGCATAGGGCGGAGATGGGCAGCAGCAATCCCATCGCGAAAGCTGCGCTCTGCGATTGCCGACACACTTGTCCAGCTCGGCAATTATAGGTAAAAAACGTCCTATCCTGGACTGACCTGTCCAGCAGTAATGCTGTTTACATCGTTAGCACAATCTCTTATATTTTATGTATTTATATAGAATAGTCATATCCTAACCAACACTAGTAACACTAAAAGAGTCGACTAAGATATCGGACCCGGTATCATAACAGCTTTGGAAAGACCATTGTAGGTCATAGGCCTCCCCAAGAACGAGGGATGACTGCCCATAATTGTCGCGCTGGACAGACGTGGTAGCAATCGCGGAGCGAAACACGGAAACATTTGTTTTATTTTAGCAAGGGACCAATATGAGATACAAAGTGACTAATATATTTTGCAAAGGAGAGTATTATAGAGGGTGAGATGACACAGGCTACTTGCTCTAAGATCCCATAAAGAGAATTCGACTCGAACGGAAATAATACATATATTAATAAATTTTAAAAACACAGATATTTATATACAAGTACAGTCACAATGGAGCTTCATTTCCACTTATCATCAGATAACTGGTATTGTAATAAGTTTGACGTAACACATTCATTGATAACGCCATAATGGAAACTCATGCATTGTCCTAAAAATACCAGTGTAATGTTGTGTTCATCATGGACTTTGCACGGTTGCAAAGTAGACACTAATGGGTCGGTGTGGTGTAATTAATAATATTCATTATCATCGTCATCAAAACAGCTGTAAATCATTCACTACCTAAAAAAGGGGGAAATTTGTCTATGATTGCTGCGCTGAGCTGAGCGCAGCTTCGCGACGGGAATTCTGGCGCCCATCCTCGCCCTATTACATTTGATCTACACTGCTTCGGGCTACACTCAGTCGTCTCCTACGGAGAGGTACTATTCTACCTGTGCCACACGGCCTTTAATAATATTATGATTAGTCTATACAACGCGCACCCTAAGGTTTATTTTGACGCTCATCATCAGCTCCGTTCAACACACAACAAAGTTGTTTACCCGAGACAATGACATTCATTTCAATAGAATATCTTTACATGAACAAGTAAAAGGACACTCCCACATACAAAGTTATCGTGGGGTTATATTATCGTCATGAGGGTATCACGAATTACTGTTTTGTAGAAAAAATCAAACATAAACAGCAAGTGTTATTACATTATTGCGGAATTTGCGCACCGAGGGTTCTATACAATAATATTTATGAAGTAGCCGCAGAATGTCTACTGCTAGCTATGTACATAAGAATCCCCAATGGAGACGACACGGTACAAACTTCGTGTAGATCTCATTGGTTTTTGTTATTGAACAACAATGGGCTATTTACGATCAAAGATTATTTTCCTTTGCGTGTTTTATGGTTATGTGATTGATTTGTGAGTTATTTGATTGATACTACGGGTGCTCAGCATGGCAATTATGGGCAAACCCCCCTTTTTTAGGGAGGCCTTATCAAGTAGTGAACACTAGACGATTATATATGTAGAGTAGTACTAAATGTACTTAATTGTTATGAATAGAGTTAAATATCCATTTTAAGATAAAAGAAGAACCTATATAAAGAACAGTTGAAAAAGTAATACTGTATTTTCAAATGAAACATTTAATATAAAAGTTGTTATTGTAGATAGAAACGAAAAGTTGGGGGAGCCATCAGTTTGTTCGGCTCTTAGCATCTCGGCAGAGTGCCAATTAGATTCGATAATATTATACAATGTTATAAGCTAGCTTGTTTGGATCGAGACATCAGGTGAACATATATTTTTATTTCTAGTCTAAATTTAATCACTGTATCTAAAAGAGATGTTTTCACTAAACTTGACGGTAAATAACAAATGTTAAGCATTTTCTATCGTTAATAGGTTAACTACTCATAATGAAACTATTTTGCAATGGCTTAAAAACTATATATATATATAAAGATATATATAACTTGCACACTTTGTCACTGGACATAACTGTTGCCGCAAGATAACAGAAAGGTCAAACATGCAACGTTAAATTAAATAAACCGCGATTTAAATACACTTTTATGATTATCATAAAATATATAGTTTATCGGAAGAATAGTACTTGCTTATGCACCAGGTGCCGTGGGGAGCGACTGGGTTATTGCGGGCAGATGGCAGGACATATATCCATCAGAAACTGTAGTCAACTGCAACAAGAGCAACAGTGGTCACTGTTGCTCTTGTTGCAGTTGACAGTTGACAGTTGCTAAGATCCTATAGAAACTAAGATCCGTGATAGCCTACGATTACTCAGTGTGACGATTATGGACAAAAATCACCCAAAATAACAATTTCTTGGCTGTACAACAGCAGTGTACCGGCACGACAGATGGCGGTATATCCATCCAGAACAGTGTAGCTGAAATGCACAGGGCGGGATGGGCAGCAGAATCTCCGTCGCGAAAGCTGCGCTCTGCGATTGCCAACTCGCATGCCTAGCGCGGCATTTATGGGTAAAATTCCCCCTTTCTTGGGGAGGCCTTTGTCCAGCAGTAGACTTCCAATGGCTGGTATGATGATGACAACAGCAGGGGAGATTCTACGGCGGACAACGTAAATCAATATTCAGCGATTTATTAACATAATTTCTATTTACAGCAAATGTTGTCAGTCAAGATCTTATTCTATTACCGATATGGCAAATGGGTAGTTTTTCTAATTATTCAGACTAAAACTTAAACATTTTTTTACAGCTGTAATAAGCCTCGACCGTTGCGTTATGGAATGTTTGTCTCAACGAAAAAAATACGGAGGCGTGTCCAATTTCAATTTTGCAGCCAGTTTTGGGTGAACATAATAGAATACGTAAGCTACAAATGCGAATGGTAATCCGTATGATATTTAGGTACATTGCGCGCTTGATTTCTGATTAAACAACAGCAACGCTGTACATCGCGCAGTCGAAATGTTACGTGAATCATGCCGCTAACCGCTCGTAACGCGGTAAAGGCAGAAGCGCATTCACATCGACACATGCGCGTATCATACTCATGAAGGGGCCCGTATCGACTAAATTCCCAATACCATACTATGCGCGTGTTTGAGCGTTATGTTTGAGAGATGTAGCAAATTATTATATTAATATACAAAACCAAGGAAGATATATATCTAAACTAGCTATAGTATTTTAGTATATTATATTAGTGGCACCCCAAGATGCGTAAGTGAGTGTGTCATCGCATTGGCCATGGCATGTCCGTGGCCAGGCCCAATTGATAAAATGGCGGCAAATCGTAGAACGACCGTTTTCACGAGTTCCTAGAGGCTAAAAGACTAAAACGTATAAAAATTAAGTGGTAGGTATCTATATAACTCGGGGTATAAAATTTTCTTTCTTAGTGGGAGCCAAATGCCATTTCTAATTCGAAATAACAAAATAATGAACCAGGGAAACAACTTAAAAAAACATCTATATTTTCATCATCATCATTAAAGCAGAACTAATACTGCTGCATATCACTGCTTAGTAACATATGAACCACTCTGTTTTAGTAGGATATACCACCATGGTTTAAATATCTCAGTTCCTACTTACGACATGAGGTACACCCTACAGTATTTTATAATAAATGACTAAAGAAAGTATTACCAATTGCAAAAACATAATCAAATAATTCACACAGGTAGGATAAAAACATACCTATTTTCTTATATTTCTCAGGTTACTCATAACAAAACTGATTTTTAATGACTTCAAAATGTGTGATATTTAGTTGTTGTTATATTAAGGCATAATCTATTTTAAAATAGAAAGTCATCATTAGTTTATTTATTGTATATTGTTCATACACACATCAATTGCTGATAGGAATTAGATTTAGAATTCATCATCATACCAGTAATTGGGAGCCCACTGCTGGATATAGGCCTCCCCAAGAAAGGGAGAATTTTGCTTATAATTACCTAGCAGTTACATATTATACATTACATAGGTACCTCACAGATATGAGGATACCTCTTTAAATTACACATTTAGAATCATGAAAACACACATAATTTGAATTCCACAAAAGTCCTAACAGGATTCACACAGTTAAAGAGAAAGGTGATGATCTATTGAACTCTCATATCTTTCCACATAGATGATTATCTACTAACCTTATTTATAAAACAACAATATATAATCTCACCTATTCTAGATAAGTTAGCATTATATATGCTGAACATCCAAATTTCATGTGATGTTAAAATATTCACACACTGTTGGTACATAAGACAGTTTTGGTGAACCTTAGTCATTAATAACAAATTATTACTTATATCTATTACAAACAACCCAGGCTAGGCTTCACACTGGTTCAAACCACACTTAACAGAGGAGGATGAAAATAGTTATTGTGAGCTATGCCTAAGAGATAGGCCATCGCAGGATTTTTGTAGACCTTTTCAATGTGTACAATAAATATTGCAGTACTTTATTTTGATTAATCTAAGCAAAAGATATCTATCTATTTAAGCAAAAAAGATGTATTATTTATGACATTACATTAGAAATCTCTTAAATGGTTATTGATTTTTTACTATATTGTTTGTATTACATATAAACTTTTCTCTTGAATTACCATCTTATAAAATCTATTGTGTGGTTTTAAAGATCTAAGCATACATAGGGACAGACATATGTAGTGATATATTATACATTTGTAAAGAAATACTAAAATATTTAATTTATGAATAAACAGAAAAGTAAAAAATAAAGGTTTATAGGAAAGTAGAATAAATGTTCATTTTGCTCTCAAAAATAATATCATGAAAGTAATAATTGATTATGTTTAGTTTAATCTCAATAATTATATAGTAATTAAGTAGTTCCTAAATTTGTTTGATGTACAAATATTAAAATTTTGAATGTTGTTTTTTTATGTAGAGAAATTTGTGATAAAACAAGTAACCAGCATGTAAGTAAATATTTTAACTGTTTTTAGCACTGTTTTATACAATTTAATTTATGTTTGTTCAGTATCTATACAATCTTTTAAAAACTAAACTAGGAAGACCTAAAAGTCACAAAACAACTATACTTGATTAGAAATTAAATATAGCATGATTTATTTTTTAAGTAAGCATATCCCACCTCTTATCATATCTTTTAATTGAATCATACCTAGTAGTTGATATACTGTGACACTATGTTCTTGCTTGCCAATAGTTTGGCTAAATGCCAATAAAATGTGATAGCAGTTGCAATTTGGCTTGTTATTGTGTTATAGAAGGATAATTATTACACCTACTCATTAGAGGCTAAGCAAATATCAACTGAAGTTATTTATAGTTACAAATATAATACTAAAATCTTACACCAGAACTTGTAATGTAAGTAATGCTATTGCAATATCATCTCTATAGATATACATAAATCTACACTAGTATTGAGTAGCTGAATAACTACCTAATAAAAAATTTAACTTCTAACTACCTATTGTGATTGTTTATTCCCTACTTATAGAGAGCTACAAAGTCCAAAAGAACAGTACTAGAACCATTAATTTTAAACTCTATTTCAAGAGCCACAAGAACACAGGGTTATTTAGTACAACAAACTGTAATGATACATAATAGCACCCAGTTAGTTGCAGTTGAGGCTAAAATATCGGCCGTAGAAGTATTAACAATTTACAGACTGAATATCATATTAGTTGAAGCATTCAATTATCATAAATTAAGATTCCTATGAATGCAAAAATATACACAACATTAACCGAAGGTCGCGTTTATAAAATAACGCTACATTTCTAATCTAAGAACGTATCTTGATAAAAACTTGTGAATAAAAAAATTAATATTACAATAATATATGCAGAATGTTACGTGGACTTACCGGATTTCAAACATTTCTCGAACGCTTCTTTTGCCGTGACAAATTCCGGTTTTCTATCCAAAGGTTGAGATAATTCTTGTGTGTATGTAAAATAGGTTCTGTTGGACTTAGTTGCCGACAAGGCGGCGCCAACTTTAGCAAAATTGCGGCTAGTAACATGAGGAATTATTTTCCCGAGCACAGGCATTTCGAAAATGCTAAATTTAAATTAATTGATAATAGGAATATCGGATCACTATTAAAAACAACACCGTTTGCACGATAGCGAACTTGGATATCAAGCCAAGTAACTGGTAAAAACAGTGACTTCAATGATTTATCAAACAACTTATTTCAAAATCGAAACATTAACGCCCCTCACCCTACGGGCCGCAAATTTCGACTGTTTGATTATTGTACGAGTTTGACACATATACAGTAGAATAAAATCTGACATAGTCTTAACGTCCCAAAACAATTATTCAGTCTAATTGATATGTTTTTTAAATGTACAACAAATATAAATCGAAAATGTGTTTACTATAAAAAAAATATACATTCGTCAACCTTTATAAATATTTTATCATTTTAATATGAATATATATTTTAAATAAATAAATCATAGACATAAAAATTCAGTATTTGCTCCCTGTAGAACTGATCAGAGAGTATAGAATAGTTCTAATGTTGCTATTTTTGAGGAAATTCTGTTGGTCTTGGGTAAATAACCACATCTGAGATATTAGTTTATAATTATTTGTAATGTTGCAAAGACGGGTCTAACTAACTTACTAACTACCTAACTTTCGGGTTTCAAAGCGGTTGAAAAATTTTTTTTGACGTGACAACGTCTTATAAATTGGTTTGCCGGGTGACACTTCAAGAAACTGCGTTACGCTCCGCTCACGTTATGCGCTCACAATGAGAGCGAGTGAGAGGCACGCGTCCCTTCCATTCGGGCACGGTTAGCCCGCCTAAGAGCGAGAGAGACAGACATAAAAAGTGAAAGGCACGACAAAAATCACCCAAATAGGAACAAGTTAAGTTGTAGTGAACGCTGTTTCATTGTACGCAAATGCATTGCAAGTTATTGTATGTATATTTGTATATAAATACGTAGGTATGTATGTGTAAAGGTAAAAATAAAATTTTGTTAATATGAAATTCAGTGCGAGATTCTTTGTATAAATAAATGTTTTAAATTGTTACTATTATTTCATCCTTATTCCTACTATACTAATGAATATTTACATTAAAATTATTTTACCACTCAAAGTCGTTGTCACGTAAACCTTTCGCCCGTATACCGACTTTACGGGCAACCAATTTTTTTAAATATATTACGTGATTATTATTAGACGGCAAGTATGCTAAACATCAATAACTATAGGCAAAATTTTATGTAGAATTGCTTAAGGTATGTTCATGGGAGACATTTATTAGCGGTATTTTAAAAGGGAAATTATATTATAAAAATGGCAATATTTACCTTGTGATAGATCACGTGACGGCACGTGAAGGAGCATAGACAATTCCTCCATTCGTCAGTTTTCGGGCGAGGAGGCAGCGCAGTTTGATATTTTATTGAACGGGCTGCCAAAATAGTGAGAACCAAAAAATGGATAAGTCCCTTTCATGTTGCCAGGCCAACAGGGAACATGCCCTGGTGGTGTCCCGTGACTTCATTTCTCAGCCCCGTTTGAGTAAGTATAACATTATTTGCTTTACAAAATGTAGTAACGTCATACTTTGTCAAAGAAAATCGATTTTGGAGCAACTACTGTGTTGCCTTTCTACGCCTTTTAGTTTTTCTTTTACATTACGCCTACCCCAGTTTCTTAATATTAAACAATTAACTATTCTAATTTCATTGTACATCATGATTTCGCGAGTAAGTCCTTATCTTTAAACTTTTCCTCTCTCAGATTACTGATATAGCAGTTTTCGTGAATGTATAGTTATATGTTTTGTACGCTATACGGTAAACCGTACTAAATCGTAGAATTTTAATTTCTCACTATAAAAACGCAAAGAGTAGGATACACCCAATTTCGTGTCAATTCGTAATCACATGATCTTAGGTACATTTGGCCCTATGGTTTTCCAATTGGTGTTACTGTATTCTGTAAAGATCTCATTGGAAATTATTTTAGTGATTCTTTCTGTACATATAGTAGGAGACTTGATTTTATGTATGATATACG
Organism: Heortia vitessoides; assembly: GCA_020976665.1. Lineage (NCBI taxonomy): Eukaryota > Metazoa > Arthropoda > Insecta > Lepidoptera > Crambidae > Heortia > Heortia vitessoides. The sequence continues at coordinate 3,374,692 of JACJUM010003317.1, read as the reverse complement.
GAATTTACTTTAGGAATATTATTTTAAATTTAAATTGAAAAGCATTTTGGAAAATCTTGTTTGAACTAAAAAAGATTTTTTGGTCACAAATAAATAGTAAAGAAAATGAACCTGTCTTATGATTTATCAGCTGTTCAGTTTGTTTGTCATGTGACATGATTGAGAAATGCATTGTAGTGTACTGTAAAAGTTAAAAACTGGGATTGTTCTTAACTATGTCTTTTACATAATCAAATAAATGGTTGTATAGAAATAATTGTATTTAATAATATAATATACATATTTTCATATACATTACTGTTATCTGGTATGATATTAAGTAAATTTACTCTTATTTTGAGGACTCAATATTACTTTAAATGGGATCTTCTGATGAAGAAGTAGATGACCAATTTATTTTATGAAGAAATTGAGTATATTGATTCAACTAAAGTGAGAACAAAAAGTTATGATATTATATTGATTGCATTTGGAATAAGTGAAGCCTGTATTTAATTTGGAAGATTTTTAATGCATTAATCTATTAGATTTTTGTGTTGTGACTGTATATGAATTTCATTTAGTCAGAGATTTTGGTTTAAATAGAATGAATCTTCTATGACACACAGATGCACTCTAAACACAGATGTTACTTACTGATTCTTTGTGTAGAGCAAGGCCATACTCGCCTGAGTCTTAATAGCACAGCAACAGCATTAGGATTGTCTGACAAAAACATCTTGGATATTTCAATTATGTTATATAATATTGTTATACTACATGTTTTTAATAATGTATTATTGCTTGCAGCTTACAAGACAGTGTCTGGTGTCAACGGGCCGCTGGTCATTCTTGACGAGGTCAAGTTTCCTAAATTCTCTGAGATCGTACAGTTGAGGCTTGCTGATGGCACCCTCCGATCTGGTCAGGTATGTAGCATGTTAACTTATAAAATTGAATAATGATGTTATATTATTTACTTAAAACCTGCCTTTGTTGCAACATGCCCTTTTTAACACATTTTGGCTGCCCATAAAAGTATGTAATGCTCAATTGACACTACGACTACCAACTCTTTCACTTGTTCAACTGTTATCTTAGATAATATATAAAGATTTACTTGCTGATGTAATACTAGTAATTGATTTATAAATAAAATCCTTTTTTTATAGTTAAAAGGCATATTAAAGTGAATAATAGGATTTAACTAAATGTAGTTAATTGATATAAAATACTTCAGTCATGTATTTGACCTTGTGATTTTGTGTCACATCCTTGACTTAAAATTATATTTATATAAAATAGAACTAAACTCCTTCAATATATTTAGTTGCAAAAAATCAAACCAATCCTATTGCTAATTTTGGCCTATATGTAATTATAACATTGTTAAAAACATTGGTTAATTCCATCTTCTCAATCCATCAACAGGTGCTGGAAGTCAGCGGCTCCAAAGCCGTCGTTCAGGTGTTCGAGGGTACCTCTGGCATCGACGCCAAGAACACTCTTTGCGAGTTCACCGGCGACATTCTCCGCACACCTGTGTCTGAAGACATGTTGGGTATGTATACCGCCATAGATTTTTTTAGCTAGGCCAAATAGACTACAGATTACTGTGTAATTGTTTTTTTGCTTGGTAATAGTTATATAACCAAGCAATTACAGGACAAACAATTCTGATACAATAATGCCACAGATTGGATTAGAAAAACGTAAAATTTATTTGTTTTTTAATGTATTAACAATTTTGATGTGCTTGGACTATTCCAAGCAAATATTAGCCCTATCAAAGCTGCACAACACCTACTATGTTTTAACTTAGTTTGTCACATTGCCTGTATCATTTTATCACCCCATTTGTCAAAGGCTAATTATAGCATTGACTAACTGTGTCCCGCAGGTCGTGTGTTTAACGGTTCCGGCAAACCCATCGACAAGGGTCCTCCGATCCTGGCCGAGGACTTCCTCGACATTCAGGGCCAGCCCATCAACCCCTGGTCGCGTATCTACCCCGAGGAGATGATCCAGACTGGTAAGTTAACATCCAGTAGACTAGTAGTCCACTATTATAGGTGATACTAATTAGCAAATAGTTTGATAATGACCTAGAAATTTGGGCTAAAATTACGCCTTATGTGCGCTGCTATTATATGGGTTGGTATCTCTTACAAAACAAGTCGAGATATTTTTTAGGTAAGAGAATTATGGCAATAACATCTTGATACCCAAAGATTACTATATACTTAACTACTGTGATGATGAACTAGTCTATAGGCCACTTTTGTGTTTCCAACTGCATATATTTTAATTGTGTCACAGTGTTTGACCGGGATAAACTTCTAAACTACTGAACAGGTAGTAATCAATTTTTATCTACTGTTTGATACAACTTGAGAAACTTAATTTATAGTCGCAATATTTATATCATGATAAATATATAAGTATAGTTAAGACAGGACAATGTCTGTCAAGTTAGCTAGTAGTATATAAAAAAGGTTCCCCATTTAGTGCCCTGGGGTCTGACTTCGACTGCTTTGCAGGTATCTCCGCTATCGATGTGATGAACTCCATCGCCCGTGGGCAGAAGATCCCCATCTTCTCAGCCGCCGGTCTGCCCCACAACGAGATCGCTGCCCAGATCTGTAGACAAGCCGGTCTTGTCAAGGTACAGTTGGTAGTCATTGTTATTTGAGACTTCTAGATAATAATGTAGCTTGTTGAAGCTGTATGGCCTAAAGTGGTATTACTATATAATGCTATGTACAAAAGGAAATACAAAAAACTTTGATTTTTCTTAAATCTCTTATATTTAAACCTTGATTAATAGGAGATAAGTAGACACCGTCCATGTTTGTTTTTATCTTACTTGATTACTTTCAATTAAGTAAAGATTTTATTAATATATATCTTGTGCAAATAACTAAAATAAAGTGGCTTTTATCTACATCAATATAACAGGTTGTTAAATATGAGAGTACCCATGGTGCTTATAATAAATAAAAACTTTTTGAATTCATCTGTTCGAGATAATCTCCGAAACGGCTCATTCTTTCACACATTTTCCTTTGGACTATTTGGATGAAATTGGCATATTGTTTTATTCTAGATTCTTTTGTGAATATATACTAAATTGATTTCACCTTAAGATATGCATACTAGTACAGATTTACGCAATAGTATAGTGTCTATAATTAAGTGCGTGTTTCAGGGTTTATCACCCCCTCAGGGCACAAAATAAGAGTTAAAAGTTTCTGTGAAATAAATATGCATTAATTTATGTCATAAAAAAAATATTGTCTTAATAATTACTGTTAAAAGTCATAAAATTAATATTTTTGTAACCTTGACTTGTTTTTTTGCGTGTAAGTGTTATACTAGGTAGAAAATCAATATAAATGTCCAAAAAAAAATGTGTGTGATAAAATGTATAATTTTATATGTTACAAGCAAAGCCGGGCCAAACGGAACCGCTAGTTGGTCTATATCAAGTCCTCTTACTCCAGGTCCCCGGCAAGTCAGTCCTGGACGACCATGAGGACAACTTCGCCATTGTGTTCGCCGCTATGGGTGTGAACATGGAGACCGCCAGATTCTTCAAGCAAGACTTCGAAGAGAACGGCTCTATGGAGAACGTGTGCCTGTTCTTGAACTTGGCCAATGACCCCACCATCGAGAGAATCATCACCCCGCGTCTGGCTCTTACTGCTGCCGAGTTCTTGGCCTACCAGTGCGAGGTGGGTACATTATATATGATATACTTAGGGAGTATAAATGGCAGGTGCAACCTAGCCCTTCAAGCGCAACCTTGCCCTTCTGGCGCAATCTCGCCTTTCCAGCGCAACCTCGCAGTTCTAGCGCAACCTAGCCCTTCAAGCGCAACCTTGCCCTTCTGGCGCAATCTCGCCTTTCCAGCGCAACCTCGCAGTTCTAGCGCAACCTAGCCCTTATAGCGCAAACTCGAACTTCATTTTTACTGCGAAAAAAATTGTTGGTGAAACTTCGACTTTATCTATACTAATATTATAAAGAACGATTTTATTGTTTGTTGGATTATTCCGGTGTTACTCATAAACTCCTAGACCGATTCTGAAAATCCATTAAAGAGATACTTCTTTACCAAGTGACATGAGCTATGTTATATTATCCAAAAATAAATAAGAGACCTACCTAAAACAGAACTATGTAAACAGTTTTTGTGTGTATGTGACCAAAACCTTTTCCTGAATAGAAAATTACTTTATCAACAAGTGACATAGATTACAGGAAAGGGAATTATAAAATTCGTATTCCTAATTAATTTCTGTATAGACTAGACTTCCAATACTCCTGGCATATGAACTCTATGCATAACCTAGATTATCAAATAGTAGCATTAACACCAAAAATTGCAGTATTATTTGAGTGCTCATGAAATAATGTTTGGAGTATGCAAATTCAATTGAGAGTTAGATTTCCAGTTTCTTATATGATCATAATTGAATGTCTTCCACCAGAAACACGTGCTGGTCATCCTTACCGACATGTCTTCTTATGCTGAGGCTCTGCGTGAGGTGTCAGCCGCCCGTGAAGAGGTACCCGGACGACGTGGTTTCCCAGGTCAGTTCTCACTCCATTATATTTTAATGTAACATTCATCAAATTTAAAATTATGTGTCACATTATATGCCACCTAATATGTCACATTATATGTCACGTTATATGCCACATTATGTCACGTTATTGTCACATTATGACACATTATATACCACGTTTTATGTCACATTATATGTCACATTATGTCACATGACACATAAATGCCACGTTATAGGTCACATTATGTTGCATTACAATATCTAAATCCGTTTTGTAAACCCCTCCTTCATTAACATTTATTGGCCCGAAGGTGCAAATCTTAACTTGTTTGACAAGGGCCGTGGGTTCGATCCCCACAAATATTTATATAAATTGTATATAAATTGAGATAGAACAATGTCGGTCAACTAGTATATACATATACAAAAGTACGTGTGTCCCGCAGGTTACATGTACACGGATTTGGCCACCATCTACGAGCGCGCCGGGCGCGTGGAGGGCCGCAACGGGTCTATCACGCAGATCCCCATCTTGACTATGCCTAACGATGATATCACCCATCCCATTCCTGACTTGACGGGATACATCACTGAAGGACAGGTGAGTTGAACATCCCGCTGATGATCGACACACGATCCTTTGACGTATAGTTAGATTTTTAAAATATCGGATTTTGAAGCTGTTTTTTTAAAATAGATTTAGAGTGTTTAAAAACGTTACTCTTTCTTTTAGAAACTTCTGAATAGATTTAAATAAATCTACAATAATAAAGATCGTATATCAGAGTAACACTGACTATAATTTGCAAAAATTTTATTCAAAAATATGATAAGTGTTGTTAGCCCCCTAAACGCCTGCCTGGTTCCATCCGCAAATCTGCTTACCTTCGTGTTATGTTCGAGTTGCAGCCAGGCACGCACGTTTTTCTTTATTTAAAATCACTTCATTCGACTACCACCCTATAACATGATGTTTGTACAACTCCGTTTCATATGGTAGCCTGTAATTAGCATCTCCGCTGTCTTTCTGTTACGCCCTCATGACTAAACCTCAGAACCATTAAGACGAGTTTTGGATTTATAATGGAAATAAGATAAAGGGGTGCTTAGGAAATAAAATAGGTCACTCAAATCATGCATAGTAAAAATCGCGGGCATCAACTTGTATAATATATTAAATTCGCGTGTTTGATATCCATACAGATCTACGTAGACCGACAGCTGCACAATAGGCAGATCTACCCGCCAGTCAACGTGCTGCCATCTCTGTCTCGTCTGATGAAGTCCGCCATCGGCGAGGGCATGACCCGCAAAGACCACTCCGACGTCTCCAACCAGCTGGTCAGTATATACTGTGTGGTGATCCAAGTTTGAAAGAACATAGACTCACTAATCAAAGCTCATAACTCATTCGCTCATTTTGCACGGATCCGATGGCGCAGGTGGTAGTGATACTTTCTTGTGCGCATCGTGGGTTCGATCTCCATCCATAAAAATGTGACTAATATTCAATATTGTCTGTGTGGTAAAAAAATGTATTTAAAGTATTATATTCATCATTCTTCTGTTGTCTGATGTCCGTAACAAAAGTGCTTTAGGCAACTTACCTCAGAGTTATATTTATTATATTACACTTGTGTTTTTTCTGTCTGTGCTTTTGCCGATTATCTATATAAATTAAATTGTAATTGTGTATTAAAGAAAATATATGAACAACTACAAGCAGAACAAATGGGCAATACCAGACAAATATAAATTTTACCTATGTCCTGAATGCAATATTATTTTTCTGCATATTTGTTTGTTTATAGTAGACTATTTTGTTGTCCTATGATTAAGTCGAGTGTATTAATATTGTATCGTGTCCTGCAGTACGCGTGCTACGCTATCGGCAAGGACGTGCAGGCGATGAAGGCCGTGGTGGGAGAGGAGGCGCTGACGCCCGATGACTTGCTCTACCTTGAGTTCCTCACCAAGTTTGAAAAGAACTTCATCTCCCAGGTTTGTGACATACCCTCGGGGCACATCTTCATATTGATTAATTTAGGAGAAGCTGACTGACTGACCGACGAATCGACGTAGCGGCTAAACTATAGGGGTTAGGTGCTTGAACTTTTGCACAGGAGTTTCTTTTATAAATTTATAAAATTGTATTATATTGTATGTATGTATATATATATATATATATACATACAATATAATGTAGGATAGCACAAGGAGGATTGGTTTTATTGAAAGTCAAAATTTTGCTTAAGAATAGCGAGAAATGGATTAAAGTTCGAACTTAAAAATATAATTAATTATGGTTAAATTTGGTAAATAAACTAAATAGTTTCAACTAATGACAATTTCACATATAAGCATTCAATAAACAAGATAGTCCAGAATATACCTAATTATGTTCGTTATCCATTCTATTTATTATCCACAACATTTAAGTTTAAATAGACAGTGATAAGATTTACAATTGATTATGAAGTAATATAGAAATGAGAAAAAAATAGAGATTGAAGTATAAAATATATTTTATAAATGTTGTAAAGGTAATAATTTATTGTTATACCATATCCATTATGTTTATTGCATAATTTAGACAGTATTTTCTTGAGTATAGTAGTTTGTTAATTGTTATTCAAGCATTATTTTACAATTATCACTGAAGAAAAGCTGTAGGCTAGCAGGGAAATATTAATTTATAAAATTTTGTTTCAACAGGGTAACTACGAGAACCGTACAGTGTTCGAGTCCCTCGACATCGGCTGGCAGCTGCTCCGTATCTTCCCCAAGGAGATGCTTAAGCGTATCCCCGCCTCTGTCCTCGCCGAGTTCTACCCCAGAGACTCGCGCCACTAAACACCCGCACCCGCTGTCGCCACCTGACAAACTCACTCGCCACCGTGCCTCAAGTTCAACCCGTTGTGGCTTAAAACACGTAGTGTGTCGGTCTGACCAACTCACTGTAGCCATTGTAGGCATTGGGAGAGTGAGACTAACTCATTGCGGCTGAACATCGAGTCGATCGGATGAACTCGTTGTCGGCAAAATTAAACATTAAGGCTATTCAATCGACTCCCGTGTACAATGAGTAGGTTACTCACTGTGGTTTAACAGTGAAGTTGTCAGGTGTCTGTCCAGGCTACACATACGTGGTTTGATGTTCTAACTCTCGTAGATATGTTACTCAATGATACTAAGCCATATATAAATTTCTGTTTCGCCGGCTCGTTAGAACTTCTCACCATGTTAAATTGTAAGATAAATATTGTTTATTATATAGTAAGTTGTTAATAGTTTAATGTGTATTAACTGTATTACGATCAATTTACAAATTAAATAAATCGTGTCGCTAAATGATTTTTGTGTAAGTAAATACCAAACAGCAGGAACATGGATGCCGTCTCGTGTATATAATTTACCGATAGACCTCATAAATTATTGAAATATATATATTTTTAATAGATGCCATTATTTTCATTTGGTGCTTAGACACGTTGAATTTTTATAATTATATTTATATTATTTTTTCGTGTGCACAAATTGTTGAGATGTGTTCAAATGTAATCGAAATTATAAAAGTTTAAATGAAAATAATGTGATAAAGTATATTAATCGCTTGAGTAGAACAGTTTGTGAAGTGACAAATATTTATGTAATATGTAAATAAATAAATCTTCAGTCCATAACTGTGTGTTGCATTCCAAATTACTGTTTTCCTTATTCGCTACAAGCTAGATTGCTAATTCAGTGATAAAATGAATAGGATACTGTTGTTTTCGATGGAAATAAAGTATAGAAAGTTTTTGTGTATTATTTATTTATTTATTAATGTAAAAAACTAATTTCAATACCTTTTCACAATATTTTAATGAGCGCAATACATTTTTCTGTCTTCAAGCTTTTTGAAACAACGTAACATATTTCGTAGTAACATAAAGGTCTATATTACTACATACTAAATAAAATCGAATTTGAATAACCTAAATCAGAATGACTAGTCACAATATTTCTTTATTCTATGTAATTACATCTATACTAATATTATAAAGCTAGAGTTTGTTTGTTTAAATACGCTAATCTGGAACCGCTGGTCCGAATTGACAAATTATTACAGTGTTGGACCGTCCATTTATCGAGAAAGGCTACCGTACCACCCAGTCACTATTCTACGCGGAAGCCGCACTACTAGTGCATAATATGACTGATGGATCTCCTTTGATATAACTGGTTATTTGACCGTGGCATGGTATTTATTATTACAGGTGCCATATCATACCTGAACAAGGTAAACACAAAGCGACAGTTTAACCCACACACATTATGTGAGTAAAAATAGAGAATATGATTATAATTTATTTAAGTTAGAGATGTCTGTTGGAATATCATTTATAATAAGTGTCCGGCATTGGATGATGTGATTTCTAAAGATATGCCTAAGTAAATAAAGAAAAGATAGCTCTTTCCTTTATTATGACCGATTTATGGTAGCTACCATTTTATAAACCTTTACCCGCCCTCTCAAGTAACCACAGACTAAATTCTATAGTCGAAGGTTGTTCTTGCTTGTGTTGAGGACTGCACAGAGACCCTTTAAGTTTTTATGAAATAGGTCTGGGTCTGGCTGTCGTGGTCTCTAATAATGTATAAGTGAAGTGACAGAATAGGCAGCTGATTGACAGACCAGATGACGATTCCGGCGTCTTATGCAAGGGTTATTATTTTATGTACGTTTGTTTTATCATTTTATGTACTTAAGTATTACATTTATAATTTCTTTGCTGTCTGATATATGTACCACAAGTGATTAGTGATACTTATTTCGGAGTTTGATCAAAGAAAAAGTATTTGTGAATTAAATATTATTATTATGGGATAACCTTATTAGTTGGGATTACTTTGAGAATTTCAAGTTATCGATATCTTAGTGTTGTCTTTCGATGCAACAAACAAACCATCGATGCCTTTTTACAGGGTAAACTTTTGATAGACCTTCCTTAATAGTCTGCTTAATGAAAACGGGTCCTCCAGTTCTAGGTCTTACATCGCAATTACATGAGCTAGATTCACTATGATTCGAAATTACTGTACATAGGTACAGTAATTTCGAGACAGGTCCAATGATTAACGTACACAGTAGAATGTTCATTTATTAATAAAACACAAAATGGATTATATTACTTATATTTTAACTTATTACAGTAAAACAACACAAATGCTGTGAAATGGGATTTTCGGTAGTCAGCTAACTTAAAAAACTCATAAAAAAGTGCACTTGGAAACTCACTACCTGTTATATAAAAAAAAAATTGTTTCGAACATTTTGTAATTTATATAAGTTTTCTACAACAGGTACAAACATATTTTCATATCAATTAACTAAAGTGTATTGTTTGTCTATGAATTCAATATATACTAAGTAAGCTATTCCGTTAATTTCGTAGGTAAGTTTTATGTCTATGACGGAAAGACATCGGTACAGATTAGATAAATTACAGCAAAAAACGGGTCTAACGATTTATTCACATTTTATCGAAAAAGCTTTATATATATTCTGAATTTGTTCATAGTATTGAAATTACCCCCCATTTTGCTATGACTTACCATGATACGTCATTTCTATCCCTAATAATATTAGATTTTGAAATAGTATTCTGTTTTCTAGACAGTAATATAAAAGATGGCAACACCTATTCTTTCACAAGTGATTTGAATGATCTATTAAATATAAACACTGAAATAGATTTGCTGAACTCGTGTGGACTATTTATTTAGGAATGCTTCGAATGTGAATATTCGGACGTATTGCACTCAAATCAGTCATCAGAACAGGTATTTCGATAGTGCTTAAACACACAAAGGGAATTATTCGTGAAAAGGATCAAATGCATCTTTCGCTTCGTGTGTAAAAACAGTGGTGGTCTCGCGTTTTAAATGAGATATTTTTGAAATTCTTGCCCTAAGATAATTTCGTGATAAATTAGGCGGTGCGAGTGACCTAGCCTGCGATGCCGGCGATCGCTTCAGAAGCGAAGTACTTGACGTCGACGTCGGGATCCACGTTAAGTTTCTCCAGCACTGGCTTGACCTGGGGCTGGATCACCGCCGGGTCTAGGAATGGCGCCATCTTTTGCAAAGTCTTGGCAACGTTAAATCTAACATTCGCGACATTGTCGTCGGCCATCGAGAGGACCGTCGGCAGGAGGACCCTGGTGGTGACATCCTTCCCGCACACCTCGGACAAGACGTTGATGCAGAACAGATACGTCATGCGGTGCAGGTAGTTCTGCTCACGGGACATGGCGAGGACCTTGGGGATGACGTTGGTCTCTGCCCACTGCGCGCCGTACTGCTCCACGAGCTTCTTTAGATTGAGCGTGGCCGCTTCCCGGATGGCGTACACGTGGTCGATGAGCCACGACATGCAGAGACCTGTGAGTTTCTCGTCAAAGAACTCCTGACCGAGCTGGCTCGCCAGGAGGGGCATGTGTTCGATGATGGCCAGCCGGACTCGCCACTTGGTATCCTCCGCGAGCTCCACTATGGCCGGAAGGAGGGACTGTACCAGTTGCTGGATGCCGATGACCTCGTTGACGCACTCCAAGTTAGAGATGATGTTCAATCGAACTTCTGGGCATTCGTCCTTGAGCTGCGTGAGGAACAGCGGCAGCAGGTGCTCGATGGTGTTCTGCCTGCCCACGATGGGGCTGAGGCCCATGATGACGGACGCCAGCGCCGACTTGACGTGCTGGTTGGGGTCGCCCACTAGGTCCTTGATCTGCGGCAGGATCATGGTCATGATGATGTGCTCCTGGTGCGCTTTGTCCAGGTTCATGCAGAAGTCTTTCACCTGCGGATTGAATTGAAAAAATATATTAGGTACAAATAAAATATACACAATTTTAAGTAGAATGTTTGATAAGAAACTTAGATATAATAATGAGTAATAATAGAGATTAAGTTTAACTTATCATAGGCTATTGCATACTATTTCATATGTTTGATTACATTAAACAGATAAGATTAGCCCTTAAGAATAGTTGTGTTCTATTAAAGGTGAATAATAATAGTAAGATTTTAATAAGCACCTAAAATTTACATCAATGTTGTTTATAAATGATTTATAACGAGCTAATTTGGGAATGCATATTAACTCCAATATTTATTATCTAATATACAACTTCTAACTATATATTTATAATCTATGATGTCAATCAGCTGTTGATTAGTTATTTATAAAATATCACAGATCACTCACAACTTTAACCTAGTTATTATCACCAGTATAAACAGAGATGTGTCCCTCCTATAACCTCTGCTCACAATCGCCTACGATCCTAGCCATTCAAGCGTATTATGACTAGTTGTTGCTTTTTGTAATATTGAGTAGGTTTCGAGTATATCAGTGAGGTGAAGAATCAGCTGAAATGAACATTAAGGGGCTCGTGTGAGGGGGTCATAAGATTTAATACTGCACTACTTGAGTTGTGCTGGCGAATGTGGGGCTGGCTGGCAGTCCATGGAAGATGCAAAGATACCTTAGCCAAGACCATATATGGATCATATCCCAATCTCCAGATTTAGTAGTAGTATTTCTTTTTTATTACACCCAGTCGACCAGCAAGGATACAGTCCGCGTGATAGCAAGCGTCACCGCAGCTTATAGAAGCTCGTAATATTACAAGTATATAACTTGTGCGTTGTCAAACTTGTGACTTAAAGATATTATGTCACGATAGCGAAGACGTGACGATATTAGCCAGTATTTTCACTGCCTCTCTCACTTCAAACCAGCTATGCTCAGATTGCTGTTTGGCAGTAGAAATAGGTAAAGGGCCAAATGCAGATGATCTTGACTAGCAAATCATAAATCATTAATGAGTCCAAAGAAAGTGAAAATCTAATCTATATGTGAGATTTCTTTGTCTATTGCCAGCTATCTGGATGGGCTTTATGTTCTTAAATATAGGGTTGAAACTCAATCACTGATTTGTTAGAACCAAATCTACCTTACAACGTGAGACTCCTTTGTACAGCTCCAGCTATCTGGAACATCCTTATGATTCTAAGCTTTGGATTAAAAATCAGTCACTTTTTTATTAGAACCAAATCTGCTATACAAAGGTCGAAAACTAGTACTGACCTTTCCGGCGGCAGCGGCGCGCACTTCGGCTTCGGTGTCTTTTAGCAGCGCCTGGAAGATCTGCGCGAGGTCCGAGCGGGCCAGCTCCGGGCCCACGGCCTGCTGCAGATCCACAAACCTGCGGACGATAATTTCCATTAAAATAAATCTCATATATCACCCGTACCCTACCGTATACCCTACTTTGTGTCATCATCATAGCAGCCGAGAAACGTCCATTGCTGGACGTAGGCCTCCCCAATAACGAAAGAATTTCTGTTAAACCTCTTTAGACAGAAAACATACACACACAAAAAGCTTAAAATTTTGTACAGCGGTGTTTTTTATAAAGTAGGGGGAAAAGATTTTTGAAAGGGTCAAGGTGGGTGCTAAATTAGTATAAAAGTTCTCGGACTTTCAAAGTTATTTCATTAAAAATTTATATCTAACCACAAAAGGAGAAACCGATTGTCTGACTATCATATCAAGGCAGGATCTAAACTATAGGGTCAGAACAATTCAGTATTAAATAGCCCAACTAGGATAAATGTACTAGGATTGTTCTATAACTTAAAACAGGTAAAACCGCGCGGCGCTGCTATTTAATATACAGTTTGATAGTTAGAACTCACTTGTCGGCCACCATGTACCGCACGCGCCAGGAGTTGTCGACGGCGCGTTCCCGCACGGTGGGCATCACTAGCTGCTCCATATCCTCCGGCGGCAGTAGGCCCGCTACTGACGCACACGCTTCTGCTGCTAGCAGGCGGACAGAGTCTTGCTCATCCTGCAACAACATTAATTGAATCACTAATTCAATCGATCTTTTTACTCAAGTCGAACATTTGGGTAAAAATGCCGGTCGTTATTGACGATTTTGTGTTTCAGAATTAATAGGTATGACAAAAAAATAATGTATACAGGCTAACACACAATATTTGTATGTGGGGTTGCCAAGTCGTCAAACTTAATAGCGGGGAAGACAGTTTCGGCGGATATTGGGTGAAAAGGCCGAAAACCTCACATTATAGACGGATTGTGTACGACAAAAAATGTACATAAAATCACACGTAAATCGCTAAACTAAAGCCGGATACCGTTTAATCTTGTCGAACACGCAATCAAAAATCCTATCCTAACGTATAAAGGTATACCTGCGCTAAGTTGACGAACATCGGTATGAGGTCGCTCTTCACGTACTCGACCTCGACGACCCGCGCGAACTCGCCGAGCTTGTAGGCGGCGGCGCGCCGCACCATGGGCGTGTCGTCCAGGCACAGCGAGCTGAAGTGCTTGCGCAGCTCCGCCTTCACGGGCGCCGACACGCGCGGGTAGCACACGCTGCGGGCAGGCGATTGTGAGCTTTACGTGACTTTGTCTCCAGCTCCAGCTGTTCCCATTAGGACACCCCGGGAATCGGGACAGTTGCTGTATTGGGACGAGGGTGAAGACAAAGAATCTCGTGGGAGTCGAGAATTGCGTACTTCTTTTTCGCGTACATCTTCCAAGATACCGCGAGGTCGGTATGGCCGTGGGATTGTTGTGGGTTGTTTCCATTAGGAATAATGTTTACCAATTCCTTTAATATATTACTCATTAAAGTAACTATTGGACACACTAGTGTTTGAATGACACATTGACATACTTATACGAAGTAAACATTGATGTCTATTAAATGTCAAGCAAATGAAAAGTAGTTTTTACAAAATATTAAAGTTATGAACAAATTTTTACCGAGGGTTGACCAATAGTTCTGTTAAAATACCAGAGTATTGTATAGGACTCCTGGCTGATCTTTCAATGAACTAATTTCACCAGACAAATCACATTATTAATTTTAAACATAATAACATAGAATGAGATAGTATAGCAGCTTTGTTTATTAAATCTATATTGAATATTAGACATATATAATTTGAGATAAGGATTTGTGTCACTGTTATTTATATGGTACTTTTGCTTGCAGTTTTGCTCAGGTTAAATTTTAGTTTCTTACCATTAAAATTGTGATAAAGCTCATATAAATTTCACCCCTCTTTAAGGGAGTTAGGGGTTGATGTCCAAAAAAAATGCATGACTTTTTCGTTAGTTACAAATAGTCTATATACCAATTTTAAGATTTCCATCTTGAAAATTGTGGAATGCTTTGTATAAACTAACACCCTACATTTTAGGGAAGTGGGGGTTTAGAAAGATACAAAAAGTAGCCTATGTCAATATCCATCCCTTCAAATATCTTCACTTATAATCACATTAAATTGTTGCTCTGATTTGCTGTAAAAGACAGACAATCAAACAAATACACACACACTTTCCCATTAATAATTTTAATATGGATATACTAGAACATGCAACAGAATAACATGATTTGACTTTAAAATACTAGTGTTGTGAAGTTGCGAGGTTCAAATAGCCCACAATATATATATATGTATATTTATATACAGTGGACCCCCTGTAAACCGACATGGTCTGCAAGTATGATTTTTACTTCAGAGTACATGTATGTACATATGTATATATAATATGTATAAAGAATCTTATCATTGGATCTGTAATTTGTCGGATTACAAGGTACTCTTTTGTAAAAAATTCTGGACTATAGGGGGTTTTAGGCAGTACACTATAATCCAAAGAATTCGATAGTTCGACACTGCCCTGCAAAATGTTTGTCGGACTACCGGGGGTCCACAATATGTACAAACACTGGGTTATTCAAAATATTTATCCATTCAAAGGAACAGAGAAAAGGATAAATATTAGTAGTGACTGTTATGTTCTCTTACAATTTAGACCTATAACAAATTTAATTGTTACCTTTAATAATAATACTAAATTCACACATCTAAAAGCACTTGTATAATGGATGTCAGATAACAGAGAAATTCCAAATATAACCTTTAAATACATGTATTTTCCATCCAGATGTAGAACAAACACAAATATATTGTTATTACTATTTAATAATTAATAGAGACTTTTGTAAGTTTCATTCATTAATTAAGTAGACAACCATCATATCAGCCATACAATGTCCACTGCTGAATACAAGTTTCCCCATAAGAATTCATAAAGGATACTTTCATCTGCTATATTTTCCATGAGGAAAATAGATCCGCCATAATAAAATGACTATCTTAAAAGCAGTTTATTTGCAGTGCTGCTACTGCCATAGTCTCTTTACTATTAAAATTCTAATTTTTTTAAACATGGCAATCAATTCAATTACCTGAAGAGTCCACAAGCTGATGCTCTCGATGTGAACCAATCACCACCAGCCAAACGCTGGACCAGTGGTACAAAATGCTGCTCTAGGGCTTGTGGAGTATGGTGAGCTGCTACAGCACGAAGTGAGGCAACTGCTTTATCTCGGACCACTGTCTCTTCAACTGTGGCGAGCGTGTCCAGTGGGGGAAGTAGGCAGTGTGCATATTCACCACCACCAACCAGATTGATGAAGTTACCTGGTATTGATTGTAGAGTTAATAATTAGTTTTGATGGAAAAATAATCATCTAGCGGAAAAGTTTTGCACACAGTAATAGTGAGCCTTGCCCTAACAATTACAATTCCTTCTTTATGTTATCTTTAAAAAATGTATCCTTCAAGTACTTGAAATGATGGAATCAGATTCTGCATGAAATTGTATGATTTAGAGATGAAAATCGTAAAATGCAATCTGCAGAACTGACATATTAAATTATTAACAATGGTTATGTTAAAAATTACGTAGTGATCGTGAATTTTAGAATTAAATTTTTAATTTGATTTTAGTTCATATAAATAGCTGAACCAGCACCAAATTAAAACTATTTTCTATGAAATACAATGAATACTTCTCACACCTACACAAGGTTATGTTTATGCAGTGTTTAATTTTTTAATGCGGTATAATATCAAAAACGACAAAGTACAAGAACTTAAACAATTTGACAATATTATGTATAAACATTAAATTTAAGTTACAAGCAAGTACTTAACTAATCTTACCCAATTGCTCTGCCAGGGCAAGGAGGACCTCATCTTCATCATATACAGTTTCTGTAAGGAACGGAATTAACTCTGATCTTGTCCTTTCCGCGCCCAGAGCCAAAGCGATAGTCGATAGTTTCTTGATAGAATTTAATCTTAGCTGAACATCCTCGTTTTTCAGCTCGTCTATAAGAACCGCGATCGGATAAAGTGACTCATCCGTTCCTGAATCGCTGGCTGCCATTTTAGTAGTTATATATGTGATCCTGATTAATCTTTAAAAAGAAACACGACTAAACAAGTTTCGACGTTACACAAGTTGTATTTTTCATAAAAAGGTACGCAATAAAATCCAAACTCCAAAGCAGCAAAATGGCAGCTTGGCAGATTGGTTCTTTTGTTTGTGGATAAGAATGCGTTAAAAAAGTTGATTAGTCTATGGTTGAATTTAAGAGAGCATATAATACAGCCTAGTATAATAAATGGTGTCGTAATTATCAACCACGAATCTACATTTTATAGCAGTTATTAAAAAAAAATATTTTCCCAATATGTTATATCACTGACACTTAATTTTATAAAATCAATTTTTTTCATCCTCTCATGTTTTTATATAAAGTACAACCTCTTTGTTATTTAGTAGATCAAAGAAATTGAATTTTTCATTAAAATTAAATGTCAATATGTCCGACTTCTACAGATTTTAGAATAGTATTTTAAGGTGTTATGTTTAAATTGGTATTTTATTTTTATTAATTAAATTGCTGTTATGTTTAAAGAAGTAGTTTAAATTGGTATGGGAAATGATGATAATGTTAATGCATCAGTTGCGCACATTGTGTTGTGCTGCGTGGCCGGGCACGGAATTAGCCGCATGCATAGCCGAAGCTACACAGACCCGGGCATGCATGCAAACTTTTTCATTCATGGAGTCTTGGGATTCCTTCATTACCAAAGTAAGATAAAAACCTTATTAAAACTATTTGAAGTTATAAGAAGTTTATAAATTGAACGATTAGTTAGTACTTTAATTAATTACACGTCCTTTTAAACATAGAATTTATTATATAAAGCAAGCATAAGTCAATAAATGAAGTATAAAACTATATAGGAGAGTTTTTGGAAAATCTATTCCTGATTATAATATATGCAAAAAAAGATAGGCAATCTTCCGTAGAGCCTCACGAATTAACATATGCGAATTGTCAACATTGCTATTTTCTTACAGGCGGACTCTTCAAAAACGATTTCAAAAATGCCTACGTTATCAGCCACAAAGCGACCAGATATCTTGCCCTTCCCTGTCTAATGGCTGATATATATCGAGACAATCAAACTTTGAGCACCATCCATCTTATCTCGGGACTGGCTCCTTTCGCTTTATCATTGGCTGGCGAAGACCATATACCATTGGGTAATTTAGTGATTGCTGGTAACATTGTATCGCTGTGTTACTATTCTATGCAGAACAACCAGGAGTATGGTTGGTTTACGGCTGGCGCGGCTGTTTTCGCTTATATGGTTACACCTCCGACAGGAAATAAGATATTATATCCGTTGGGGCTGGCGTTGATGGAGTATTTTGCTTATAGATTACACAGAGTAAGGTTTCAGTCTAGCACGCCTCCATAAACAAAAAAATCAATTTGATTGAATTGTTATTTTATTTATCCTATTATTATTATATAGTCTTGGGGAAAAGGTGGGTAGATACCTCTCTGTATTAGATATTGTAAGTGGGTAATATACCGAAACTACAGATAGTGGTATATCCATCCTTATTGGCCTCGATTCGGCTTTCACAATTTTTTTTTAACTTTACTTCTTTGGTAACGTCCACTGAATCCTTAAATTCTGTCAAATAATTTTAAGAGACTCTCTCAGAGCACACGCACACATAATATTGTATATTTTATAACATTTACTATTTACAAATGAAACTTTTTTAATAAAAGTAATTTCACCTTATATATTCGTACAAGTGCGGCCGGGGAACAAAGAATCTAGAATGATTCGATCGTTCAGAAAATCAGCATGTATGACAGAAAGTCAGATATTCCAAGGTCCAGGTTGAGATATATCAATTGTTTTTATAATACCACTAAATTGCAATTATGTTCATGTGATAGTGAGCGTCACCGTAGCCTATAGACGCTCATGTCATTACAAACATAACACTTGCACGTCGTCTATCTTGTGACCTGAAGATATTGCGTCACGTTACCCAACTATTTCAAAATGCTTGGCGGTAATAATAGGTAAGGTGACAACTGTGACGGTGAAGAAGACCGGGTCCGGGTTTTTGCCAGGGAGTACAAGCAGAGTAGAATACCATGTTTCCTTTTTACCCTGGTAATCTTTTTCGGGAAGAACACCTATAACACGTGCCACTAAAAACTAAAGTATTTTTGCACAAATACCATATCTGACTTTCTTAGCCTAACTGTTTTTCATGAATTGTAAAGAAAAGAGAAAGCTGTAAGTAAGCCGTTAGGTTCCGGCAGAGTAGTACTTATATAACCTCCCTCTGTTCTAAAACAAGTAACGTAAAGGGCGACTATAGTACCATAACCGACAGATGGTGGTATATATATTTGTCTGAAACAGTGTAGCTTAAATGCAGAGGGTGGGGATGGGCAGTAGCATCCCCGTCGAGAAAGATGTAGTCTGCGATTGCCAACACGCATGCCCGGCGCGGCATTCACGGGCATAATTTCCCCTTTCTTGGGAGGCTTTTGTCCAGCTGTAAACTTCTAATGGCTGATATGATCATGATGTTTCTTTTGTGTGTGTGTTAAGAATATGTATTTAAGAATTTAATTTTAGTCTGATAAACTCTTAACAACCAGACAGAATAAACAAATGTCCATTACATAGTATATCCTTGGTAAGAATCGAACCATTCCAGCGCTGCGCAGAACGCATCCACAAAGTGGGTAGTCAATGTGATTAGAACCGCAGGATCGAGCTGGAAGTAGATCGCATACGAGTTCAATAGAGATCTACGCAAGATATGATCATCATCTTAAACAAGTCTGCATATGCAGACTTTTGTTTGTCAAATTTTGAACTCAATGGTTCCCTCTTAAACATAAATGTCGAATACATACAGGCAGTTGGAAATCGTCAAAGATTTCCAGCAAATCCCTAAGAAGTTGTTTTCAGCCATTAATAAGTGTATTTATACATTAAGGTTTTTGCACGTATTTGTGAGTTCACTAAAGATGTGATTTTAAGATTTTTTTTTATAATCTGCATCTCGAACAACCTCGAACAACACGATGTTAAGCAGATTTGCGGATGAAACTTAGCAAGCGTCTGGTGCGCCAACTTATCGTTATATTTTGGACAAATCTTCATAAATTGTAACCTATGTGTTATTTTGATGTATAAGCTTGTTTGTAAAGATTCATTAAAATCGAACATGTAGTTTTTGTATGAAAGAGTAACAAATGTACGTCCATACATTGTTACAAACACAAAGGAACACAGTTTTTAAACTGCCGTAAGGCGTTAAAAAGGAGTGGGAAGGCTCAAGAAAACTATCTCCTCCATAAACTCACCAGCTCACCGTACAATAAATCTGAATATTATCATTGCTGAAGCCGCGAAAGCCTGTAATGTGGTCGGGACGGCAGGGCGCCGCGCCCCGTCGCGCCATTATGCCGGCGCCCTGGACGACGGTTGGTTAACTCGCGCCTAATGCAGAAAGCATTCGATGGACGCCACTTTGATACAGCTTAATTATATATCTATGTCTCAACTGACAGCGGAACTACAATATATTTGAATGGGTGGATTCCTATGCATGATATATAAAATTACTTGATTGGCAGTCTTCATACCAGCCGCAACATAGTCTCCGGAAGAGTCTTATAACGAAGGCGTGGTGGCAATCACAGAGCATAGCTTTGCAGTTATAATCCTGCTATCCATCCCCGCCCTATTGCATTTGAGACTCAACAGTCAGGATGGATGTACTGCCATTTGTCGTTTTCGGAAACTGGCCTCTTAAAACACTTGTGCCGCGAGGTACCGGCAGAATAGAATAGTACCTCCCACTGTACCAGGTGTCGTAAGAGGCGAATAAGGTACCAGAACCGACAGATGGCGGTATATGGGCAGCAGCATCCCCTGTGCATTTGCTACAGTGTCTCAGATGGATATATCACCAACTGTCGGTTATGGTATCATAGTCGCCGTAGTTTACTACACTTGGTACAGAAGGAGGTACTATACTACTCTGCCGGTATCTCACGGCTTACTTACGGCTTACACTTTTCCTTAGAATTTATGAAAAACGGTTAGGCTAAGATACTCAGATATAAAATTTGTGCAAAAATACTTTAATTTTTAGTGACACGTGTTATAGGTGTTCTTCGTAAAAAAGATTACTGCTAATAGTTAAGTAAAAAATATAACACTTTTTTATTAATTAAATCAATTTTTGCCAAATGTTTAAACGCAACCAAATAAAGCGCAATAAACAATATTTATACATAAAACCATAATATGACCCAACAATTATATAAAAAAAAATACATTCTAATAAATACAGTACAATTATGTATATAAAGATATTATATAATTTCCTAATTTTTATTTCAGGCTGGGATTTTTAAGGCTATAAGAAATGTAAGCCACGCTAAATATGTTTGAACTTAATTTTAAATCAAAACTAATTTTTATTTGTGGTTAATTTTGTAAGCAGATTTTCTTTTTACATTTATCGACTTAATTTTTTTTTCTTTTAAACAAGAGTGTATAAATTGTAAAAGTTATTAACCTTAAAATAAATGTACTTATGAAATTGATCTGAGTGTACTGCCAAACTGCCTTGAAACTAACAAAGTTCAAAGTTTCCTTTACGATGATGGTTCAATTGTTAACAGGCAGATTAATTTTAATGATAGTTAGCTAGGGTTGTGTTGCATCTTCTTCTTCTTGTCCCAAAGAGTTGCGAAGATAAGTTGAAAAAAGAAAAAAAAATGCGTTTTTAACATAAATTTATTGTAAATGCAGCGATAATATTTAATTATTAAAACATCACGGTTGATTGACCTTTCTTTATTATACAAATACGGTTCAAAAAATCAAGTCAAATGTTGTTGTGAAAATTTGATAGATTTGTTGTTTGAAGACAACAGGTCTTACTTATGTACAAATATTAAATATAAGTGTACAGATGATATTTAATAGACAGTAAAAATAAACAACAAATTTTAGCGTAAGCTTTGATTCGAGGCAAAGGCGTAAGTTCCGTACAGCCCTCAGATACAAACTTAATGGAGTGTCGCGGTATTAACCGCCGGCAGTTTGAGCCTCTCGAATAATAACTTTGGCGGTAAATTCATCACGTTTTGTTTACTGTGTGCACTGATCCGGCTGGGAGTGTGTCGGGAGTCGTTAAGCAGATTACGGTGGTTGGCGATAAACTAGTGACCTTACACTAAAATTGTGTTAACCTTCTTTGTCAGGTTTACGCAAAATGTTCCATCGTACAAAGCCACGGGTAATTTTTTAGAGAGCGCGTACATTGGCGTAGAACCTATGTACTTATATGTGTATGGGCCTTTGTAGTATCTCTTTCTTTAGCATAAGCTGCTAGTTAATGTTGAATTTTTTAAACTATACTATACATGGCATATAAATTAAATAAGAACATATAAATTACTTTATTAGTCTTCCTTATCACCACCGATTTGCTTTTGGAGTCATTGCGTGGGGCTATTAAATGGCGAGTACCAGTTTAAACTGACCCGCAAAACGACGAGAAAGTTATAGCAATCATTCTTTACGTTCTTGTTATTCAGCAGATAGTTCAGTAGTAGTTAGATAGCTTATTTCGGATGCGAAAGGTTACGGATAAAATTTTCAGGACATTTTTTTTATGGATAATATCTTACTAAGTGAGATTCTTATTAAGTGTCTACGTACCCGATAGCACAGATGGTAGTGATCATATCTTATGCGCCAAAGGTTGTGGGATCGATTCCCTCCAAGAGCAAATATTTAAATGATGATATTTGTGTTTGTTCTGTACCTGGGTGCTAAATATATGTATCTAAGTAGTATATTTGTGATTCCTCTGTAGTCTGGCGTCAGTAATACAAGTGGTTTCAGCGACGGAGTCAGGTGAGATGTCAATCATGTCAGGTGACAGAGTCTATGAATGAGATGTTGTGGGAAAAAAATAGCTGCGGAGCTAGGATCTGGAATGGAATCTATATGGAGGATTGACGATCTGGTTCTAACCGCAGGATAGCGCTGCATAAAGGCCATATAAAGCTGGTCCTACAGCCTTTTGGGGAGGGTAACAGACAGTGAAATTACTGGGTAATGTGCTATTTCTACTTTCGTGTGTAGCAGTGTTCGTATTTCTGTGTTTCGGTTTTTGCGACGAGAGGCTGTGCAATTAATGTAATATAAAATCTTCAAGTCACAATGTTAGGAACAAGCTAGTGATATTATGAGCGCCTATAGGCTGTGGTATCGCTACTTTAACGTGGACTGTATGCTTGATTGTCGATCTGGTTTAATCTGGATCTGAAAAAAAAGGAATGAGTCTAAAGAATGAGTATAGTGATAATGTAAGAGTAACTGCAAACGGTCCAGTAGAGTAGATTTTAAGTTTATTCGCTGTAGAAGTACAATAGTTCAAATTATTCATGTATAATGGATTGGCAGAAGCATATGTATTTTTTAGTCTAATTAACCCGTAAAAATCGGCCAAGTGGTTTTAGAAATTAGAACAAACGGACACATTGACCGAAAATGTAAAAAAAATATTTTGATGTGTATTGGAATTACAACCAATAACTTGAAATTTATTTATTTGTACAGATTTGAAACGTTAGTACCCCTATTCCTGTAGAAAACGGATTGTATTACCAATTAACATCCTCTATTGAAATTAGAGTTTTCTAATTACAAAAGTCGCATGAAGCTTTCTTGTCATAAAAAGATATTCTTTCGCGAGGTATCTCAAACTTTCTTTCCAAAAAATTTTTATACCTACATAGAACAATATACAACAAGAAAAATAGAAAAGAAATACATTTTACATATCTAACTATTACTTTTTGCTGATTTCAGGTGAATGTTTATATTTACTAGAAAAATAGCAACATGTCCCGCCTAAAACCAGAGACAGTTGATTTTTTTATAGTAAATATTATTTTAAATATGGGTAATATTAAGCATTTTTCTAAACATAAATGCTCGAATGTAAATCTGTTTTAACATCGATCAAGTGTGCTTTAACCATTGCTAGTGTTTAAAGTTATACAATAATATACCTCATTTGAAACTCGTTTATAACGAGCAATGAAGGCGTGATTGTTAGCAAATTTGCTTCACTGACTATTAAGCCAAAAACAAGTGAACGTCTACGTCTGACTTGAAAAAACAATTTTCGATCCTTGATCCCGCAGCCATGTTTCACCTCAAACGTAATGTGCGACGTTTATTATTATCACGTAGCGAAAATTCTCGTGTTTTCGTCTGAAAATCGACCATTATTGTTACTTATAGACGTAAAAAGTGTACACAGCGGATTATTCTTGACCTTTATAAATGAGGCGTGGTCTAACAAACTAAAGGATTTTATTTGAACGCCTCAGAATAATAGGAGGGGAAATAATATATGTACTTGCTTATTTTTAGACTTGGTCGACAAACAAGCATGCATGATATTAAGCGTGATGAAATATCACAATAATATCTCTAATGCATTGCCATCCTTGTGACTAAATGATATCATGACACATTATACAGTAAATTCACTGCCTCTCTCACCCTTCAACGGAACACAGCAATTTCGCGTTTTGAAAATTTTGCGGCTGCTATAATGATAATGACGAATGTGTCTCCGTGTTGGTAGAGTTGCAGTGGAAGGTATCGATGAGGACGCTGTTTTCTGTTTACTGACTGTTTTAATGAATTTTTTCGATCGACTTATCCTGTGCTCTAAGATCTCCGTCCGTCGCCTGCAACCAGTGCCTAGAGGAGCCGAAGAAAACTGTTCGGATGAGTGTAATTTGTATTCACTACAATGTTACTTTATATGTATTAGTACACAACAAATTACTAAAAAATATTTTTTATAATATGTGGATTGTATACAAAAGTCGGTCCACCATGGAACGCCACTGAAATGAATAAACAGTTCTTATTAGGCTTAAGGGGAAAGCGCAGATGGCAGTGATCCTATCTTATGTGCCAGTGGTCGTGGGTTCGATCCCCACCCAGGACAATTTTTATGGTAATATTTGTGTTTGCCCTGTGTCTGGGTATTAAAAATATGTATTAAAGAACAAATGATTAATTACACACACACATATATATATATATATATATATATATATATATATATATATATATATATATATATATGACGATGGACATAAAAAGATATAAAACAAATTCAGCCAAAATTAAGGTTTTAATCGATTGCAAGGATTGTTTTTAGATATTTTACTGGGTAGTTCAATGTTACTCGAATTGGCTCTACTTTTTAAACTGAACTTGTAATTATTAATCAGTCTTACAACTTGAACCTAGAATTGTAATAAGTAATTAAAATATACGTATTTTTACATAAATATGTCTTTCATTTAAGATTTCTCTCAAACTTAAATGCTTAACATATAAATTTCTTCAATAAATTTAACAAACATTCCTTGTACACCATCAAATATTATTAAAAAAAAGTATATTTAGTAATGAGTATACTCTCTCTATACTACTAAGTATACTATCTCTATTGCTCTACCATTGCCACCGCGCCTGCCCAGCGCGACAATTATGTGCAAAAATCTCCCTGTAATGGGGAGGTCCAACAGTGGACTTTAGATGGCTAGTATGATGATGATTAGTTAATGAGAGGTAACGAATAAGTTGTCAATGCCCTATAACATACAAAACGATTCCTTTAATGGCTTTAAAAAGCAGGTTATCTAACCTTTTTACAAATTTTAATTTAACGTTCTGATAATTTAACGAGAATCTCTCAAGAATGCCAATGCATTTTACAGTGAAATTGTAACATAATCTAGATGGACCTATTTGAAGTTACCTTCAAATAAAATAATATTAAAAGGTACTCACTAACTTTCATCACCTAAATCCACCAGTGAGCAATTACCGTTTCATAAATGACGCGAATATTCAGACTCGCTTCTGCCCTACCTGCGTTTATACAGGAAAGAACGGCAGAGATAACCGCATGGCTAGTTTTTAGGTTATTGTAGTCTGAGAAGATCTCGTAGCTGTCTACGCCGTAGGCCGTTGACATTTGTGATGATAGTGTACTTTGTTCACGGTGTTTTTAGTGGGTATAGGTACATTATGTGTCAAGAAAAAATATATTATTGGGTATCAGATTGAAGTCCTGTTTAATGGAATGGTCAAAAAAATCGGTTTCGCCACAAGTGGACCATTAATCTTAGTCGCTAATTATTATTATATACTAGATGTACACGCGACTTTATTCGCGTTAAATAAAATAATAAAAATGATAAAGCGTTTCGGATGGATATACCGCCATCTGTCGGTTTTGGTACCTTAGTCCCCTCTTACGACAACTGGTACAATATGCTGATATGATAATGATAATATCCATCCAAAGGATGCCTGGAAGAGATCGCTCTGATCGATACAGCTGCCGATTGTCTGTAATAAGTTTTATTTTTATTTATGTACTTTTCTGTGTACCAATAAGAGTATATTATTATCATCTATAATATGAAATTCAGCTTTTTCTAAAGCATAAAACCTTTAAAAGAATCATATTTGAATTTACTTATATGGCATATAACTTTTCAGCGACGTTAAAAGAAACTTGGACAAAAACAAAGAATAAAATTATAGTAAATCAACGAACTTGCCATCTCCTCGGTATAAAATGTATAACAAAGAGATGTTTAATTTCACGGCCTACAGCCCTGCGATATTCATAAATATTAATACGTCTTTACATTAAAAGCCTATGCGTATATCCGAAGATGGTTCTGAGAGAATTCCTTCTGGTGTGCTTCCATATAGACAAACTGGCTTTTAGAAAAATCCTTTTAATGCTTAAAACAAGTGTCTTTTAAGTAAATAAAACGGCTCTGTACTTTTTGGAACCCTCGTTACTTGGATTTGGAATTTACCAGATAAGCAAAATTGTAGAGACTTTTAATCTCAATAATGGACTTATTAAACATTCATCATAGCAGCTGCAAAACGTTCGCTGCACTAAAAAGGGAGATTTTGCCCATGATTGCCGCGAAGGGTAAGTGTGGTGGCAATCATAGAACGTGATCTCGCACCGTGAATGCTGCTACCTATCCCTATCTGCTATCACTATCATCAGGCTCATCAGGCTGTGGTATCTCAGTCGCTTTTTAATATACCTGGTACAGAGGGGAGTACTTTTCTACTCCTTAAATAAAATCGAATCGCTTATCATTTTTATGAACCCACATACCTTGAGTTCTTTATTTTAATAGATCAATGTAATCGTCGGTATCTGTTATAATTTGGTTAACTGATATAAAACTGATTTTGTCACTTGCTCATCATGCTCATCAAAGCTTGATACTTCCTAAGTCCTAAAAAACAGAACTGAAGTAAACTAGTATTAGTCTACAAACATCAATAAAATGGGTGATTTGACTGTTTCTCTCGTGTGGACAGTCCAATAAAATTAAAAATTAAATTTTTCTTTGCGTGACTAAATCCCCGGTGTCAGTTGGGTGCGAACCGCACGCGGTGATCATTTGTTAGACCGACAGCCTATTACACAGCTGTCCTCGGAGCAGCATTTGTCATAGCGACTGACTTCGCAAACATTGCGTTTTTAATTATTAAAGAATAATACTCCAATAACGCACAAACAAGCAGGAATAGTAGATAATAGTATTTGCATTTGTGTGAGATACATGTTGTTTTTGGTCACAGTGATTTTATTATGAAAATTTATTAAGTATTGATTTCAAACCTTGATATTAAAATGCATGAAATAACAACTTAATAATCATAATAAAACTATTTTTTAACGGCTTTAAAACGAGGTTTATTTAAATTGTTTAATTTTTTTTGACGTTTATTGAAACATCTCTTGTCATACTTGAGGTTATTGAATTTAAAGATTTAAAATGCCGTTAAAAGTAGTTTTATTTTATTAAGTTAGTAGTGAACGTGTAAATGTTAAAAAATATTAAATAATTATTATTCGATGGTTTGCAATAATAACGATCTTACTCTAAAGGGACAATATACAAATAGAAACACTAAAAATAAATAGACTATATTTCTAAAATTGATTTATATTTATTTTCTGTCTTTGCTTTAAAGCCGATGTATGGGCCCGATGACACAGCTGGTAGTGATCCTATCTTGTGCACCAAAGGTCGTGGGTTCGATCATCCATCAAATATTTATATGACCATATTTGTATTTGTTCCGAGTCTGGGTGTTGATAACCTTGCCTATATACTTCCGTTGTAGATAGGGATAACATTGTTTTAAAATTAAATTAGCCTATGTTACTTAGTAAAGTAGCTTTCATGTGGTGACTTTTTTAAAATCGATTTAGGAGTTTATGATTAAATTCGTTATATACATACAAAAAACAGGATATCTGTTTGTAATACTAGCGTAAATTAGCCTTGAGAATCGTTTAGATATACGGGCCTTACACTTGATCGAGCTTGCCTCCAGGGATGGTTGAGATGAGAAAACTTTGATCGAACCACGTGACACAATTTTCAGATAACTACAGTGGATCACACGTCGATCGTGTAAATTCACCTTTATAGCATAACTGTGACCATAATTCTGAAGGAGGTAGAGCTCGTACAAAGGTCGTCTACATTGGTACCTCACTTTCACCTATTTCTACAGTCAAATATTAGAGTTGGCATGCTGTGTAAGGAAAACAATTTTGTAAAAAGTCACACACAGTATAGTGTGAAAAATTGAACAAAAAATGACAAAAGTTTAATAAACATTTTGAAGCCGATTTTTTAGCCAACTATAATTGAAATAACCGAGGACAGGGCGGATGAGCACGCAGAAGTAATAACCATCTGTCTAGAACCGCAGGCCAAATTTACCCGGTCCTGTCGAAATCTCCCGGAAAGACCTAGATCCAGCTCCATGATGATGATATCCTTATTATGGCACACCTTAACGATGAAATTACGTTTGATATTATAGCCATATAGTATACTAATCCGTATCAACTCGAAATAAGGTGGATATTTGAATGAACTAGATTTTGCTTAGAACCTTTTTTACTTTCAGAAAAACAAACTCGTGAAGGACTTTGACTAATCAGACCATGACTGTTGTGCGCAGATGTTTGAGATCTCATTTATATTTAATGTCAGAAATTAGGTAACTTAGTATTTTTTCTCTTGTACCAAGGAAACGTGGTTATCATCAAATTTTATGATGTTATAGTATTAGATTCCTTGAAGTCAGACCGACTTATTTCTTCTGGTGGTTCTTATTTGGGTGGCGTGATCTGCACTCTTGACATTTGGCACAGGCCGGATGGTGCAGATGGTAGTGATTTTCTCTCGAGCGCAAAGGGTCGTGGGTTTGATCGCCATCCAGTGGAAAAGTTGGTATACGACGACTTAGAAAATTTCTTAACCTGGTAAAAAAGGTATTAGAGAAGGGCCAGGATTGAATACTAAGAATAAATGAACTTGTATGAAAGGACTTTTGCGAATACAGGAAGAGACAGAGGTATGCCAAGATGCAAGTAGACCTAGGCATTATAAATATTTGTCTTGGATGAGGTCAAACCCACCGCCCTTAGCGCACAAGATAGGATCACTTTATTGGGCGCTATCGAGTCTGTCAAACATCTGACTAATATGTACTATATTTTTTATGAAATAGGCAAACCTTTCACTGTGTATGTACCATGCAACAGCTTTGCCTAGTGTGTGAAGTAATATCGATCAGCATATGAATAATTTGTTGGATATTTCACAGACCGAGAATAGAGAACGTCTATCGATTTTCTTATTTCATGCCATAAATTCGAATGAATTGTGAACTAACAACATTAGTGATATATCTTATACCCATAATTCTTTTTTCTTTGTTTTAATTCACCTGCATGGCAATCTGTTCGAAAAACAATAAGCCATTGGTTTGACTGATTAGACTATTTGTTAGTAATGTCATCTACAAGAGACCTAAAACCTAAACTGCTAGAAAATGTGTTTTTAGTGTTCTCTCTAAATTTGTCAATGGGGGAAACATTGGTTTATATATGGTATATCATGTCTCTTTAGTCGGGTATGTTGAAGACTGCCCTATCCACAGAGTTTATAGGAAAGCTCATTCACATGATGTGTTAGCTTCTCCTGGTACTTCAGGCTGCATTAGGCTATTTCCTGCCGGATAGAGTTTAAGCCAAGGTCGAGATACATATATTCATTGCTAATACACTGGGGGATTTCCATCATTGAATGTAATACTACTCCGTAGAATTGCCAGTAAAATAATAAATAAGCCGCATTTTATAGCAGTTTAAAGAGTGGTTTTATTAAATCATGTGATTTCTATTGGCATAGAACCTCTGAGTTAGTAGAAACATAAAGCAGAAGGTAAATGTAACTACGTAAAGATAGAATCATACCTGCAAAAGTGCATTTGACTCGATGTACCGATAGATTGATTGGAGTCGAAATACGTTTGTTGAAAGAATAAAATAATAAATGTTGTGCTACGCAAATAGAATGATCGAGAATAGAACTCATCGACTATGCTTAAACCCATCTTTGGTAAGAACCAGTCGCCTCTACAACATATGCAGTGAATCCTCTATCACAACGGAAGTGGATCCGCTACCGTGCATTGCATGCTAAATTTAGGAAAGTAATCTCACAAACTTTTACTGGATGATTATTTTTGTTGTATTTTAACAATTCATATACATATATATGTATTGTTATTGTTTCTTAACCTTTGTTTTTAGTTCTAAAACTAAAAAACGTTGTCTTATGTAATCATCATAACAGCCATTAGAAGTGAATTTTATTCAAAATTGCTGCGCTGGGCAATCATGTTGGTAATCGCAGAGCGTAGCTTTCGAGACGAGGATGCTGCTGCCCATTCCCGCCCTGTGTATATGAGCTACACTGTTCCGGATGGATATACCGCTATCTATCGGTTTTGATTCCTCAGTCACCTCTTGCAGTCTTCAATTATCGTCATCTGATGTGGTGAATATCTGTAAGTGATTATGCGTTTACTTTTATACTCAGGCTTGCTGTAGCGATGTGTAAATTATATTGTAACAATCGTTTGTAATCTTTTTAAATTCAAGGCAGAAAAACAATAATATTATTGTAAAGAGGTGACGCTTACTATCATGTGGACAGACACAGTCCACATGATAGTAAGCGTCACCGCAACCTATACACGCTCGTGGTATCACAAGGATATCACTAGCGCGTTGCCAACCTTGTTGAAGATATTATGTCACATTTCTTAGTAATTTCACTAAAACCGGCACACAGCGATGCGTACCTACACTACTGTTTGTCCGTAGAATTAAGTGTAACAAGCAGAATTTTTTTTATAAAGTTTATTTACCTATATAAATAAATAGACATAAAAGCAAATCGTTTTATTAAATAATCAAATATATAAAAGACAGACACACTTTCACATTTATAATATTGGTTTCAATATTACTTGGACCAAGTTTTACGTGCGATATCGAAGATATCAACGAACCAACAAAATGATACTAAATATCTGCCAGCCAACCGTGTTACTCCGGCAAATATGTACCTATATGAAGGTCGTGATCACTGATGCCTAATTTTACTGCCTCTCCCGCACCGCCGCGTTTGTTTGTGACATTAAAGACCTTTATGGAAATTAATGATTTGGAGTAACAGCCATTTTCAGTTGAGTGGTCTCCTAGTCGAGAAGTCGTTGAGGGTTTGAATCTAGAATTTAAATCAATTTAATTAACACAATCCACCAAGGACTAATGTTGATTACATCAATTACATCAACGATCTTTGGACCTCCAAACTAGAACCTTATAGCTATTGCCATATTATTTTAGAAACATACTTCTATCGGTTATCGGTCTCCATTCCAGAACCTCACTACTGTCGGTCCCTCTTTCAATACCTCACTGCTATCAATCTCCATTAAAAAATCTTACTGCCAATGTTCTCCATTCCTGAACCTTACTGCTATCGTTAGCCATTCCAGAACCACACTGCTATCGGTATTCTGTCAAGCAAAGGGCGTGGTTCAGTCCCCACTCTGGACAAATATTAGATAATAATATTTGTGTTTGTTCTGTGTACTTATAATATATGTATTTTAGTATTATGTCTGTGATTCCTTTTTTCTCTGATGTCTGTAACACAAGTGCTTTAAGCTACTTAGCTCTTAGTATGAGATGTAGTGTGAATTTATTAAAAAATATGTGAAGTATTAAATTTCTTATGACCAAGTAACTATCTATTACTCCTTTCACTCTTTACCCGCTGAGTAATACAAATAGAGCACAATTAATTATAACAGCCATGTTTACGGCTCACATTAGTTTCATATATGATACATTGTTTTATCGCGTATTTTTTCTAGTTTATTGATGTAGCAATTAGGAAAAAGTTCTCTAAGACCAATTGTTATTTCCTGTGGGCTGATAGATTTGTACAAGCATTTGTATTAGATGAGGCGATAGATGGAGGATAGGAGGAGGGTAATTATAGGCAACGTTCGTAGATTAATTGAAGTGCAAAGAAGTTATGCATAGGCGTATCTAGGATAAATTTTCAAGTGAGCATGGCCGATGCGTTGACCACTCACCTTTTCAACTTTTCAAGTCGGTAGCCTAACGTCCTGGGGTTGGCACTAGACCATCCTGGGGTTGGCATGGCTCAAACGGCCCCCCTATATATTTGCCTATAAAGGTAGGCTACCTTTAACGTGCACCACGTACAAAATATTTTAGTGATATAGGTATATTAATTTTGAAATATTTTAAAAAACCTGACCGTAGCTAGCGCGGTTTGCTAGTCGTATATGTATCATGTACACGGCAGTACGTAAGTAAATTTTTGTTTGTGTACACACAGCAACAGATCAACCTATACAAATCGATCAAAACTTCGCAATCGATATTAATCTATAACTGTAAGCAATTAAGATCAAAATTTACTGTAAAAATTTGACAGATTTGGTTAGGTTGATCTGTTGCCCACCGTACGCGTTAAGAGATGATAGTTTGTACAAATGAGTTGGCTATCGCATTCGGGTTCACCCGAGAACCATTTGAGGACATTTCCGAAACTTAAACTGTATATTGAACTGAAAAATGGGAAAAAGTATGAAAATGGTTTACACCGGACATCTTATTCACAGTCCACATCAAAATCATTATCATCGTTATCATCATAGCAGCCGTAAAACGGCCACTGCTAGACATAGGCCTCCCCAAAATTGGGGAAACTTGTTCATAATTGCCGCGCTGGGCTAGGGATGCTACTGTCCATCCCCGCCTTGTTCTGGTCGCTGTACCTCAGTCGCTTCTTTCGATACATCGGGGGGTACAACATTAGGGGGTAGTACTATTCTGCCAGTACCACACGGCTAATCATCAGATCATCTCTTAATTATTTTGTGGTGACGTTTACATCAAGTTTTTACACTTCATGCTTCTAATTTTCGAGAAGTGCTTATGATTTCTCTGCGAGTGCATCATCCGATCCTGACTTAATGACCATGTGACCATAAGTCCTAACGATAAGGAAGAATTTTCCAAATCGGCCAGGGCTATTCCGAATAATCGGGTAACAAACATTGAGACATTACAGTCGGAACCTCCTATTTTGAAGTCGGTAAAAACGGGACGACCGTAGTCGGGGCTAGGTTTGCTTTTTTAGCAACGTTTGTTGAAACAAATGAATATGATTATCGTACGCTTTTTTAACCAACAGTCATAGAAGAAAGCGTTCAAATAGGACGTTAAATCCGTACTAATATTACAAATACTTAAGTATGTCTGTTGGTCATTTTGTCTGTCAGATTGTTACTTTTTCATGGCTTGACTAGTTGTATTATTTATTATTATGAGAGAGATCCCGCGGGACGCGTACAGTTTAATTGGCGATGGTTGCAGGCTAATCTCGTACATACAAGTCGTAAGGTATCAGAGTAGAATAGTGCAGGGGGAGGTCCCTGTACCAAATGTTGTAAGAGACGACGTCGAAATCTACAGAAGGCGATATATCCACTCGAAACCGAGTAGCTCAAATGTAACAGGGCGGGGGTGGCAGCAGCATCATCGTCACGAAGCTACGTTCTGAGATTGCCACCATATTTGCCCAGCGCGGCAAGTATGGGCAAACTCCCCCTTTCTTGGAGAGGCCTATGTCCAGCAGTAGACGCTTCACGGCTGTTATGATCAATCTAGTCTATAATAAAACTATTTGACGACTCCAAAACGCGGTCTATCTTCGACGAACGTTGTCTTAATAGCAAGGTTTCTGAGAGTGACAAAATTGTCGACATATTCATTTCCATTTGGCGATAGTTTACACTGGGAACCTTTTCGCACGATAAACTTGCGAGGTTACGATGGATTCAAGTGTCACAGGGCTGAGGAACGAATACAAAAGGAAAAACAGTGTAATAAAGAGGGCTCAATAGGACTGCCTGCGTCAGTTGACCGCTGCAAATGTAGGGCGGGCCTTGGAACCACGAACTATTGGATGTTCCTTTTTTTTCGGAACCTTTTGCGGATGGACTACTCAGACGTCAATTGCAGCGCCACCGAATGAGTGCACGGGGTAGCTCATCCCTGCGCGACCTGATGCCCGTATTAATTAATTATAACTAATTAATTAATAATTAATTCTGTGTGCGCCGCGGTTTAGCTACGGTTGGGCAAGGCCCGCGGAATCTGAGCGGGATCGTAGGTAATCACCCGAGGGCGCTTCTAAAGGCCAAACCTCGGCTCGGAACGCCGAAAAAAAAAACAGCCCAAAAATATTATTTCTTTGGTCCCAGTGCTTGTGTTACCTTACTTCTTTTCAGTATCAACACGGAAATTATGAAATTAACTCCGGAATCAATGTCAATTATAGAACGAAAATAATTAATAATAATAAAATAATAAATTCACACATTATCTTATAAACTGACCTGACACCGAGATCGCTTTAAGCACTTGTGTTACGGACATCAGACAACAGAGGAAACACAAATATGATACTAAAATACGTATATTCGGCACCCAGTCACAGAACAAACTTAAATAGCGTCATATAAATATTTGTCCTGGGTTGGGGTTGAACCTCTGTGCGGACAAGATAGGATCATAATCTATTATTGCAGCGCTGCCTGGACCGGCGTGGTGGCAATCGTAGAGTTGTAGCTTCGCGACGGAAATACTGCTTGTTCTGGTGTGTATACCGCCATCTATCATACAGTACCCCAGTCGCCTCTTAAGACTCCGGGTAACCGCACGGCACACACGCACACCGCAAGGCACATAGTGTATATATATAATACACTGTTTTTTATGAATTTCAAATACCACATCCATTTAGTATCTGTCTTCGGTCGGTGTGTATGATCGCCGACGCTCGTCATTTTGCGCACATTGTGTATTGAACTATCGGTGGCTAACAACACTCCGAGTTAACATCGGCGGTAAACTAGTATTCCAGCGTTTTGACGTGCCAACAGAATTGCCGCCAGAATTTGAGTTTGGAAAGCCCGCATTTTTTTTTATTGCATTACTTCGAGTGATATTTTTCAGTTTTGATCACGGAGAGCATATTTATGCTCACATTATTTTTATCTTAGTTTTGCCTGCAAGAAATCTTACATATTGTACTTTGAAATCGTCATATGTAAACTATAATAGAAAAAATCGAAAACATATTTTTTTGGAATTTGCAATTTATTTTATTACATGGTATATATTATATTGATATATTAACTTAATATTCTAACGCGGTACATTCCGCTTTATTATAGGTATCGACAAGATATTATGTGAAAATAGCCATATTAAAAAAAGCAATTAAAAGATTTTAATGGCACCAGAAAGATTTCACACAAAAGAATTAAGATAAATTAGGAAAAAAGTTTTGAAGTTAACTGAGATTGATGAAAGGGAAAAGTTGATTAAAAAAAGATCTTTGAAGAAAGAACGAGTCAGCGGTGAGGAAATGAAGAGCTCATTTCGCTACCGTCTACATTTGTAAGTTTTTTTAACTTAGAGATATAATTTCCGTTCAGAAACTTGCGGTGCAGGACAGTTGATATTCCTTTAAATATAAGTTATTTTTTATTTTAGATTCTTTATTTGGGCGGAAAAATGTTCGTCTCTATAGTTTTAAATGTAAATGGGAATTGTACCGGTACTGGGAAGTCATGACTATTAAACGGAAATACTGGAATTAAATTACTTGTTCATGACTCTTTGAATGCACTACTGTTCTGCTACCGAGACCCTAGCAGACATGTCGAATTAGTATGGGAAAGATGCAGGTTTTAGCCCTACCTGACTTGAGATAGTTTGATTTGTTTGTAGTAAATATCATCTTAAATAAATTTATCATTTTTATGCATAAAACCATATAAAGTAATTATGCAACAATTTTTTTATCAATTGTTTCAAAATTGTAAATGTTTAACATTTGAGTGTTTGTCGGTAATTACCTACAACATTGCAGAAATGGCACTGATTTCTCTACACAAAAAAAACAAAAGGAAATATTTTATATAACTGTTCGCGTAGATGTTAATGTATACCAGATCACACATTCTAACCGCCAAGAAGACATCATGATGATCACAACAAGCACTGTTGGACTAGGCCTGCCCAAAAAGGGGCATTTTGTTTTTTATTGTCGCGCTGGGCAAGCGTGCTGGCAATCGCAGAGCGTTGCTTCGCAACGGGAATTCTACCGTCTATCCTCATCCTTCGCTTTTGAATTGTACTACTCGTACTCCGGCTGCATATACCGCCATCTGCCAGTTCCGGTACTTCAATCGCCTTTTACGACACCTGGTACAGTATTTAGTGCCGGATTATTTTCCGTTGAGAACAGCCTTTCAAAAGTATAAAATAAAGTTACAAATAAACTAAGTGAGTTAAAACCGAATACAACATAACTAAAATATATTCACTGTAAATGTTCTAACTAGGAATCGATTCCGACGCTACTAACAACATAACTACGTATGCTATCATCATTCCATAATACGGAATCCTTTGGTTGTACTTCTCGTACTTTACCAATTTCTATTTAAATAACAAAAGACAGTCGCGTCGTAATTCGATATGCCCATCTATTGAATGAATGAACTGAATGGAGACCGATCCGAGTGATTGATTCGGCTGCAATGTAAGCAAACCGAAGAGCGATTCATTACGGGCATTATGGCCTGGGATAAAAGGGCCCGGTGGCAATGACCTGGATTTTTATATCCGAAGCATTTGGAGAAAGACCTTTCGTCTGTGTGAAAGTCTATAACTTTGAATCTTCATTGGCTTTACTGAGCAGATTCTTTTGCTTTTATTTAATTACATTACGAGTTAGTTTACTTATGAGACTCTCTGTGGTTAACCATTAGAAGGCCTTGTATTTTTCTGTTTTTGATCAATTCGTGGCCTTATATTTTGCATCAGTGCTCAATGAAAATCGTAGATATGTGGTATAAATTAAAATGTTGAAAAACAGTTGTTTCAAACATGCATCCAAATTAGTAAATTATATTCTTATCTACAGGTTTAAAAAAATACTATGTATATTTTTACTTAGGTAAGTATATATTTTCTTTATATATTAGGTCCTTACATATGAAATTTTGTCCTTTTTTTCGTAAAATATATTTATATAAGTAATAAAAGTATGCACCGTTGTTATCTATGCAATTTTACGTTTGTATTTTATTGATCCTTCTACTAAGACATCATGGGGGCCAGAAACAATAAATTATTTAAAGGCATTTAGACTGCCGCATCGGAATTGATGTTTTTTCCTTGTCCTGTCCAAGAAGCTGTCCAAATTTTTCCGAGTCAATTGTTGTTTAGGGCAAGATTTGACTGGGTCCCCAGGGTTCAGCTATTGGAAAAAATGCTTCCGATTAACGTGCGGTATCCATTTTTTATCACAAGTAATGATTCAATTTCAAATCCCTTCATTATTGTGTGGGTTGAGCAATGAAACGAAGCAGTCGACGCGTGCAAGCAAGTTCGATTCACTCAATTCAAGAGATACTCATCGTTCAAGTTATTTTACTTTCCCAATGTATACTAATATAGTTTTGTCGCTTACTCCTAAGCCTGTAGCTGTCTTTAAATTGGTTCGTGATGGATCCACATCCACAATAGCCTTTAATTCTTAATTTTCCACTTTGATCTCCGGCCGGCAACGGGGTTGGTTCTGAAGGTTCTGAAAGGATTAAGAACGAAAACGTTGAAACCTAAAATGTACAGTGCTCCAATTTGCGATACCACCGCCGTACACATCATTAATCCTTTGAGTTGTTTCTGTAGCATGGTGTCATGGTAGAATTCATACGCGTGAATATACTGAAATTTCATGTTTTCTTTATTCTACGGTAATAAGCGATGCTATAGAAAATAATGAGGAAAAAAAAAATGAATGACTTTTTTTTAAAACAAATGTAAAGGCTATATATACGTATTAATAAATATGAATTTGGAGTTCTTAACCAAAGCGATATTTGAGATCAAAGTGGTCAGTGCGATAAAACGCGAATTTCATAAATATACCTAATATAAAAACAAGTTATCCGCTGTGAAAGTGGCTCATTATACTTTTTTAAATAATACTTGAAGAAATCCTAAAAATAGCCTAAATTTCAATTCTATTTACATTTATCTACTATAAGATCATTAAACTTTGCAAGCATGTCTTGTTTTATATTCTTGTAAGACATCAAACAAGTTTCCATTGTTCTCATAAGTCCATTTATCTTAACATCGTTTGGGAACTCTCTAAAAAACTTCACCCAAAATAACTAAATTCCGTTTCGAGCGAAGTAATGACTGTACTGTCGGCTGTACACACCTGCGCCTTTGTAACAGTATTAAAAGTGTGGCTTTACAAACATTTTGCTCCGCCTAATGACAGCAGATAAAAAAAAACGTCATAAATTTCGCGGGAGCGTAAATGTCAGTGGCGTTGCGTTGCGTGTGTCAATATGGCTGACAAATGGTCTGTGAGGCATAAATCACCCGTGGTCGAGTTCAATTAGTGTTGTCGGAAACATACACTATCCACCCACAAGCGTTTTTGCTCTGAGGTTTGGACCTTTGGCATTAAGGGACTCACGCCACATTACATAAAGCGAGCTAATTTTAAATTACTTACGAGTAGATGTTTTTTAAATATTCTCTTACCGCAAATACCTATTTACTACTTTCGGTATTTAGATGTGTAATTGTGTAATATATTCGATTATTGATAGCTTTTATAAAGCAACTCGTTTTAAATTGAGTTTTTAAAATTAGAAGAAAGTTCGCGAATGTGATAGAAGTGGCTTAGATCTTCACCAAGAACAAATATTTATATGATGAACATATATGGTTGCTTTGTTTCTGGGTGTTAAATATCTATTTAAGTATAATATTTGTGATTCCTCTGTTGCCTGATTTCTGTAACGCCGCCATATCGATGTGTGAGATGTTGCGCTTATTTATTATTTGGCTACAGCTTACCCGTGTCATTTTACGTTTAGCTTACAAAAAATGACACTATGTATAAGGGGGTACCCAATTACAAAATGACCAACGACTAAGAACATTAGGCAAAGACCATAAGATATATTTCTATTAACAAAAACTTATAATTGTGCAAGCGTCTCACAATACCCAAGAGCATATTAGGAAAGACGCATTAGGTTGCTTGTTAAATTGCTTAGGCAGATAACGGGATCTAATACTACATAACTAATCCACTTATAAATGATTAAAGACAGCTATTTTGATGATATATATATAACTCAAAATACATTTTAAGAGGCTTCCTTTTGTGACGCTAAAATTAACATCCAAGTCTTTGTGCATTAGACTTGTAAATAAAAAATAAAAACCGTGGCATTCTGAGCGCCCATAGACGAGCCAACTGAAACAATTGCGTGTCTTTTTGAATCTATTTGACATTTTTCATAATTAAATTTTATTATTAAAAAATATTTGATTGTGAAGTATAT
This sequence comes from Heortia vitessoides, assembly GCA_020976665.1. Lineage (NCBI taxonomy): Eukaryota > Metazoa > Arthropoda > Insecta > Lepidoptera > Crambidae > Heortia > Heortia vitessoides. Next base: position 3,334,820 of record JACJUM010003317.1, on the reverse strand, counting down.
AAAAAGAATTAAGTGTTTTTTTACTAAATATTATAATCTTAATTATACATAAAAATATGTTCATAAAAAATAATATATATTATGAAAAATAAAAAAAAATCTTACTGCTGGCTGAAAAAATATGATTTGGACCGATGGATCTGTCGATAAACGATATGTGCAGCGATATCAAAACATCAAACGTTATAAAAAAAATTAGTTGGACGATTAGTTTCCATAACAACTTTCGAAGCTTTTTTAAATAAAAACTTTCTCCATACAAAATTAACTAAATTATCGAAATGTTTCCCGCGTGTCGCCGTAAATAAGGGACGTCTTGACAACAAAAAATTGTAATGTGGCTGTGATATAGACACGGCCGTGTGTTGTACTTTATTACATATTTAGTTTAAAACTTAAACGAAAGTCGAGTCAAAAGCTAGACTAATTACAAATCTGAGTTATTTGAACCTTTTGTTGTGTAACAATTTAATTTTGAATGTATAGGATATGGAACTACAACGCCAAACCGTATTCCCAGTATGGTGGTAAATTTAAAGACAGATAAACGTCAAAAAGTGGAAAGGAGTATATAGATAGACATCAAATTATAACAGCATAAAAAATGATGGTACATGAAGAAATACCGTGATTTATTGATATGTCGCTGACCTCAATGATCTATATGTTAAAATTATTGATTTAACCCTAATAAGGTCATCAGGGTCATGACCAATGATCGGTTTCAGTAATATTGTAAAATCTTTTATTTTTTAATAAAATTTTTTATAAGGACACGTTTTTAAGTTTCTTATTATTTATATTGGTTATTTGCATTAAAAATGCCCAATTTTATATTTAAAAACATCTTTTTACTAGGGAATATTTTCAAAAGTAAAAATTTTGCTTGTCTCTGACTTGACAGGCGGATCCTTAACTTGAATTTTTTTTCCTATTCCAGAAGACCTAGGTCCCACCAGGTTTTCAGCACATAAAGAGGACTAGGAAATATCAAATAATACAAATAATATATAAATAATTTCACAAAAGAGAGTGACACAACAGATTTCCAGTTTTATAGAAAATAACGAACAGGTTTTCACCACAGTCGACTATTCCTTTCAACGCTATTATTTTTCAAGTAAATTTTTACGCATATTTGAAAGAAAACCTTATGAAATAGGAAACCCTTTATTTCGCCTTCCCTGTTTCGATACGTTATCAAGAAGCATCTGAGGGAAGCGAATTTCCTTTAAAAGTATATTATTTTTGTTAGCAAAAAAATATTATTAGGAGCAGAAAGATGGCTTGTCAAGATATTTCTAAAACGTGCCTTGGAAATGTTCCTATAATCCTTTATTTTGGACTAACCTAATGCTGTAATACTTATACTTCAATTCTAGCACCACGGGAGTGATGGTCCAGGCTGCTCATTAAAAACATTTGCCCAATCGTTCCCGAGTCTCCATTTCTGAGTCGGTACTGACAGCTATCACTTTGAGGGCGCATCTGAAGACTGACCCGGCTGGAGTGGCTGTCGTTGATAACAGTTATTTCATCATCATCATCATATCACCGATAGGAAGTGCTGGACAAAGGCCACTCCAAGAAGTCTAGCGTTTTAGCAATCGCAGGGCGCAGCTTTCGTGACAGGGGTGCTCCTGCAAATCCGTGACTTGTTTATTTGACCAACACTTTCGCCGATATACCGCCATCTATCAGTTCTGGTACCTTAGTCGCCTCTTACGACACCTAGTACAGGGTGAGGTACTATTCTACTCTGCTGGTACCTCACGGCAAGTTGTTTAGTTGTTTAGGAAAGAGGTCCTTCTCTCTTAGTCAATCAGCCCAGCATTACTAGAACAGTCTGATAATCGACCGAGACCGCACCCTTTTGCCAGCGAATGTGGTGCAAAGCATGTGAAGTATTTACGAGGAGTGCCAAAGAGAGAGTGACTGAAGGAGGCATTTATTATTGTATGGGATATAGGCCTCCCCAAGAAAGGAGAAATTTACCTATAATTGCTGCTCTCGGCAGGCAATCTCAGTGTGTATCCCTTTCATGGAGACGGGAATACTGTTGCTAATACCCGCTCTGTTGCGTTTGAGTTACTCTGTTTCAGATGGATTATCCGCCATCCTCCGTCTCCGGTACCTCAGTTGCCTCTTACGACGCCCGGTACAGAGGCAGGTACTATTGAACTCTTCCAGTACCAAAAATTGAAGCATTATTGGTTATACATAATATTATTGAGATTTGAACTACTAAGGTTTTCTCTTTTTGCTTGATTAAGTTTACGAGTTGAATTTTCTTCGTACAAAGACACAGCCATACATAGTGTAACGTATTTACTCTCTCCCAACGAATTAAGCTGGTCTATCATTGATGTATTATATATGATCCTGAGGAAATAGCCGACGAATTCCCTTGGAGTATACAATAAAGAGCAATAATTGGTAAATAATAAGGGGTTACTTTGGGAGATAATAGAGAATTGAGGAATAAGATGATAATCTTACTCATTATTGTTTGGACGTTTTTCTTATACTACATGATTAAAAGTATTGTTTATATATCTATTCATCATACGGGGATCATAGCGCCGGCAGAGTAGAATAGTAACTCCCCCTATACCAGGTGACTTAAGAGGCGACTAAAGTAGAAGTAAGGTAGATAGATGGCGGTATATCCATCAGAAACAGTGTAGCTCAAATACACAGGGCGGAGATGGGCGGCAGATCTTCGTCGCGAACGCTGCGCTCTGCGATTACCAATACGCTTGCCCAGCGCGGCACTTATTGGTAAAATTACCCTTTTCTTGGGGAGGCCTATGTCCAGCAGTGGACTTCTAATGCCTCACCTGGTGCGTCCGCTGGCGTCGTCGGGCGATGCATGGTCCAATAGCGCAGATGGACCCTTGTGCGCCAAGGGTCGTTGGGTGGGATCCTTCCACAGGACAAATGTTAAAATTAAATGATTAATTTGTATTTGTTCTGTGCATAGTTGTTAAATATCTATTAAACTATTATGCTTGTGTTAAACGTAAAACAAGTGCTTGTAGCGACTTATCTCGTCAGATCAATGTATGAGATGTTGTGAATTATTATTATTAATCATAACAAATATATTAACACTAGCTGTTCGCCCCGGCTTCGACCGGGCTCACGGGTTATTCTGTTGAATCCGTTGCCGTGGGAATTTTCATTTCGTCATTAGGGTCCCTAACCTATAATCATCACCATATCAGCCATTGATAGTGCACTAAACAGAAAGGAGTAATTTTGCCCATAATTACCGCGCTGGGCAAGCGTGTTGTGATTGCAGAATGGAGCCGTCACGACGAAGATGTTGCGGTCCACCCTCGTCCTGTGCACTTGAGTGACGGATGGATGTACCGCCATGTGTCGATTCTGCTACCTAAGTCGCTTCTTACCAGGTCTAGTGGTAAAGGTGGAGGTACCATTGTATTCTGCCGGTACCTTACAGCTGTAACCTATAATAATAATAACTCACGCAGAATCTCATAAACATTGACCAGACATCATGCCTTGGGATACTGGCAGTCTAGAATAGTATCTCTTCTCTACCAGGACTTAGGTACCAGGTGACGGTATATTCATCTTAACAATATAGCTTTAATGCAGCTGAGCGGGAATGTCAGCAGCAAAACTACGCTCTGCGATTAATCAAAAAATTAATATATTAACTTCACTTTTACTATGATGGAAAGTGAGCATTTATGGTGAACCCATCGTTCAAAAGATAGGAGCCGAGCAGTTGGTTGTATCGTTGATAAGAAGAATCCTAATTTCTGCTCTTCTGACTATAGATATATCCCAAAGCATTAAAAAGCGGTCCCAAATCTCTGCCGAGTTTATGAGCACTTCGTTAGTATAGCTTACCGATTTACGAGCAAACTCATTTCGCTCGTTCACCAATAAAAAAATAACATTTTGTGTATATGTAGCCTGTTACATATATGACTGTACCAGTATATACCATAGTAAACATATGCAAGTATACCACTGCACCTACTTGTAGTTTTCTGTAATAAGTGGACAGACGATCTGACCGGTCCTATTGGAAATCACTTGGAGAGGTCTATGTATAGCCAGCAGTGGTCATCGTACAGCTATATATGATGATATAATAAAGAAAATATGTATAAAATGTTGTCCTTTACTATTCCAGAGCTTTTTAATCTGTTTCTATTTATCGCCATCGATCCGATTTAGAACATTTCCTACTGTAGGGTATTCAGATTAATTGAAGGATTTCAAATAAGCTAAGACAAATGTAAAACCAATGTAAAATTTTCCTCTCGACTCAGATCGCATCGATTTAATTTTATATCATCATCATCATATTAGCCGTGAGACGGACGGCTGTATTCTATCCTGCCGAGGTGATGTAAAATTAATTAGGAGTTTTGTCCAATAAATTCCGCCCTGGTAGGCGTGGTGACAATCAATACAAAGCTTAGCAATAAGGATGCTGCTGCCCATCCATGTACCATTGTTGCTGAGTTACGCCAATAAGGGTGGATGAGTACCGCTATCTGTCGGTTCCGGTACCTCATTCCCCTTTTAAGACACCTGGTACAGAGAGATATACTATTATACTCTACCAGGACTCCATTATCTATATATCTCCATCGTTTTGATTTAAGCATAGGGAACATGACGGGCCCAATGGCGCTGATGGTGGTAATCCTATCTTGTGCGTCAAAGGTCGTGGTTTCTATTCTCACCCAGGAAAAATATTTATATATTAATATTTTTGTGTTTCAACTGTGTCTTGGCGTTAAATATATGTATTTAAGTAACATATTTGTGATTCCCCCGTTGTCCTATATCCGTAACAAAGGTTTTTTAAGGGAATTATCACGGGGTCAGGTTAGTGTATGAAATTATTACTATATCAATAAAAAAAAACTGGCAGGCAACAATCGCCTTTACAATATTACCATAGAGTACAAATAGTAGTCTTCTTCGTGTACGATTTTCAGTCTTGTCTCACTGTGTTTAAGTACACTGTGCCATAACAGCGCCATATAATAATGCGGTGGCGCGGTGTTCTCACTTTCCTTACGGGATTAACCGCCGATATATCGGAATGGTTCTTCGGTTATTTTTTATCTTTGACCTTGGATAGAATAGGGTGTAGAGAAGGTCATCTTTTACAAGGTTGACATGAGACAAGAATTGTATCGCACATGAAGTAACACCAAACAAGTCTGCGCGAACTTGGCATAATTCGAACTAGCGAGACTCATACATTTACATGAGGTAGACCTTATAGAAAGGTCGTCTCCATCCATCATTATCATCATACCAGACATTGGAAGTTCACTGCTGGACATAGGCCTCGCCAAGAATGGAGGATTTTGGCCCCTAATTGCTGCTCTGGGCAAACGTGTTGGCAATCGTATAGCGCAGCTTTCGCAACAGGGATGCTGCTATAGGTATTAGCTAGGTACCAACGCAGACTTGCCGTGTAAAATAGTACCTCCCTCTGTACCAGGTGTTGTAAGAGGTGACTAAGGTACCAGAACCGACAGATAGCGGTATATCCATCCGAAACAGCGCAGCTCAAATGCACAGGGTGGGAATGGGCATCCCCGTCGCGATAGTTGCGCTCTGTGATTGCCGATAAGCTTGCCCAGCGCGGCAATTATGGGTAAAATTAACCCTTTTTTTGAGGGAGCTTATGTCCAGCAGTCGGCTTCCAATGGCTGTCATGATAATGATAAAATATATAATAAAATCTGAAAGCCACAAGGTATGCAACGCGCTAGTGATATTCTTGTGATATGTTAAATACATTCTATCTGCATATGGAAACACCACCTTTAATTGGTTATCACATTTTAATTATTAAAATGTTTTAATCTGTAAGTATAAGTGTGTATAAATAATGTAAACATAATAAATAAATAAATTATTAGCGTCCGTAGGCTTCGGTGACGCTTACTATCATACGGATTGTGTGCCTGTCTGTCAATTATGTCTAATAAAAAACACTCCCTTAATATAGGTTTAACACAATCGCAGTTGAACTGACAAATGCGCCAGCGTTTTTGCTGTGACAAATTCGCTCGTATACAGGCGTCCGTTGAATTATTTATCCGGGTCATATACGCTCGAGCGAAGTGCCAAATAATATTCGCTGGGAAATCTTCGTGTAGCATTTTGGGCAAACATCAAACATTTGTAATATAATCAAGAGTAGCTGGTGCACGCTGCTATGTTCTCTTTGCGTGAATGCTTTATTGAATTTTTTTTATTTTCAAATCTGGTTTTGTTTATGGATTGTTCTTTAGCGTGGAATTCTTCGTACATCAGCTATCGTAAGTTATTCTTTATATTTTTGAAAAAATCGATCCAACTGTTTTAAAGATTAGTCTGTAAACAAATATTGTTAAACCAAGATGTTCTCGTTTATTTTATATCAAGTATGTACGGTATCTTAGGTTTGTTTTTTATCTTGCGTGCCAAGGTTAGTGGGTTCGATCCCTACTCATCTTAACCTTAAAATAGACCTCTTACAAAGGAAATAGGTAAAGGAGGTATTAAGTGAGAATGAGTTACCAATGCAGAGGGCATTGGTACCTCATTCTCACTTCGGTTGGAAGGGAGTGGTAGTAAAATTCATCATCATCATCATTATAACCATTAGAAGTCCACTGCTCGACATAGGCCTCCTTAAAAAAGGGCGAATATTGCCCATAATTGCCGCGCTGGATATATTTATGTTGGCAATCACAGAGCGCAGCTTACACGACGCGAAAGCTAGTCATACCCACCCTATGCATTTGAGCTCTCGGATGGATACACCGCTATCTGTCGGTTCTGGGACCTTAGTCGCCTCTTACGACACCAGGAACAGACGGAGGTATTCTACTGTGCCGGTACCTCACGGTAAGAAATTACTCCTACGTGGTAAATATCACCAGTGAAATTACTGGGTAAATAGTATCTTTAGTTCACAAGGTTAGTGACTCAACAGTGATATCTTTGTGATGACACGGCCACGTGCTTATTTATTGACTTTATAATATTTAATGTTATTTGTATTAAGTATTTAAGGTTTTATATATATTGTGTCTCTATCTTGTTTCATAAGTGCCTTGAGCGTACTTACCTTAGAACTTATTATATTACTATTTTAAAAAACATATTTTTATATTTAATAAGATATGACTAGCATTCAGGCCGCTTACCAACGGTCTTATTGAAAATATTGACCTCCCATCTGTAGCCATTAGATGTCTACTGGTGGACATAGATCCACTAATAGGTTTAATGGCTAATAGACATCTTACAAGAAATTGTTGATACTTTATTTTTTTTATCACAAATTTGTACATATTTATTGTACCCCAGCGATTTATATTCAAAGTATTCCCTTCATTTTGTTGGTTTTCAGCTAACTGTAGAAACATGTAGACGCCATTTGGCAGTATAAATTATGATAGCATTAATTAATTTATGTTCAAACTTGTTCGAACGTGTATCTGAAATTTTACTTGTGCACACATGGCAGCGGAGTTAGGAACGTTATTAGTCTCGCTGAAGACGTGTTGACAAACATAATACTATTATATTAGTTTAGAACTTAATTTGCGTACTTTAAAACTAAGCTCGCGGCTTAGTTACCGGCAAAGTAGAATATACCTTACCGTATACCAGGTACCGTAAGATGCGACTAAGGCACCAGAACCGTCCGACGACGGTGCATCCATCCGAAAAAGTGCAGCTCAAATGCACTGGGCGGGGATGGGCAGGGATGGGCAGATGTGGCAGGCGTTAGGTCAATTTTTGCAATGCTAATGTTAAATATAATATTCATACAAACGACATCTCATCGATCGAATTTACTGGATGATATGAATTAATATCCTCAAGTCACAAGGTTAGTGATATCCGTGTGATATTACGGGCGTGTATATCCTGCAGTGATGTGGACGTATGCTTGTTTGTCGACATGTTCTAATAAAAAAAGATATGTTTTGATTTTATTTGTCAATCATATTGTTTTGTTGAAGTTAGATTTTTTTTCATATTAAAAATATATTTTTACGGGCTTTTAAACATTTTACAATTTTTTTGGTTTGACTTGTCGATTACTTGGGTAATGTGGTACAATTACCAACAAGTCAGACAAAGTGACAAGCACTAATTGACAACACAATATCAGTGAAGAGAAAGTACTTCGTGGTAACCGACTCGTATGACATTTAAGTATGCAGCATGAGGGCCACACAGCCAATATCCCGGGATCTAATATTTGGACGTCCGCTCGCTTTGAAGCCACTTTATTAAAATATCTCATGGCACTATTCTTTACATTTTCTATTCGCATCATGTTATTATAATACTAGGTTGTGCCCGTGACTTCGTCCGTGTGCGGGGCGGGTTTATTGATGTGTCCATATCAATTATTCGTGATTATGCAAATGGTATTATTATTGAATAAAAATATTTATTTCAATGACTTTTTTTACTTTTAATTTACCTTATGATATCATTGATTGATATTGATAACTATTTAATTTAATCAAACTCAATTACTATTAAATTATTAATATGTATATATACATATTAATAATTTAATAGTATTTGGCCGTGGGGTACCGGCAGAGTAGAATAGTACCTTCCCCCTATACCAGGTGTCATAAGAGACGACTAAGGTACCAGAACCAGAGTAAATTTTTGTTTATGAACACCATATCTTATGCATTGACCTCTCGACGACTCCAAGCAAAAAAAAAACATTCCGTCGAATTGAGAACCTTGTCCTTTTTTGAAGTCGGTTAACATGTCGCTTAAAGCATTTGAGTTATAGACATCATTATAAATCACATATACATTGTATTACAGCATAAATACGTATATATCCAGACATTACACTGTATTAGAGATAAATAATAAAAAAAGAGAAATACATAGAAAAAACACACAGGTTGTGTGTACAAACAAAAATGTGTTCCTGGTGGTGTGGTAAAAAGGATGGTAACAAAAGGGCTGTGTAATAAATGTACTTTATAATAATAATAATTTATTAATCTACTGTAAAATTTATGTTAACAATATTTAAATTGCACAGATAAATCAAAACACAAACCACAATATATTTGTGTACAGCTGCCTACGTTTTCCACTCTAATACTTTCGCTATTTAAAAATTAACTATATACTAAGCTTAAAGACAATAATTGCAAAAATAATATTCAAATTAAATGAGACAAGAATTAAAAGAGGAGAGTTAATTATCCTACACAGGTACCAAACGTCGCGCTTGTGGGTACATGCATATGAATGATTGAATAGAAAGGGGTGGGATTTATTCTCACCTTTAATATATAAACAATACTTATATAACAGATATCATAATATTTACAAAGTATAGCTTTAAATCTTCTAATTATTATCAATATGGCTATCATAAAGTAAGTATAATCAACGCCAGGTTTAATTTCATAATTTATAATTTGACAACGTATAATGAACTATCATATATGATATCATCTATATCAAAATCATTATAAATCGCTTAACATAAAACTTACATAGGTTTCTATTAAAAATATAACACTCATTAAATTGAATTCATATAGTTGCATACAGTATAACAACCGATTATGATATCATTTGTGGAAGATAACAATCCAATTCTTATTAACTTGTTTGAAAAATAAACATTTCACAGGAATCATTATAAACCGTACTCTAGAATCGGTTTCCTTTGATACGAAAAAAAATGACATAAGTTCAAAAAATCGCGTTTAAAAGTCGTTAAAAGGATAGTATCATTATGAATAGTGACTGTGTAAATGTTAGAACTCAATAATACTGTGTAATATCTTAAACGAATACAAATATAACACAAATTTCGTCTAATTTGACCAGTAAACTATCGGCCATTTGATATACCTATAAATATTGGTAAACGCTTGTACAAACAAGCAAGCATGCAAGCCAGTAACAAAGCATGTAAGCAAACATGCAAGGAAGCTACAAGCAAGCAAGCATACATTAGATTAGCTTCTGCCACGGATGCGTCGCTGCGTGTTTGTCATCGCAGATTGTTTTTGCTTTACCTCCGCCATTTTAAATTGCGCTCTAGGGGTAGGGTAAATAAGGCTATGGTAAACCCACAGTCACCGGCGCCTTCCTGAATGTTATATCAAATCATGAATATATTAAGTAAGTACAAGCAAAAGTTATACGAATTGATTGTTTGATTATTTAAATATATATATATTACAATATAAAAAAAAAATTCAAACAACATCTAATACTTGATTTATTAATCTGCCTCCGAGATAAATCGTGTAAAGCACTTGTGTACCGGACATTAGGCAACAGAGGAATCACATATATACTACTATAATACATATATTTAACACCCAGACGCAGGACAAACACAAATTTCATCATATAAATATTTGTCTGGGTGGGGATCGAACACACGACCTTTGGCGCACATGATAGGGTCACTACCATCTGCGCCATCGAGCTCGTCAATTAGTGTTAATAACATATATATTTATATTAAATGACATACATAATCAATGTTTTGTATATGAAAGGAATATTATTTTTAGTGATTTCACTTTAGTGGTTTTATTAATAGAAACGCTGAAGTTATTTCAGATTATTCTTATTAAAGGTCAGTCCGCTTGATAGATGTGTATCTTATGCGATGCGTGTGCGATGTCTTGTCGATGGTCACCATTCCAGTCATAGACAATTTAATATTTTACAAAATACGTATTTATGAAAACGCCGCCTATATTATTTCTTAATCTATTCTCTGCAATACAACGGATAGTAAAACACATTAAATGACCATCATATTGAACGATGCACGCAACAAAACTAGACAGCCGTTCACAAAACGTAATGAGAACCGACGTCCGTTTCATAACACCGTGTATGGGACGCAGACAAATCGCCGGTGGAGCGAACGATTCCTATTTATCGCATCGTCAGCAAAAAAAACATCTAACAAATAAATTACAATTATTTAATACTGTCCACGAACGCGATGTTAGGTTGTGGATTTGATTCAGATGAATTCATAATTTAAGAACCATCACCACCAACCATTTACCAGAAGAAAAAGATCAACTTGTTTCAGCTTTGGACTTGAACCTGCATCTTTACCATACCGGAAGACTTCACTACTCTTTCGCTACCGAGACCTTTTCAGACTTGTCGATTTTTTACTAGTTTTCTTTTTGTGCTGAGAATGAAGAACAACCTTTAGCTGGTTGGATACTGGTTCGAGTCCCGCCTGAAAATTTGTGGTAAGTTAATTTTATTTAGTAAAAAGGATCTTAAATACAAACCAGCATGTTGCTATGTATAAACCTCTGAATTAATAGTTTTAATGGCAATACGTTAGGCAACCTTTAACTGCAGCCTTTGGTGTTGGCTGAGTTAAAAGTACCTTCTTCTGGACAAGGAGTATAAATAAAGTGAAAGGTCTGAAAATAAATATCTATCCGAAACGATACAGCCCAAATCAGTGCAATGCTGAGCATTTGAGCTACACTATTTCGGATGGATATACCGCCACCTGTCGGTTCTGGTACCTCTTATGACATCTGGTATGAGCTATTCTACTCTGCTGGTACCTCGCAAGTCATATTGTATGACTAAAAACTCTTCTAAGATACGTCTTAAGTTAATTTCTAAATCTAAAAAGCATTTTTGACTTCAGATACTTTATTATGAGATTGCATTTATCTATTTCCGAGTACACATCAATGCCTTAGCTGAATACCCTATGTTTCGAACGAGCCTCATCTATCTCATGGTCGGCAAAAAAGGTTCCAATTGACTTTTTTGCGGATAGAAAGAAGTTGATCGATTTCAAACGATTAGTGTTCAAATATGCTTTAAACCTGTTAGCATTGAGTTTGTTGTTTCATTAAAAGATGTCACTAGCAAAGATGTTGGAGATTTTTATATCTCGCTGTTAAGACTTTTATTCAAAATTAGAGAATTCGACAAAATGATTATACATTTATCAGATCAAATTCTTGTGTCATATCATACATTACATGACATCCGTATGGCCTTGCCACACAAATTTGTGCCTTGCCTTGATGAATGAAGATGAGGAATAATAATTAATAAATAGTCTATATGTGGTAGACCTCATTCAAAAGTCGCCTGCGTTGGTCCTCACTCTGACCAATTTCTACCGCCAATTGATCAATTTTTACCGCCAAATAGCAGTGTTCGCATTGCTGCGTTCTGGTATGAAGGTTAAGAGAGCCAGTAAATTTTACTGGGTACTGTGATATAATATCTTCAAATCAAAAGGTTGGCAACGTTCTAGTGATAACCTTGTGATATTACGAGCGTCTATAGGCTGCGGTAACGCTTACTATCATGTGGACTGTATGACTGTTTATCTTAAAAAAAAACAGTAAAAAAATTGTCCTTGATAACACAAAGCCCGTCGTTTCTCAATCAACAAACATTTCGAGAAGTAATTTTCAATGAAATTACTACCAATCTTGCTGGATGTATGATGTGCATCTTAGATAGATATACAAAAAAAAAAATTGGCAAAAAGAAAAAAAGTTGTCCGCGCTTTTGTTGCAATTTCAAGTAAGGTTTATTATTTATTTATTTAGTTTAGTTATATTATTTGGGTGTGAACTGAATTCAGAAATTAAGTTACAATGTGTTGACTTTGTTCCTTCACTAGTAAGCTGGGCTTATTCGACATTATGCTTTGCCGTGAGGTACCGGAAGAGTAGAATAGTGCCTTTCACTGCACTAGATGTCGTCTAAGGTACCAAAACCGACAGATGGCGGTATATCCATCCAAAACAGTGTATGATGGCCAGCAGCATCCTCGTCGGGAAAGATCTATCTGCGATTACGATCTCTCGGTCAGCGTGGCAAAATTACCCTTTTGCTGGCTGGCTGGTATGATGTTGATAATGATGTAGTATCATAAAAATCGTTACACCATAAATTACTTATTTTGAAGTCACTGATATGAATAATATTAAAAATTATTATGATAAATAAAAATAAATAATACTGTTGTGTAATGTGTCAACTTTTTCAAATCCAGTTGGTAATTTTTATTAAACCGGCGGTACTCGCTAATGGGTTAAAAACACCACACAGCACTAAAAATTTGTTATATTTTTTTTGTACGCATTCAAACAATACAAGATTCTTGTAGCCTCGAGCCGATAGTTCACACGCCCACACCCAGCGGGGCAGTCAGTTCGCGCGCGGTGCTTGTTAGTGACAGACGTGTAAAGTGAGTCTGGGTAAAAAATACCCGGTAGCGACGATAATTGTTATACTATTTTTCGATTTGTTTATATATATATGCTTTTGTTTTAGAGCTAAAATAATATGAATATTCCTATGCGAGATAGTACAATAGAAGAGCTTCTTCAAGAAGAAGACAGCGGGCAGAATATGTATCAGAAGTTGAAGATTTTGAGGTGAATAGTGAATACGACAGTGAAACTGACCAGGAAGCTGATAATTCAGGCGCGCCCTCAGATTTAGAAAATGATTTTAACCCTCTGCCGTCGGGTTCAGAAGATAAAGAATATGAAGAACAGCATCTAATAGATGAGGAATATTTAGAAGATGTGCCATTGAAGTACCTGAGGCGAGGAAAATTTACTGGAAAAGATAGAACTACTCAGTGGCAAGTTCGTGCGCCAACCAACGTGTCCGCACAATATCCCATAATATTGTTTGTTATTTACCAGGACCTATTGGCGAAGGAAAATCTTGTACATCCATGTTAGAAGCCTGGGATCTCATAATTTCAGAAACTTGTCTACAAAAGATAGTCAATTACACTAATATTTATATTCAAGAGGGGAGATCCAAATTTATGAGAGAACGCGATTGTAAAAGTACAGATGTTATTGAACTTAGAGCTCTTTTAGGACTACTATATTTCTGCGGAAGACTGAGAAGCGGTCACCTAAATACAAAAAATCTGTGGGAAAAGGATGGAAGTGGTTGTGATGCATGCATAGCTACCATGTCATGAGAGAAGTTCTTTCCACTTTTTATTGCGAAATTTGCGCTTTGACCATAGAAGAATTGCTTTGAAAGATCTGGCTTTAAGTCTTGTGATGTCGCAGATAAAAAAACGATCATCCATACCTAATTTGTCATTCTATATAATAACTCATCAACTAAAATAAGCTTATGGTCAGTGACGACTCAAATGACGAAAACGCATCCGCCAACACCAACTCATCCAGCTTGCGTCCACCTGTATCTGCCTCTCGCTGAGTGGAAGAAGGATCGAAAAACGAAGACGGTTTGCGAATTGTGTTTCAAAAAGATTTGCCGCGAGCATACAACCCCAATTTGTGAGGTTTGCTATGGCAGAGTAAAGTAGTTTCGTTTTCAGCATAAGATATTGAACTACTTATAGTGTATAAATATATCATTATCTTTCAGTAATTTACGTGTATATCTAGTTTATTTATATTTATATTGATGTCAATTATGCCAAATTTGTTAGAAATAAGTACATTATTTTTAATTTTTGTAAGATTACCAAGAAAAAAATATATTTTTTGTTATTTTTTTAGGATACACTCTCAATAAAAATAAACAAACATTTAAACTTGCTTCTGCAATTATATTAATAGACAGTAGTACCAATAATACATATACACTATCAAACATGGAATTTCAAACTTATTTTCGAAAATATCGGTATTCAAAGTCTGTGGTATTTATAACCCGGTAGCGAGTATTCGTGTTCGGAAATACCTAGCGAGTACCGCCGGGTTAATAACTCTCATTAAATAAACAAAAATTCCTGTTTCGTTATATTAAAATACATGTATTTAACCTCAAAACAAAGTAGGTAGAAAAAGATTGGAATTTATTTTATTAGTAGTATTTTATTAATAGTTCTATCCGATTTATAAGTTTATGGTTTCATAAAACAATTAACAGCTCTCGAAGTTCATTGGCCAGTGCTAGCACAATTGAGTTGTTTCAATTAATTTATGTTATGCCTTCTCAACTTTAGCCGAAACTTTGTTATGGCTGGGTTCACAAATGAATTTTCTCGGAATGTTGTTATTTAAAATGGACTGTTGGGTGTAGAACAAAGAAGTTTATTACCAAAGTTGTCTATTTAAAAATACAAAATGGCGATCTTCATTCAATTTTTTTTTTAATCTTTATGAACGAGTTCTGATTGTGTTTTTTTTAAGGATACTCTTATCCGATAACACCCTACAGATTCACATAACCAAATTTGTTATATGTCTTAATAGATAGTGAACTTTACGCCATGAATATAAGGCTAAATATTGGTTGAGAAAATTTGAGAGATTTTTACAAGTTACCTTTTTCTTAGTGTCAAAGAAACATTTAGGTATATTTGACTAGATCACCGACCGTGGCTCCGTCATTTTCAGGATCTCCAGTAAGATGTCTATCTCTATGGTCTTGTCTTGAAACTATTAAGCTATGACGCGGTAAAGATTGTATGATGCTTCTAATAATAGTATTTCACCTATTTCTACCGCAAAACAATAGTGTTCGTATTGCCATGTTCCGTTTGTATCACTCTCATGCGCCTTTATTTGCAAACCGTACCTATGTTGGAATGCCAGCGTTATTTCAAATACGGTCCATCGCAGGCAAATTCATCATAATCATAGCTAATATGGCAGTATTGGTAATACAATACAGATTGTTCAAGTTAACTGGTAATTGGATCAATCAGTCAATACCAGTATATGCTTCATTGGCTCACCGTGTCTTTGTGACGATTTAGGTCTTTTATTTTATATATTTGAAGCCGATATCCTTTTCCTATATGAATAAGTAGACAAGTAAGTACACGATCCACGTCTATCACGTGGATCGTGTAGCGATATTACTAGCGACAACGTTGTGAATTCAAGATATTGTGTCACATCATCAAGTAATTTTCATCGCCTCTCTCATTTCAAACCGGAAACCGAACATTACTATTTGGCGGTAGTGATAGGTGAGAGTGAGGTACAGGCGACCTTTGTCTACCTCAACTAAAAAAAAATTTTTTAGAGATAGTTACTTAGAAGATACTTCGATTTTCATGGCGCTTACATGTACATATTGAATGCGAAACCAAGAGATGGCGCTAGTGTCACGATAAACTCTGATCTCCGTACTGGAAATATTTACAGCTGAGCTACTGTTTATCATGTCGAGAATTGCTGCTTACAATTACTATGCGGTAATAATGCTTCGCTTTCACAAACTGTTGTATTTAACCTACCCTGTTTCAGATGCATATCGCCATCTGTTCGTTCCGGTACCTCAATCACCTCTTACGACACCTGGAAGAGAGCAAGGTCTTCTTTGCCATGGCATGAAGACTCAGAATATTTTTATCCATTGTCACAAGCATTTAATTAGTTGGCGCAGTTGTTCTCAAAGGATTATCAATTTGTAATAAGATTTTGAAGTCATTTCACTTGACGCGCGTAATTAAATAATACGAACGCCAAACTCGCACCAAACCGTAATTCCGTTGACATATTTATTCGTTCATTCACTAATTACGAAACGAATTCTTTGTTTATCTTTTAAATCCACCCAGATTAACCTCTTTGATGTCACATTAGTGGAAACTTGATTTATCGTGGCCTGTGATGCTCGATTTACTTCTGAAACTATTAAGTAATCGAGCGAAAAAAAAATAACTGATTCCGAGTCTATTTCAGAGTAACAGGGGACATTAAGGGGGAATATGAAAATGCGACATATTTTTTGGTGAGTAGAGTTCTGAATGCTTTATTCGATTGATTAAAGTATGTAGTACACTGTGGATTGGAATGTTATATATTTTTTCACTTCAGTCAATATGAGGGAAGTTCTTTTACAATATGTTTAAAGGTGATGGTGGTGTGAATAGAAAGATACCCCTAGCGCGTCGCCAATTTTATTCAGGAGCCGCTCCTTGCTGCGTTGGGCGGGTCGCCAAATTAGTCTTGTGTTCATCAGGCCAATTTCCCGTAAAAAAAAGTTCTTAAGTGCAAGAGATCCTTTGAATATGCAGATGTGTACTAGTTTTATTATGATTGTAGTCTTTCTTATATCGGCCAAGCGATAGCCAATACAAAGGTTAAAGAGTACCTGGTCTATGTATTAGAATTTCTTATAAATCTGCCGTCTCTGAGCTTGCACGTGATCAACCAATACTAGAGGAAGACCTCCTACAAAGGTCGTCTGCATTAGCACCTAATTCTCACCTATTTCTTCCGCTATGACTTCTAAGTTTTGTGATGACAAAGCGTCTTTACGCTACGATCACGTCTTCTATGGAGCAAACTAGAATTCAAGAACCTACTTTGAAGGAAAGTCGCTTTATACACTACATATATTTAAATTAGAAAGCAACCAAAATATCCATAAAAAAAATTGAAAAATATCACCTGCCTGATATCTTTTTATATATTTGTTAATAAAAGGCCAACATTCAGCACTGCCTGATCACAAAACACAATTAGCATTTTTATCGATAGAAATTTGAGCTGGATTCATCATAGCAGCCACTGAACATTCACTGTCGGACATAGACCTCTCCAAGAAAGGGGCAATTTGCCCATAATTGCAGAGCTGGGCAAGCATGGTGGCAATCGCAGAGTGTAGATTCGTGACGGGAATACTGCTGCCCAACCCAGAACTGTTACATATGAGCTATATGTAGCTTAGCTTAACTTCGGTGGATATACCGCCTTCTGTCGGTTCTGGTACCTTAGTCGCCTCTTACGACACCTGGTACAGGTGGAGGTACTATTTTACTCTGCCCGTACCTTGCGGAAATCTGCCGGTATATCGCGGCAATTTATCTCGTGGATTTCCAAAGTGACACAGGATAATTCATAATGTTATTTTTAGAAAATAATCATATTAAAATACCCTTAAAAATGATATTTGTGGGTATATCTTGGAAATCGCCTCTCTTGCATCGGTGCCCAGAGTTAACAGGTCAAAGGCAGGAGATCAGATGTCATCCATCATGGCGGAGACGGCCGGCTAAAAGGCCCGTATCAAAGAGACGTATCTGGATACTGCGGCCCCCAAACGAGTGTTATTTCAGCTTAAAATACACTGCGGTAATCTATTTAACGGTAGTGTAGGTTTGCATAGAAAATTATCACTTGATTATAACCTTTTTGATATTTTATTTTTACAAAAAACCTTTAAATATAATTTGATTCGAAACGTTAACTCGTTAGTTTGACAGCTGTCAACGGACAGCAGTCAAAATAACGTTTTTTTTGGTGGATGGTTTTTTGTCTTAAACTTAGGTTGGTTTTCTATAATCTGCATTATATGTCAAACTATTGTCTCTTTTTAATGTCATTATAAATACTTTGTGCGGGCGGATATCACGCTACTACTCGGACATCTGTCATTACAATCAGGCTATATTTATTGGAGTTTAGTTATTAGAATACGGGTAGATTTGAATTTTAATAATAATAAATTCATAAAACGTCTCATACGTTGATATGACTCCAAGATAAGTTCATCATATCAGCCATTGGAAGTCCACTGTTGGACTTAGACCATCTCAAGAAAGGGGAATTTTGCCCTTAATGGCCGCGCAGAGCGTGGCTTCGCGTCGGGGAGGCTACTGGCCATCCCCATCCTGCGCATTTAAGCTTCACTGTTTCGGATGGATATACCGCCATCTGACAGCTGTAGTACCTTAATCGCCTTTTACGGCAATTGGTACAGGGGGAGGGTACTTTTTTACTTTGCCAGTTTCACTCCGCGGTACGGCAGATAAGTAGCTTAAGGCATTTGAATTGCGGATATCTGACAAAAGACGAATTAGGAATATTATCGTTTTCGTAAGGTAAGTTGTTTTTGTTCAGATTTGGATCCGGAACAAAAGAATACGAAGTACGCATAAATAATATTTGCACCATTTAATTAATTCATAAGGAATTCAAATAATCGGCAATACATCTCATCCGGTGACCTGACTCCGAGATAAGTCGCTTAAAGCTCTTGTGTCACGAAGACACTGAGGTTCGGAATCACAAAAATAATACTTAAACACGTATTTTTATTTTTTATTTATTTATTGAACTTTAACGGACTTAATGCCAGTCGGCATTATCTCCCAGTAAACCATTACACAAAACAGAAAAAATATACATAGTGGTGCAGACACCAGAGAACCTTTACATACATATTAATAAATACATATTTTTAATTGATAAGAAAAATAACGTACATCAGAAATAGGGTTATTAAGTACGAGAAGCAGCATCAGTAAATAAAGTATGAAAAAGCGTTTCAGAATAAATTTGTTTGGGGATCTCTTAATATACAGCGAAGCTAATTCGAGAGTCGTATAGCTGTCATGTACACCATACGCAGACAGAAAATATATTCATCAGTATATTCAAAAGATTTTAAAATATAATCAAAAGATACAGTTTAAAAGAAATATACAATTGACTCTCACACGAGACATGCATGGAAGGAAGGCCAACTTCAGGTTACAGACCATTTCGCACTATCTGAATAACAATTTTAAATCTTTACAAATTTAAACAAAGTTATTGTTAGTAAAGGAGAAATTAAAAAATATATATTGTATAATTGATTTATTGTGCTAGAAAGAAGAACTGACATGCATGCACTGAGTGTGCATGTAGACCCAATAGTTTCACGAAGCTCTGGAGAGATGTACGCAAGATGAACAGTCCTATCTTATGCGACAAGGGTCATGGGCTCGTTGCCCATACAGAACATTTATTTGTTGATTTTTGATTTTATTTTGTGTCTGAATGTTAAAAATGTATATTTTAATACCATATTTGTGTTTGTTGTCTGCCGTGCAATAAGTGCTTTAAGCCACTTTTCTCTAAGTTAGGTCAATGTATGAAATGTTGTGTGAATTTATTAGTTTGTTACCAGTATCCCAGTTAACGTTGGGTACCACTGTGGCAAAGAAAAATAGTTCCATCTCTGTGTACCAGTTGTCGTAAGAGGCGACTAAAGTACCGGTACTGACTGATGGCGGTATATCAATCCGAATCATCGCAGCTTATATACTAGAGGGTGGGGATGGGCAGCAGCGTCCTTGTCGCAAAGTTGTGCTCTGCGTTTTCCACCACGCCTGCCCAGCGCGCCAATTGACGGGCATAAATCTCCCTATCATGTGGAGATCTAGTCCAACAGTGAACTATATGGTTGATATGATGGTGATGATAAATAAATACAAAACAAGGCAAAGTACATTCCGCCCGGTTATTTAACAAGAGACGCTGTAACTGGCATTAAATCTTAAACGCGTGCGCGAGTAAATCAGCCGCTTGCGTCTCCTTCGGCCACTAAATTACGTTCTATGATCTCGGAGACATAATTTAAAACGTTGCAGTCAATTTATCTTATAAGACTATTCATAGAAGATCTGGTTCCAGTGCAAGATTAATTGAGGTTGATCTATTTTTGTGATGTGTGTAATTTGTATTTACGTAGGAACGCTAGTCCAACAACGCCGTCAATTTATCTTGCTGATGAAATTGGTGGCTTTTCTGGAGCACCTAAACCTTTCAAACTATTAATTCCTTCTATTAATTATATAATAAATACTTCAGTTTATCGCGGACACAATAATAAACTCTTTATTGTACACCAGATACAATACATAAGACTTCTTAAAATAGTTGGCTGCATTGGTACCTCTCTCTCACCTATTTCTACCGATAAAAAGTAGTGTTCGCAATGCTGTTCCGGTTTGAAGGGTGAGAGAGGCAGTGAAATTACTGAGTAAATATGACACGGTATCTTCAGTTTTCAGGCTTGGCGACACGTTAGTGATGACACTATTGTCTATAGGGTGCAGTCCGGTCTACCATCAAGCGGACCTTATGCTTATTTTCTGACATCATAATATAAAAAGCGCCCATAAAGCGTAAGGTCCACCCGCAAGATGGTCAGACATTCTGACTAAAACCGGCAGGATCGCTCTGAACACAGGCCGCATACAACCGGTCCTATTGGAGATTACTTGAGGAGGCCTATATCTAGCAGTGGACGTCTTATGGCTGATATGATGATAAATATAAAAAAATGCAGTAATACATATAACTAGGAACGATAATTTAGAAGTGTAAGGCGGAGTAATAAAAAAAAAAATTTCTTCCAAGCAATCTTTCAGTGGAAAAGAGCGCATGAAACGTAAGAGGTAGGTAGTACGAGATGATGTGGTAATTAATTTATGTACTCTTGGTACATAAATTAATTACTACATCATCTCGTACATTGATCTGATTCCGTGAAAGGTCGTTCACACTAGTGTTGCGGACATCAGACAACAGAAGAACCACAAATATACTACTTAAATACATATATCTAACCCCAGACACGGAAAAAAAAAATATCATAAATTAGTATGCTTTGCTATGTTCCGGTTTCAAGTTTTAATGTGACATAATATCTTCAAGATGGGTGCACTAATGTTCACCTAAATTTTCAACTCTGATAATTGGAACTCCGAAAATGACTTTCCTAACATTTTTCATCCCAACATTCACATTTACTAACTGTTCTATCCATAATTCCGAAGCATTCAACTTAATATATATAGAACATGATATCAGTAGTAATATCTTTTACACTATTATTCTAATTCATATCTTTTTTGTTTTTTAAGTTAAAACTTCTTCTTTAATTTTATTTATGGCGGTGGGTACCTGCAAAATCTTCAAGAACATAAAAAGATATATTTTTTCAAATATTTTTCAGTAACACTTTACCCACCACGGTACTTTTTATAGTTATTTGTTTTTGTTAAGTTCTACTACCATTACTTTCATAAGAACTGCTACCATAACGCATGAGCCGATCGAGCGAAGCGAGATTCCCGCTGCAGTCATTCAGTCAAGTTCCAGAAACTAATTGGTATTATTTATTAATTATTGGTATAGTTTAGGTTAAAACTGTGACCACAATGCACGAGCCGAGCGAGCGAAGCGAGCGTGCTGCTGCAGCGGCCGACGAAGTGCCAGAACCGAATCGGTCCTCTAATTATTGATTTAGGTACGGTTAAAACTGTGGTATAAACTCCCAGACCATAAACATAACCGTAATATTTTATGGTAATTATGTTTAGGGAAAAACAATCAGAAACATGGGAGTTATGACCATCACCGGTAGCACAACAAATAGTATGAATTTTTAAGATGAAAAATTTTAGGAACAGTAATCATTCGGATTACAAATCATTTGAAAGAACTAACTAAGAACTAACTAAGAAGAACGGGTAAAGAATTTTCGGTGAGCCAATATATATATTATAATATTGACCCCTTCGAGACACTAGCTTTGCAATGCGCTAGTGTTATCAGCATACAAAGATCGTCTGAATTTGTACCTAATTCTTACCTATTTCAACGGCCAAATAGCTGCATTTGCATTGCTGTGTTTCGATTTGAAGTTTTAATGTGACATAATATCTTCAAGACATAAGATTGGTGAGCCTTGTGATATTAGCGTCTATAGGCTGCGATGAGGCTTATTATCACGGGGACTGTATGCTAATTTGTCGACCTGGTCTAATAAAAAACGTATACTTAACTATAAGTAATCACAATACAAATGAGAAATACTTAAAATCCCTGATTAACTACAACAGCCCACGTACCTGCGTGTTCATTATTTTTTTATGTGCTTTTGCCTGCACAAATACTAATAAATAATTAGGCAACAGTACAAGGATGTAGAACACATGTCAAGTTAGTTAGAAACCTGATTGATTGTTATTGTTTGTCAATGCCAAATTTTAACATGGTCGTTAAAATGAAACGCGCCAAAAAAAATTCGTTAATTTTGCGAACAATTCGGCACGATAGCCTTAGGCCATTTAGTGTAGGTACCAATATTTATATATATTTTATCATCACAACAGCCATAAAACGTCCACTGCTGGACATAGGCTTCTCTAAGAGAGGGGGACGTTGCCCATAATTGCCGCGCTGGACAAGCGTGGTGGCAACCGCAGAGTGTAGCTTTGCGAAAGCAGAGCTGTCCATCGCCGCTCTGTTGCATTTGAGCTACACTGCTTCTGGTGGATATACCGCCATCTGTCGGTTCCGGTACCTCAGTCACTTTTTACGATACCTGGTACAGAAGAAGGTACTATTCTACTCTGCTGGTACCACACGGCGCATATATATTTATTTATATATTAGCATTTTACCCGCGATCTAGTATGCGAAGTATTTATAGCAGATCTTTTTCTTGGAATTTTGGCTAATTCAGGAAGAAATCTTTGTCGCATTCTGATAGCGAAGCTGAGCTAAAAGAAAGAGTCCTGCCAATTCCTCAAAGTACCACATTAAAAACGTTTACCTGATAAAAAGTAGCCTATGTGTTTTACCAGTCTGTCAATAATCTCAGGTCAGGTCAGAAGTACCAAGAATAAACGTGTAATAACAGACTAATGCGACTAAAGAGAGCAAGAGAGGTATGCCAACATTGTAGCAAATGAAGGTCCATAGTCTCTTCCTACACATGGGACGCAAGTGTGATTTATACATGTAGATGGATGTATGCAATAATCTCTGTGTTCAGATTTTCCGAAATGAAAAAGTAACCAAGCATCCACACTTTCATCTGATATTTGTTTCGCGTAGATAAATTAATAGATAATATTTTCTAGACAAAAAAGTCTTCAATATTTTTTTATTAGAGTATAAGGGGCTGTGGATATAAAATGAATAAAAATGAAATAAAATAAAACCCAGCATTGACTTTTTAGACTTGGTCGATAAACATGCGTACTGTCCGCGTGATAGTAAGCGTCACAGCAGCCTATAGACGCTCGTAATATCTCCGAGATAAATCGCTTAAAGCACTTGTGTTACGTACTTTAAACAACAGAGGACTCATATATACTATACTAAAATACTTATATTTAACACATAAATATTTGTCCGTGGTGGGGATCGAACCCACGACCTTTGACGCACAAAATGGGTTCTACCATCTGCGCCATCGGGCCTGTAGATATAATATATGCAAACACTAAGATTTTGAGACGCATTTCGATGTTCCGAAGCATTCGTTTTATTCGTGTTCAACGCTCGGAGAAATATCCCTTAATTTTAACTTTAAACTTTGCAAATAACGTTTCCAATAACAAGGTTATTGGTATCCAGCAAATCCCGCATGCGAGCAAATCCGTCAGTATAGCTAGTGTTACAAATGTCCTTATTTGCCGGACCCCGATCCGAACACTATTTGAATACGTTACCAACGGTTCCAACTTATTTATATATATATATCTACATGTTCTCCTGTGATACGTATATCTTGTAGAAACGTTAGCCTAAGTTGACCATTTTTTTAATTTCACAATTTTTATTGTTTTAAACCTCTTACAAAGGTCGCCTGTATTGGTACCTAATTCTTATCTATTTCTAACGCCAAATAACAGTGCTCGTATTACTGTGCGTGTTCCAGTTTAAAGAGTTAGAGAGTCAGTAAAATTACTGCGTAATGTGACATAGTATCTTCAAGCCCCAAGGTTGGCAATGCTAGTGATATCCTTGTGATATTAAAAGCGTCTATAGACTGCGGTTACTCTTATTATCGTGCGAACTGTATGCTTGTTTGGCAACCTGGTCTAATAAAAAAAAACACATCCCAACAAAGAAATATAATAGGCGGATATAATTAATTACTAACGTACTATACGTTTTTACAGGATTAAATTAAGCGCTGGGTTCCGTGGGATTTACGATTAATCTTAACTTTAGTACTAGAAAATATCAATAGTTTAAACTGAGCAAAAAGTCGTGGAATTTCCTTAGAGAATAATAAAAAGTAGTCCAGATAAAAAGAAGCCTATATGTTTTCATCTTCATCATCATACCATCCATTGGAAGTCCACTACAGGACATAGACCTCTCTAAGAAAGGGAGAATTTCGGCCATAAATGCCGCACCGGGATATCGCCTCTTACGACACCTGGTACAGAAGGAGGTTCTATTCTATTCTGTCGGTACATTACTACTACGGCAAGTATGTGTTTTACTAGTCTATTTATAATCTCAGGCGAAGTCAGAAGTACCAATAATAATGATAAAGAATAAACCAATGCGAATAAAAGAAGCGAGAGAGGTAGGCTAAGATCGTAACAAGTTTTCTACCGCGATGGGACGCAGGTAGGATGCATACATGCATATGTAAGCAATAATCTCGTGAAATTTTATATTGATAGTAGTAAGTATATATTGGTAGTAGTTTTCATTTCATAAAGAATACCGTTTTCATGAGAAATTCTAGCGAGCGTGGCCGAGTTAAAGCTAATGCTACAAAATTCTATGAGAGATATTTTAAGAACATCCTGTTATTTAACTTATGAGACTTTAATTTTCACTCGCAGCGAGTTTGAAGAATGGCTTCCATTCGCCGTGTAAACCTTGCGGTTCCTTTCATCGGATTATTTGTATGTACTGAAAAGCCGAGTGTCGGTATTTTCCATAGTAGACGAGCTTATTTATTTCGAAACTTTTTTTTTTCTTGATCTCGACCGTATATTTACATCATTAAAATAAATTCTTTTCTTGTGAAGTTTCACTACCGTCATATTAACCGTAAAATTCCACTGCCAGGTGTATATTCTCCCCAAGAAAGGAGGAATTCTGCCCATGATTGCCGTGCTGGGCAGGCGTGGTGGCAATCGCAGATTGTAGCTTCCTGTTACATTTGTGCTACACCGTGGTTCGGGCTCTTCACAGGACTAATGATAAAAACCAGAAATCATGACAGTTATTTTATTATTCAAAATACAGACGCATACTAAGTTTAAAAATATAGGCATTCTAAAGGGATGAAATAAGGATTGCAAACATTTAATTAAATACGTGTTCCATGGTTTTGGAGTTCATCCCATAAGGGTTCAAAATAGAGGTTTTAACCTCTATTTTGAACCCTTATGTTGCTATGGAAATTATTTAACATCTGCTCCAATTTCTATTTAGATATAATATAATATAATATCATTTATACATATATAATAATACCTTTGTTAGATAAATCATTTATTATATAAAATGCATTAAATCAATAATAATAAACCATTTTTATAATTGACCTTATTTTTAAGCCATTCTGAAAAAGTGGTTTGTGTTAAAATATATAATTAATTGGCATTTTTGTGAAATACTCTTGCATAGTCGTGGCGGGCCGTTAGTCTCATATCATTCTTAAATTCAAAACTACTTCAACATGCATTTGGGATAGTTGCAGGCGCGACTTCATGTATTTATTATGCCGACATGTCAACAGATGGCAGTAGTAGCATTATCAACAGATATTTTTAGCCTTGATTTGCATGTTACATATTATATGATTTGTGCTAAGAGTTACCTCTAATATCTAGTGCCTGATAAGCAGAATAGATCCAATGCTTTTGTATATTAGAACTTTCTGCAACAAAGTTATCGTTTATTATAATATTTATCTTTCATATCAGTAATTATTGAAGGTCTACGGCGAAAATAGTCGTCTATTTTTATATTCATTTTCAAATAATAAAAAAATCACACAACAACACAAATATCAACTTGACTCTAAAATAGTTATTACAAATTTATACAAACTTTCATACATTGATCAGACTCCGAGATAAGTCACTTAAAGCACTTGGACACAACTAAAATCACAAATAAAATATTTAAATATATATTTAACACCGATACACATAACAAATATTCATCATATAAATATTTGTCATAAATGAGGATTGAACCCACGACCGTAGGCGCACAAGACTTGTATTTTGCAACATTAGTTTTATTGACAATCATTAAATTGTTTTATCATCTCCTAAATAAAATTAAAGCTTTTAATTTACTGTGAGGTAGTGGCTGAGTAGAATAGTATCTCCCTTTGTGCTAGGTGCCTTAATGAGGCACCGGAAGCTGAAGATGGCGGTATATCCACCAGAAACAGTGTATCTCAAACAGGGCGGGGATAGGCAGTAGCATTCATTTGCGAAACCTACGCTCTGTGATTGCCAACACCCTTGCCCAGCGCGGTAATTATAAGCAAAACTCTCTCTTTCTTGGGGAGTTCTATGTCCACCAATGGACTTCCAATGGCTGATACGATAATGAAATGAAACTAGGCGATGAAACAATTGCGAAGTGGGAATTTTAACACTGTTAACAGAAGACACAATTTTCAAATATTTGATTAGATCTAACCCTCTGATACTGCGGGGTTTATTTTGCCATTGGCGAGCTCCTATGTGGGAGGGACGGATAATATTTGTCGACTCGATAACGTCCTGCCGATATCTGAAGAGGCTGGGGATTTATTTGAATTATACAGTGCTAGATTTCTGAGATCTTTGAGAATTTAAAGAAGTAACATCGCGTTTCATGTGTTACCCGCTAGAAGGAGGTTCACGTGAGATTTACCTTTATATGAAGATCATCAGCATTGGTACCTCATTATCACCATCATCATTTCAAGTCCACTGCTGGACATATTTCCCACAAATAGGGATAATTTTGCCCTCTCTAATCGCAGAGCGCAGTTTTCGCGGTGAGGATGCTGCTGCACATCCCCACCCTGTGCATTTGAGTTGTACTGTTTCGGATGAATATACAGCCATCTGTCGGTTCTGGTACCTTAGGTAAGTGGCCTCTTACGACATCTGGTACAGAAGGAGGTACTATTCTACTCTAACGGTACCTCATTCTTATCTTTCTATCTATCGGAGCAAATATGATGCACACCTCCGGCGAAAGAATCGCAGCCGTCCACTCGTCGCAACCAGTTTGTATTGATATAACGATCAAGAAGACGTTAACGTAATTTCCTACTTAAAATCTAGTGGTTTTTTTATATTATTACGAAAGAATTTGATGCTTTTTATATCTCACTGTTAGGCAAGGTACCGGCAGAGTGGAGTGGTGCCTCCCTCTGTGCCAGGTGTTCTAAGAGTAGACTAAGGTACCAGAACCGACAGATTGCTGTATATCCATCCGAGACGGTGTGTATCAAATGCACAGGGTGTGGATTGGCAGCAGCATCCCCGTCGCGAAGGCTGCGCTCTGCGACTGCCAACACGCTTTCCCAGCGCGGCAGTTGCGGGCAGTGTTCCCCCTTTCCTGG
The DNA here is from genome assembly GCA_020976665.1 of Heortia vitessoides. NCBI lineage: Eukaryota > Metazoa > Arthropoda > Insecta > Lepidoptera > Crambidae > Heortia > Heortia vitessoides. The sequence goes on along the minus strand of JACJUM010003317.1, from coordinate 3,306,659 downwards.
GGAAGCCTGTGTCCAGCCGTGGTCTTATAATGGCTGTAATGATGATGATAATGATGATATCTTGCTGCGGAGATTTTTAATCGTAGCCGTATATATCATTTTTCATGTCAATATTTCAATATACTCTTGTGTCATTTATAATAGTTGTATTTTTATAAATTCATCCAGATCTTTTTGGAACTTAGAACTTAATTAGACAACTTCTTGTTTTGCTTAAATTTAAGTTTTTATATTTCTTAATATCGTAAAGAAAAATAGTCGATTTGTCCAAGTCAAAGATTATTTAACAATTAAATCATCAAAAATAGCAACACATATCATCGTCATCATAGCAGACATAATACGTCCACTACTGGGCATAGAAAGGAGGCCTCCCCAAGAAAGGAAAAATTTGCCTATAATTGCCGCGCTGGGCAAGCGTTGTAGTAATCGCAGAGCGTAGCCTCGCGACGTGAATGTTTCTGACCATCCCCACTCTGTTGTATTTGAGATACACTGTTCCCGGTGGGTATACCACCGTCTGTCGGTTCTGGAACCTTAACGCCTCAAACGACACCTAGTACAGGGGGAGGCACTGTTCTAATCTGCCGGTACCACACGGCACAACTGAGTAGGTAAATATATATATTTTAATAATAATTTCGAAATTGTCTTAGCTTAGTTCCAATTCCGATTCCAATAATTCCGAGCAAGTCCCATCAATATGTGATTAAATTTTATGTCCATTATTTAATAACTTCTTCAAATCATATTTTTTTTCTACCTTAACCATCCATATAGGGCTCCTTTAAATTGTTCTATATATAAGAGCTTTGGAGCTTCTGGAATTTTATTATAAACTTCTACACTCATGGAGAGGCAGCTCTTGGTATATTGCATTGAGGGTTTTCATGCAGTACCAATTATTTCGATTCCCTGTATTGCGATTTGTATTATAAATAAATAAATCACATAACATGTTGTGCATTGACCTAACTCCGAGGTAAGTAGCTTAAAGCTTGTATTACGGATATCAGATACGGGAGGAAATATTTATTAAATATTTAGATACTTATTAATAATACCAAGACACAGAACAAATATAAATGTTCAACATACAAATATTTGCTTTTGGTGGGAATCGAACACACAACCTTTAACGCACCAAATCACTACCATCTGCGATATTGGACCCGCCACGTACAGGCGAAGACAGCGTCGTCTGTCACTAAAGACTTCGCAGTGCTACAGCGGCGTCTTCGCTATCGCCTTGGAAACGCTCTGTCAGTGTAAAGAGACCCTAAAGAGAATTTCCAGCAAAAAAGCTTTTCTTTGTTTTTCCAGTTTTTAAAAATTCTAAGCTCACTAGCGTAATACATCTAAGAGGGCATACGTTCTTGCAAATAAAGTAAAAAACAAAAAATTCACCAACTCTGTCTGAGATTTATCCTAGACATTATTCCTTTCGTCGTGTTTTTGGCACTCAGGAATAAGAGTTTATCGACTGATGAATTAAAGTGGTCAAACCCGCAGTACTATCGTAAACTAGAGGAGCCCCGCGGTTTTACCTGCGTCTTTACCGATCCCGTGTTTTTTTTATATATAACGATGTCAACAAACAGGCATATAGTCCGCTTGTAGGTAAACGTGACCGCAGCCTATGGACGCTAGTCATTACAAGGATATCACTAACTTGCTCACTATATGTACTAAAGATACTATGTCACATTTACTAAGTAATTTCACTGTCTCTCGAAACACAGTAATATTAACACTATAAAATAATAGTGTTCACATTGCTGCGTTTGCGGTAGAAATAGGTGAGAGTTCGGTACTATTGCCTCTTGTAAAGAAGTGTTATTATTTTTTATTCCTAAGTAGAGTGTAATAAATAATAATTAGCTGTGTTACTTGTTATAACATTAGGTATCTGCCAGTGAAAGTCCCGTAGTATTCGGTCTAGCCGTTTCAGAGTGTACCTTAAACAGACAGACAAAAAATCTCAAACGCTTGTTTTTGTTACAAACAGAATCTATCTATGATTTTATATGTGTATACAATGTCACATTTACCCAGTAATTTTACTGCCTCTCTTACCCTTCAAACCGGAACACAGCTGATATTTTGCGGTAAAAATAGGTGAGAGTCAGGTACCAATGGGGGTTAAACATGTGTTTAAGTAATATATTTGTAAATCCTCTTTGTTTGATATCCGTAACATACGTGATTTAAGCTACTTAACTCGAAGTCAGGTCAACGTAGGACATATTTATAACAAAACAATTCTTTTTACGCTTTAAATTGCGGTTTATTTAACTTTCAAAATTAAACGAAGATAAACGAAATGTTGAGTAAAAAATTGAAAAAGTGAAATAAACCACGTTTTGCAGCCGTTAACTCTACTTCTCATAATAAAACTACTCTGTTTTATTATGAGTAGTGAAACTCGTAAATGTCAGAAAATATCATGAACGAGGTGTTGTTTGAACCTTAATATATAATGTAGCTTATGCGTGCCGTGAGGCAGAATAGAATAGTACCTCCTACTGCACTTTAATTAATGCATACGACCTTTGTGTGATTTCTACCAATACTTCTTTACCTTTGCTTCCGTATAAAAAACTCAAACGGGAATTTAAAAAGAGTGTATACTAATTAAATATGGGGATAAATAATAATTAAATTTCTCCATCTCCGTGATTGGAAGTCCACTGCTGGACATAAGCCTCTCCAAGAAAGGTTTTTTGCCCAACCCCGACCTGTGCATTTCAGTTACACTGTTTCGGATGGATATACCGCCATGTGTCGGTTCTGGAACCGTAGTCGCCTCTTACGACACCTGGTACAGGGGGAGGTACTATTC
>JACJUM010003317.1:3073443-3303807 GCA_020976665.1 Heortia vitessoides | reverse complement strand
TTGTTGCTGTAACTAAACCAAACAAAATACTTAGTAATCATTGACTTCTTTGATTGACTTTGAGAATTAAAAGCAGAAGTACGTCTGTGAATAACTTGCATCTTAGGGAAAGGACACATAAAATACTTTTGATTAGAATAGGATGAGAAATATCTTATTTTTACTCTATTATATGTATAGCAATATATATTTACACTTACATTACTACTTATTACCTATTTACAACACTTTCATACATACATCTCTGTACTGGGTACGGATCGAATCGATCCGTCCACAAACAAGATTTTCGACTTCAAACATTTTCCATTTCCTTTCTGGTATACCTACTATATTACTTTAAACGCCAACAGCCTAGCGCATGTCACCTGAGAGATTGGGAGGCGGCGTGGTGTCAAATACTCGAATGAACTTCGGCTCGCCTTTTATTGGAAATATACTTTACTAGAGTCTTGAACGGACGAAAATAAAACACGAAAGTCTGAAAGCTGTACATTATGAAAAGCATCATGTCAGCCGAAGGATGACCACTCTAAAAACCCAAAAATTATCATATCTAAATATAATAATAATAAATTCTCATAACATCTCATACATTGACCTGCCTCTGTGGTAAGTCGCTTAAAGCACTTGACAGAGACAACAGAGGAAACACAAATATACTATTTAAATACATAATTAACACCCAGAAACAGAACACGCACCAATATCATGATATAAATGTTTGCTCTGCGTGGGAATCGAACCCACGACCTTTGGCGCACAACATATGCCTATCCCCAACCTATGCATTTGAGCTACACTGTCTCGGATGAATATACCTCAGTCGCATCATACGACACCTGGTACAGGGGGAGGTACTATTCTAGTCTGCCGGTACGTCACAGCTTAAAAAAAATCTATTAACATAGAGTAAATCTATTATGTCAGAGTAAATGTATCGGTTACCTTATCACAAAGCCCACACAAGCTTATCTATACTAATATTATTAAGAGAAAATATTTGTATTTTGCTTTTTCACGATTTGGCGTAAAAACAACTGAACTGATTGTGTAAATTCTTTCACTAATACAAAGTATCTTTCTTCTAGAGTAATTTTATAGGTTTACAAATAAAATATAGATCCCTACCCAATATAATCCGCTTTAATGCACTTGTGATACGGACATCAGTCAACAGAGGTTCTCAAATATTATACTTATACACATATATTCAACACCCAGGCATAGAACAAATATACAAATATTTGTCCCGCGTGGGGATAGAACCCAAGGCTTTATGGCGCACAAAATCCTATCACTGCAATCTGCGTTATCTGGCCTGTCAATTTAAAAAAAAATATGAAAGACTTTTATTATGTTGTGGTATAAATAAATAAGAAAAAACATCTCATATGCCGACAAGACTCTGAGATAAGAATAACAGATATAAAACTTAAAATAAATATTAAACACACAGATAACAAATACAATTATCTTGGGCAGCAAACGGCAATTGTCCAGTTTAAATAATATACCTGTAATTATTTTTAATAACGTGGTAATGCCCTACAGCACATGCGTTAAGAATCTTGGCCTATTTATCGACTCTTCCTTAACCTGGGATACACATGTTAATGAAATCAGCAGTAAGGTTACTGGAACGCTTCGTGCTCTCTATCGATTAAAATATTTTATTCCTACTAAAACCAAAACCCTTCTTATTCAATCCTTGGTTTTACCCATAATTGACTATGGTGACGTGTGCTGCACTAATATCTCTCAAGAACTCCTTAATAAATTGGATCGTCTATTAAACAACTGTCTTCGTTTCATTTTCGGTTTGCGTAAATACGATCATATTTCCTATTACCGTTCTCTTCTCGGCTGGCTTCCCATTCGAGAACGTCGCAAAATTCGAGTTCTCGAGAATTTACTTAAAGGACAGATTCCAATTCCTATCTTCCTCTCACGAACGTAATCTCCGTTCTTCTAATACTCTTTCGCTCTTAACTCCTCCTCATCACTCTAGTTTTTTGACAAACTCTTTTACAGTGACAGCTATACGACTCTGGAACGAGCTTCCGTTGAATATTAAGCAATCCCCAAACAAATTTAACCTGAAACGCTGTCTCCGTACTTTATTTATTGATGCTGCTTCTCTAACTTTATAACCCTATTTCTGATGTACGTTATTTTATGTATGTATGTACATATATGTATATATATATATATTTATATCATATGCATTTATTGCGTTTATTTATACAAATATGTATGCCACGTTTATTTATTTTGTATATATATTGCCTGCACCACTATATATATATATATTTTTGAGTTTTGTGTAATGGTTGACTGGGAGATAATGCCATCTGGCATTAAGTCTGCCATTTGTACATTTTGTAACATTTTGTGCAATAAAGTTAAATAAAAAAATATCCATCACATAATTATTTGTCGTGGGATATGAGAATATTTGTGTTTGTCATGTGTCTGTGTGTTAAAAATATATATTAAAGTATTATATATGATTCCTCTGTAGTCTGATGTCTGTAACACAAGTGTTTTACGTTTTAAGTGTTTATTATTATTATTATTATCATTATTACTGATAAATCCTGCTAATTTTAATATTACAAAGATGGATATAGCAAAACACCGTCAAATTTCTCCCAAAATTGTACCCAATATACCCACGATCGTGTTTACTAAATATTTACCGTCCGATGGCGACTTTAATGGTGCGGAAAATATCCAAGCATTTTTATACAACTTGATCCGTCTCGTTGACACACTTTCTTGGTAGTTCGTTAAGCCAGGGCTGGTTTTAAGATTTGTTTGGTATCAGTCTAGTCTAGCCTATTAAATTGTGTGTATAAATTATTAATGCTTATTAAAAGTGTCTAACACCGTCCGAGGATACCATTTTATTTATGTCTGTACTTCAAGAAAATATTTGTTGTGTATCATTTGTGTTTGGCTTGTGAAGGCTTACGGTGCTGTGACTTGGCCGTTAAACTGTGAGCCTTATATAGAAGCTCTAGGTCGCTTAGCAAGCGATGTAAAGAGTTAATCATATATTTAGGGTAATCAAGTTAAATTTGTTCTAATTAATATAAGGTTTAAATGATTTTAAGCGACTATTTATACTACGCTTTCGTATATTTATTATTTAAAAGTGATCATTTTCTCAAACCGCTTAGTGTTTAAATGATTCATCATTATCATTATCATCATATCAGCCATTGGAAGTCCACTGCTGGACATAGACCTCTCCAAGAAAGGAGGGTTTCTGCCAATAATTTCTGCGCTGAGCAAGCTTGTTGGCAATCGCAGAGCGCGACTTTAGCGACGGGAATTCTGCTGCCCATTCCCAGCCGGTGCATTTGAGCTGCCTTGTTCCGGATAGATATACCGCTATCGGTCGGTTCTAGTACCTTAGTCGCTCTTACGACACCTGGTGCAGTGGGAGGTACTATTATTCTGCCAGTGCCTCACGGCAAGTTTGATTGGTTAAAGTATAGTAATTATAGATTAACACAACATCTCATACATTGACCTGACTCCGAGATAAGTTGCTTTAAACAATTGTGTTACGGACGTCAGACAACAGAATAATCAAAAATATAATACTTAAATACATATATTTAATACCCAGACACAGAACAAGTACAAATATCTTCATATAAATATTTGTCCTGGGTGGGGACCGAACCCTCGACCTTTGGCGCATAAGATCACTAAGGATCACTCTCATCTACGCCATCGGGCCATTTATTAGCTATGAGCGCTGCCCCGCGGTTTCATCCCCGAAGTTTTTGTTCCCATTTACCTTAAACACACAAAAAAAACAAAATTATTTGTTATGAATAACGTACATACTTTTATATGCTTATTTGAAAAATCTGTTTGATATTATAGACACACACGTCATTTCTATTTATATATATATGTATAGCTAATATCAGCTTATTGTTTTAAAGTTTACAATTTTTTAAGTAACATTCAAGTAGGTACATTACAAGCACTTTAAAATCGTCAAAAAATGTATATATAAAACCTATAAACAGTATTTCCATTATAGGAATAGATTATTATTTGATAGATTCCATTACCCTCGATTATATATTAATTATACTGATAACCCTGATGACCTACGAGATTATGAGAGTAAATCAGGCCGCCCTTAAATTAGTCTGCCAGCACCAGACGATTCTTAAAACGAAGTTTATTGCAGTTTCATTACACGAGCCACCAGAAAGGTCTGTAAGAAAAACTGGTGGCATTAAATGCTATGTTATTTTACTCAGCCCGCCAAAACAGGCAATATCTACTCACGAATTCTACCGCCAAACAGTATTCGTATTGCTGTATTCCCGTTTGTAGAGTAAGAAAGGCAGTGTAATTATTGGGTAATGTGACATAATATCATCGAGTCACAGGGTTGGCAACGCGCTAGTGTTGTTTTTGTTAATAGTACAACTGCAATAGTACTGATGCTGGGTATCACGCGAATCGAACGCTTGTTCGTAGACTTAAATATCAACAAATATTTGACGGAAGCAGCCCTGAATCCGCACCTCATTTTACACAACATCATTATGAGTATATTTGGTGATTTGGCATGTCTAATTAACTGATCGCGAGGGAATAACATCCGGCTTGACCTAATTCGACGAAAACAAATAAAATAATTCGTGACGTTATTTCAAATACCGCCTCGCTGTAGCACACGCTCAGTTTCTTAATATTTTTATTATTATAATTAACTAGCAACGCCCCACTGTTTCACCCGCGCCCAGTTGTACTAAGAAATACACCAAGGGTGTTTTATACACGTGTTTTTTTTACAAAAACAGGTTTCAGGTATCGTACTATTTTCACACCCCCCTAAGGGGATGAATTTTCAAAAAACTTTCTCAGTGCTCTTCTTCGTTATAAAAAGAACCCTGTGCAACGTTTTAAGTTTCTAATATGTAGTTTAGGCTCTGGGTTGACATGACAGTCAGACAGTTAGTCAGCTTTTCCTTTTATATATATACTAGCAGTGCCTCGCTGTTCACCCGCGTAGTTCCCGTAAAAATACAGGGATAAATTTAACTTAATTTACTTGTTAATAACTTAGCTTTTGATTGGTAAAATACTTTTTAAAAGCGATCTAAATCAAAAACTACTGTTTTTGAGTTTATATTTTTTTATTTATTATTGTTCTATTCCGAAACCATTTTTATATAAATGTACCATTACTTTCTGTTGCATTTAGAGAAAAGCTGTTAAATTAGAACTAAAGTTATACACTTAAATTTTATTGATATGTATATATGTCACGGCTCTGTGTCGAATAGTATCGACCGCTGAAACAGGTGTCACTATAGGCGACTATGGTGATGGAACCGACAGATGGCGTTATATCAAACCGATACAGTGTAACTCAAATGCGGCAATTATGGGCAAATGCTTGGGGTCGTCTATGTCCAGTAATGGACATTTTACGGCTGCTATGATGATGGTGATGATAATGATGTATGTATATGTGTATGTATGTAAATATTTTTATATATTAAGTCAACAATAGTATAAATGTTTTTCACGTGAATGCTTACCCAATTAACTTCTATTATCGCGTCATATTTGCTATTTATTACTATTGGCTCTCACTCGTCGAATGCAAATCCTAACCAAGCCAACCAAACCAACCTAAAAATTCACAGCCGCCATCTTGCGGCTGGTAATAAGATTTGGCCAATATTCTGCTCTTTGCAACTCGCGCCTTTTCTAAATACGTGACGGATGTTCCGGGGAATTTATATTTGGAGACTCGAGAAATAGGTTTGGACATGCGGCGCGTTGATGGTTTGCTTGTGCAAAGAACCAGGTTTTTATTTATTTATTAACATAATTATACGGGTTATCCCAATTACACAATTATGAAGTTGTAACAAAAATTAAATTATTCTACATCGAGCTTAATTTTTAATGATTTGACGTTGTCTATAAATACTTCAAAGTCCGGGTGAGACATAAGAAGTGCGTTAAGTGTCTGCTACATGCGGCATAATGTGACTGCGCACGCGCTATGACATGGCAGAGGCGCAAACGGCCGATGTCTCCGTCCGGATCAAATGCGCAGATGGTTGTCAGGTACAAAGATGTCCACATCTCCACGCAATATTGCTATAGCGGTATACAGATTAAGTCCTAGGTTATATATATCTTAATATATATATCACGTGTCACGTTGTTTGTCCGCGATGGACCTACTAAACCAATTTTGAAATTAAATTTGCACACCGTGTGCAGTCTGATCTAACTTGAAAGACAGGATAGCTTACATCTTAATTTATAGCCGCAATATTATTTTATTGCAAATTATTTGTCTATTATTAGAAATTTAGTTCTTTGTTAACTCCAAACAATTTTAACAGATGGCGATATCTGTTGACTGGATTAAGTAAGTAATCAATAGATGGCACTGCTATGTTAAACCTACAAATGTGTCATATAAGCAACAATTTACTATAGCTATACGACTCTGGAACGAGCTTCCGTTGAATATTAAGCAATCCCCAAACAAATTTAACCTGAAACGCTGTCTCAGTTAAATAAATAAATAAAAAACAATTTATTAGCATAACCACCGCGTATTTCTGGTGCTAAACTATAAGTTAACTAATACAAAATAAATTATTATTAAAACATGTATTTACGTAGTATATCTGTGATTCTTCTGTTATCTGATGACCGTAATACAAGTACTTGAAGCGACATATCACGGAATCAAGTCAATGTATGAGATGTTGTGGGAATTTATTATTATTGACGTGACAACGTCTTATAAATTGGTTTGCAGGGTGACACTTTAAGAAACTGCGTTACGCTCCGCTCACGTTATGCGCTCACAATGAGAGCGAGTGAGAGGCACGCGTCCCTTCCACTCGGGCATGGTTAGCCCGCCTAAGAGCGAGAGAGACAGATATAAAAAGTAAAAGGCACGCGTCCCTTCCACTCGAGCACAGTTAGCCCGCCTAAGAGCGAGAGAGACAAAGCGAGAGAGATAGGCATACACACCGGTTCTTGTCTTGCGCTTCTATTTCGCTTAGGCGCCTGCATATTCACATTAAAATTATTTTACCACTCAAAGACGTTGTCACGTAAAACTTTCGCCCGTATACTGACTTTACAGGCAACCAATTTTTATTATTCTAGGACATGAGAGTTATAATGACAACCAGCCGGAGACCTCTTAAATCAGCAACAGTTTTTGTAATTGGTCTAACCTTTGCTACAGGCCAAGCCTCTGGGAAAATTCCAGTTAGAATGGACTTGTTAACGATAGATGTAATTTTAGACAAAATACGGGGCAGGATAAGCATTAACATATTCAGTGATATTCCGTTCACTCCCTAAGCTTTTGTGGATATGATTTTAATTATTTTAAGTACAGTGTCTTCGTCTATAAAATGAAAACCTCAGAACTTCGGCGATGCGTCGGTTTGCGTTTAAAATATTCTGGTACAGCTTGTCTTTATGCAAAATGTTTATTCATGTTAGAAACGTCGTAGACACAGATCAAAAAGTAAAGTTAGTTAGGTAGGTCTGTGTTATTTTTATTAGAATCTATGGTATCACAAAAAAGTACTTTTGGATTAAAGCTTAAAAATACGTTTGTTTCCAAATGATTCTCTTTATTAAAGAATTTAGAAGCCAAAATATAGTAAAAAACAGTTCGTCACAGGTTTCTTTTTCTTATTATGTTTAAAATCCTGAAATCTCTTAACAATAACTGAAAAGATAACATTATAATTTCTTATAAGACCTTAAAAGACGAAGATCTTAAAAGACAACACTGAGGTACTAACAGATACAGATGTATTATGGTAGCTTTCTAAGACTTGAAATAATGAAAAATTCTAAATAGTGCATGGTGACAAAGATTGTCCTGAATTACATTCATAAATTTTATTTAAGTTTCCTCTCAGATATCTCCGGGTGCCTATTAATCTTCTCTTTCCTCCCTTACGAAAGACAGTTTTTGGTTCCAGTTCCCTGATTCCTAGACTGTGTAGATTTCACAATAGGTATAATAATAATCAGATTGATTTATTTTCCTCCCCTTCTAAAGAATTAAGCGCTAAATCCTTTAAGTAGACAACTTTGTCTTTAATAGCTAGTTAACAAGAACGCATCAGCTGAATTGAAACATTAAACATTTAACAAAGCGCCCGTCTCACAAATGCCATATATCTTCACTCAAACATCGGATGCAATCATATCTGTAGCTCGATATTTATTCTCAGAACGTAACATTTTCAGGAATGTCTGTTCGTGTGCACGCAGAAATAGACTGGGTGGATGTGGCTGACTGGACCAGGTGGGATGTACTTGACTCGACTGGTTGGGCGTGGTTTGGGAGTTGAAGCATCGGTACGTCTGCGCTACGAGTAAGGCTTTAAGGGTGTTAAACCAGTATGAAAAATAATGTATACACGGATATAATGAATGTGAAAAATCTGTTTATTAAGGTCTAAAAGGTTTATTGATTTCGTTGGAATGTCACCTCAATTAAAATAGACGATTTTAAACTTGAAAAAAAATCTATGATTCAATGAAAATTTCTAGACTGGTATGAAAATACATAACGATACACGCGGTTGATAGCAGTAACAAATTAATAGAAATTACTGATTCATAAAACATCTCAAACATTAAACAGACTATCGATGAATTATAAACATTATTCTTAAAGACATATTTAACAATCAGCACAAACATGTGGGATCGAACTCACGACCTCTGGTGCATTAAGAAAAGACAGGTGAAAACTGGCCCATCAATAAAAAATTAAAGGAAGTGTAATAGATATTCAATATCATTAAAAGACATAATTTGTCAAATAATGTCATTATTTATAGTAATACTACAAGTCATTACTATGATTACAGCCATTGCAAGTTCACGGCTGGACATACGCCTTCCAAAGAAAGGGGGATTTTAGCCGCCGCATAATTTCCGCGCTGGGCAAGCGTGTTGGCAATCGCAGAGCGCAGCTTTTGCGACGGCAATGCTGCTGCCCATGCCCATCCTGTGCATTTGAGCTACACAGTTTCAGATGGATGGTTCTGGTACTTTAGTCGCATCTTACGACACCTGGTACAGATGGAGGTACTATCCTCCTCTGCCGGTACCTCAAGGGTAACTACGAGTATATTAAAAATTAAAATTACATTTTAACGGCGATCTTAAAAACGGTTCCTGTAAGCTAAACGAAACGTCAAACAAAAAAAGACCTAAAACGTTTTAGCGACGTTAAAATATAGTTATATTACTACCAGTAGTTCTTGCTTTCCCTTGATCAATAGCAGTATCCTGTTTAAGGTACACAGAGCAACAGATCAACCTATCCAAATCTGTCAATACTTGGCAATCGATATTAATCTATGAACCTGAGACATTAAGTTCAAAATTGACTGTAGTAAATCTGTTGTTTACTGTAAAAGCTAGTCACATGTTAAAGAACATTGAATTCGTTCCATTACATATAAACTGTTCAGTTACATATAATTTGTGATAACATTAATGCGTTTTTAACATACAATATTTGATCACATTTGAGTTACGTAGGAACGAGTTTTGACACAGTGACTAGATGATCATCTTGTTGATGGTCAGCCCGGCCATGTTGAATGTATAGATTTTTTAAACGTCAACAGACGAATCCTTTTTATTATTTGTAATCTTATGACGTTTTATGATTGTAACAGACAAAATTAGATTTAATTAGTGTTATCTACTTACCAGTGTATTGATTTTGAAATTAAATAATGTTACAAAAATATGTTTACCAAATAAATAATTTTTGTTATTGTTGTTTTAAAATTTTTACATAAAGCGCTATAGCTGACTTTAACTAAGGCGGTCAACCGTATTATGTATAAGTATATACATCTAATAAATAAATAATTTATAAACTTACAACTTTTAATACTGACGATATGAAATTTATTTATAATATTTTATGTTTTATTAATTTATTTAACTTTATTGCACAAAATGTTACAAAATGTACAAATTGCGGACTTAATGCCAGATGGCAATATATCTTCATTAAACTAGTTATATACATTTGTAGAACTTTTTTGTCAATAATCAACTCAAATTTTATCCTTATTTATGATAGCGTGCCATTCGCACAGATTAAAAAGAAATCCGGACTGTAATAACGCACAATAGCCAGCCCTGTGCGTGTCTAACGACGTGTTGCCAGAGTAATCCCATTTGACATATTCGGAGCGCGCGCGAGTAAATCAGCCAAGGTACGGATGCCAACTGTATCGGCGAGGTGTGCCGAGATGATTTATAATTGTTGGAGATTAAAGAATAATGTTGCAACACAGATCTAACATTAAATGGAAGAAAGATTTCATATACAGAAGACAAGGGTTTGTTAGCACCGACGCTGGTAGGGGTTGTAGGGTTAATGTGATATAATATCTTCAAGTCATAAGGATGGCAACGAGCTAGCAATACATTTGTTATATTATCATCATATCAGCCTTTGGAACACTGTTTGTCCACTGTTTGTAGTTGTCCATTGCTAGACATAGGCCTCTCCAAGAAAAAGGGAAATTTGCCTATAATTACCGCTGGATAAGTGTGTTGGCAATCGCAGAGCGCAGCTTTAGCGACGAGTGTGCTGCAGCCCATCCCCGTTCTTTGCGTTTAAGCCACACACACATTCAGATATATGAATGTGATTATATTCCGCCATTAGCCGGTTCTGGAACCTTATTCGTCTCTAACACACACCTGGTAGATTTTATGTGTGACGGTTATTATCACGCGGACTATATGCTTCTTTGTCGACCTAGTCTAATAGAAAAAATTAAATGCCTAGGCCCATTTAAATAAAGTATATTTTATGTTTAAGTTAGAATATAAATTTCGCCTCATCGCATAGAGAAAAAATGGAGCTTTTTTTAAAAGAAAAAAATTGGGTCTCTAACGCGATTTGTAAAATGAGAATGATCGGTTTCCTTCCTCATGTTATCGCGCGGGTCGCTTCCAGCGCTCAAGCATCGAGTCACTTCATTCATAAATAGACGGCCTTGCATCGCTTTAGCGTGGCTCGGTGATGTCAATATACGTTGTCAGAACACGCTCGGGTAATGCGAATTATGACATACTTCACTGAATACGGTGCGATTGGTCAACTTTTTTGTGGGTTTATTCGTTTACCAGTTTCCGCCCGCGAGACTGTCTGCGTGGACTTCTTTAGATCCCGTTGCATTTACGGGTTTTAATACTAGTTTATTCCTTTGTAAGGTTCATTCAACCTTTACGGTCCAACTAAGATGCCACACTTCAAAATTGGTTCTGATTTCACTTCGCGAGTCTGTCCGCATTGATTTCTTGCTGTCACGTCCCAAGACAACTTTTCCGGGTTCAACAGCAGCTAGCCTTTCCTTGGGATCCTTAGGCCGAGTTATCAATATGCCCAATTCATAAAACGGTTCACTATATAAACCGACTTTGCCGGTATTCCACGGCGGTTTTTAGTACCTCAGTTGCCTGTGTTTGGTAACTCTGCTAGTACTATGTCATCTTCATCATCTTGTCAGCCCTAAGACGTTTATCACAGGACGTAGGCTTAATTATTTTTAATTTATAGAGACGGTTGCGTGTACCTTTGATTCTTTCATTCGACTTTATTATTGTATAGTGACTTACCACTTAAAAAATCTTCGCATTAAAAAAAATCCTTAACCCTTTCTTACATAATTAAAGATACGTTTCATTTTGGATTGCATCGCTTTCAATACCGTCCTTCAAACTTTTTTATTAATAAGGAAAAATATAATATAATCTTTTTCCAATTAAAATCAGTGTGGATACGACATATCCCGAGAGATAAGGTTCTAGGACATGACAATGAACCGCAAACAATGATCAGTCGGTGAGTCACATAAATGAGTAATGTGATTGAAATGGATTCTGCCATTTTGTATTGCGACGCCCTTTTTTGGCGAGAGTCGAATCGTAAAGTCCTTTTATGTTGTATGATATATTGTTGTAATATTTTTATCCGGCGTTATCGAGAGTGTCATAATGTTTTGCATTCTTAATTTTCGAGTTAAGATTTTTATTGTTAAACATTATGACAAAAAATATCTTTCTTGTTTTGCCTTTTTATGTCTTCTTAACAATAATAATAATATAATTTATTGTATACCCTAAATACATATGCCTGTTTTGAGAAAGACTGTTAGCTTGATATAAGAACGTCATCATTATTAGAGCAGCCGTAAAACGTCCATTGCTGGTCATAGGCCTTCCCAAGAAGAAGGAATTTGCCCATAATTGACGCGCTGGGCCAGCGTGGCGGCAATCGCAGGGTGTAGCTTCACAACGGGAATGCTGTTACCCATCCCCGCCCTGTTGCATTTCGGCTACACTGGTGCGGATGGACATACCGTCATCTTTTGATTATTAGTAATTCTAATCTGCCTGTACGCCGCGGCAATTAGAATACTTCAAATTTATTTGAATGGATAGATATAAAATTTCTAATTAATATTTCTACGGACATCGCCATTAATAATTACTATTATCAAAGAAGTGGTTAAATGAAAGAATGTTAAATTTAATCTTGAACTTTTTCAGGCCACCCGCTCGACTGAGGAAAAATTTCAATTAAATCTCACTGTGACGGAAACAATTCTGTGAATTTGCCAGTTTTCAATGTTACGTGTCGCGAATTCATTGTAACGTTTAATAAGGACAAAGGTGACGTTGGATTGTGCGATTTAGTCAATTTATCACTGCGTTACTATTAAGAATAAACGTTTGAAGTTATATTTGGACTGTCATTGTGTATGACAGGTTCGAACTAAACCAAACTTTGTGTTGAGTATCATCGCAGTTTGATAACTTTATACATTGCGTTTTTTGCAGTGATACAGTGTAGTTGCAGTAGTACAAGTCATTTTAGTTTATTCGTTGTATCGCGACTGTATATACTTGCTTTAAGTATTGTATCATTGTTAATTCTGTAGATATCCGACTTATTTCAGTATTTAAAGTGGAAAGTAAAAATAATATAATAAATACACACGATATCTCATATGTTCATCGACTCCGAGATAAGCTTAAAGTTCTTGTTTTCCGGATATTAGACAACACAGTGATAATAAATGTAATTATAATAAGTATAGATAAATAAAGTTTTACGATTTATTATTGAAGCGTTGTGAATAACAGTTTAAAATGTTATTTGTGTGAGATTGTAGTCACCCGGCTCCCTCACGTTATAAACTTCTCTATATGTAGTGAATTTATCCAAATAAAAAAAAATAATAAAGCCCTAAAAAATATGTATTTAATAACATTCAGATACAGAAGAAAACCAAATATTCATTCTATAAATATTTATCCTGACTAGAGGTCGAACCTACGATGTTTAGCGCACAAGATATGATCACTACATACATCAAAAAATGTAACACATATTGGCGGCCATAGATTTTGATAATAAAACGTAGTCTCTCACTACAGGCCAACTCAGAGAAATCCAAAGAGCTGTAGAGGTCAATGCCCGGAGTATACTTGCGCGATCGAACCGGGAATAAGGATGTCCATAAAAGAACCAAATCTACTGACATAATAAGTTAAAGCTGCAAGGCAGGGCACATATCACGCAGAACCGGCGGATGATGGAGCCATAGTGTTCTGGAATGGAGATCACGCACCAGCCAGCGTAGGACGTCCACCAACAATGTGAATAATCGCTCTGTCTAGAAACACTTATTATTTCGAGCGACCAATACTTTTTTCTGGAACAAATAATTAAAAAAAAAATGTGAAGCTTTGAGTTTCCTACGAAACAGGAAAAACAATGACAAATACCAAGAAATTAACGTGTATTAATCATGTATATAAACAAAAATGAATCATTGAAATGTATGTACCTACGCGCATAACTTCAGAATGAGAGCGCATATTTGAATTGGAATTGACATTGTTTATCTTAAAGTTAGTTGCAGATAATATGTATTTAAGGGACCCAAGAACAGGATTAAAACTCATATGGTAGCAGGATCAATACATTAAATTTTGACTTTAATATTTTATAACATTTACACGTGCCGCAAGGTACTGGCAGAGTAGAATAGTACCACCCCCTGTACCAGGTGTCGAAAGAGGCGACTAAATTACCAAAACCAACAGATATATCCATACAGAACAGTGCAGCTCAAATGTACAGGCCGGAGATGGGCAACAGCATCCTCGTTGCGAAAGCTGCGCTCTGCGATTGCCAAGACGTTTGCACAGCGCGGCAATTGTGGGAATAATTCCCCCTTTATTGGGAAAGTCTATGTCTAGCAGTGGACTTCCAATGGCCGGTATGATGATTTACATGTTTACTACTCACAAAAAAGTCACTCAATATTTTATATTGCGCATTCACTATTCGTAATAAAATTATTTCTTCTTAATCTGAGAACGGTTGCCGCAAGGTAACCGAAACGTCGAATAAAAAAAGTAAAATAATATATATATTAGACACTACGCGTTTTAAAGCCGTTTAAAAGTAGTTTTAAAGTTACTTTTTAGCGGTTTTCAGACGCGTTCGAACGAAAAATTAAAAAAGTTGAATAAAGCGCGATTTGGAGCCGTTAAAAGTGTAGTTTTATTAAATTTTACTTACCGGACCAAGTTGGCCGCGCAGGTATTAATCATATAAATATTATGCTTTGCTCTGCGAATGTTAAATCCTTTTAAGAAGAATGTGTAGAATTCTTTTTTATAGAATACATAGAAAAGAGGTAATATTATTTTTGGGTGATTCAAATTTATCATTTAGGTATTGATTAATAATCCAGTAGTATAAATATAAAGTTAATCTGCTAGTTTAGATGACGACAGAGTAGAATAGTACCTCTCTCTGGACCAGGTGTCGTAAGCGGCGACTAAGGTACCTGAAACGACAGGTGGCGGTATATTCATCCGAAACAGTGTGGTTTAAATGAATAGATGGGGATAAGCAGCAGCATCCCCATCGCGAAAGCTACGCTCTGCGTTTACCAACCGCTTGCTCAGCGCGGCAATTATCAGCGAATTCCCCCCTTTCATGGGGAGGCCTGTGTCCAGCAGTGGGCTACCAATGGCTGTAATGATGATGATAATGATGTTATATACATAAAACCGGTCGACGTCACAGCTTACTATATTACCATGATATGAATAGAAAACGTAAAGAATAGTGCCATGAGATATTTTAATAAAGTGGCCTCACAGCGAGCGGACATCCAAATATTAGATCTCGAGATATTGGCAGTGTGACCCTCATGCTGCATACTTAAATATCGTTCGAGTCGGTCACCGCGAGGTACTTTCTCTCTACTAAAATTGTCCTAATATGTAGTTGGTGCCCTATTTTCTTTACCCTAATGCTGATTCTAGTAACTAATGTGAACTAGTTGGTGCGAGGGACTTCGTCTGCGTCGGCTTTATTTATCGTCTAGTGTTTGAATCGGATTGTTTGGTTTTGATCTGGACGGGCTCGAATCCTGTATTGTGCACAAAAAAGGTCGTCGGCCCGATTTGAATCCAGAACAAATAATTATATGACGATATTTATCATAGCAAGCTACTGTGAGTCAAATGAAATTTAGATCACAGATAGTCTAGAACCTGAGAAAGTATAAAAGCTACTTTTAATTTCAAATAATGGTTGTAAGGGGCCAAAAGGGGGGATGCAATTTGTATGGAAGCATCGCTACTTTTAGATCGAGAAGCTTGAAACTTATTTTTTAGGCTAATGATTTGATAAAAATAAAAATAATATGTCAAAGTTAATAAAAGCTAAGGTAAAAACATATGGTTCCCAATAAAACTATTCCATGTGGATGAAGTCGTGGGTACAGTTAGTTGTTTATATGTTTATGTGATAAATTTGGACATTACAGTATACATGACAAAAAGCCGTATGGTAGATTAGAATAATACCTCCCTCTGTACCCGAGTGTTCGTCAGAGGCAATTAAGGTACCTGAACCGACTCAAGGTACCAGAACCGACAGATGGACATGTAATATATTAGTTAGTAACATTATAATATGATTAATACATAATTAACATTATGATTGAAAAGAGAAGAAAAATTACAAAAAAGAATTTCTTCGGCAACTGTATAGCCCTAAGATTTGTAGTCTTTGGATTTAGATACGCTCACTGATGCAGTTGCCGCGGTCATTGCATGCGGTACTGGTGTCGCTAAAGGCAACTGAGGTACCAGAACCAACAGAAGGCGGTTTATCTAACCAAAACAGTGTAACTCAAGCGCAACAGGCCCGCTGGTGCAGATGGTAGTGATCCTGTCTGGTGCACCAGGGGTCTTGGGTTCGATTCCTAGTTCGATTTGTTCTTAAGCTGATATGCGGCCTGGTATTATGCTGCCTGGCTATTTAATAATCATTTCTTAGTGCTCCCCTACATTGTAACAGAAAGTCAGTCAGTCAGATTTTGATTTTATAGATAAAGATATTCCTTCCTTTTCCCGTAGGCCTATGTCCAGCAGGGACCTTTTGCGTCTGTTACGGTCCTGATGGTAATGATCCCTCGAAATGTGGACCCGTATGCCTCATGCCCCGTGAACAAGGTACTCTTATAGATACTAAGTATCCTTCGCACTGGTAAAATTCTCAGTCAACATTTTGTTTTACTAGACTAAGTCGACACTCATCTACTGATACCGTACTGCAGAACTAAAGGGTATATATATTTTATTTCTATTGTTTTCCTTAAATTTATTATATTGATCTGATATTGTACAAAGGTTGTTTATATTGTTATAATAACTCGAATTAAATAATAAATTAATTTGTTTTAAAGCCGTTAAACCATTTTTACTATTGTAGTAGTAAAGGCGCAAAATGTTAGAAAAAATTACAAAAACATTTTTTCAAATAATTTATTATTTAAAGATCTTCCTTCGGCTCACTATTTGAAAATACACAAGAAAGGAGCCGTCAAACAAAAGTTTACTCAGCACATTGTTTTTATATGAACCGTTATCCGCAGAGTCCACTGGCAGCATGCGACCTGGAAAGCTAATAAATGACCCTCGCCAAGTGCTGGGTCTGGTGTAAGAGCGGAAGCGGATGCGTGGGACAGCGAATTAGATTATTGAAGTGGCAATGGGTAGGGCATAAAACATGCAGAGTCGACGTCCGATGTAACCACAACGATCTAGAATAGAGATCACACACCGTCAAGTGTAGCTTGCAACATCCATCCTCTGGTGGACAGGCGATCTGACTGGAACCGCCTATTGGGGACCCCTCTCAGGAAAGTCTATCTGCAGCAGTGGATGTTCTTTGGCTGATAAGAGGATGAATTTAATATCGATAAGTATATTTATATAAATATATAGCGACCCACAATGGCTTCGCACGAGTGTAATGAGGCATATAAAAAAAATCAATCGATTTTAGTACCTCCTCCTTTTCTGAAGTCGGGTAATAAAAAATGGTAATTGTAGGTTTTCTCTAAGTGATAGACAAATACCATCGCGGACTTAGGGTCTACAACAACACTATTGTACATTATTTTTATCTATCTCGTCGAGATCAGCCGTGTTTGCAATGTAATCGCGAATAAAAAGAAATGTGTTCATTTATGATACTTACCATATTAAATAATTCTAAAATTATTCGTTTTCTCTCGTTTATTATACGTATATTATATATGTAAACATTCCTCATGAATCATTCGACCTACTTAAAAAAATCGCATCGAAATTTATTGTGTAGTTTTAAAGATCTAAGCATACATAGACTAACAAACTGCGGAAAGAGAATTTGCTTTAGATAATGTAGTGATTATACTGGCTGAAAAACGTATGCTGGTTACAGCGAGGTATGTATTAATTTTAACACGATTGGCGACATGTAACTTGGACAGGATACTGCAACTCGACGTCTTTTCTGGTGTCTTCTTTGCGGCGATCTGGACTGATTTGCCAGACTAGATCGGCGTAATCAAGCAAGCGATTGGTTTCGGTAACGTATCTGCTGGTGCAAATGGCTCTTGTAACTTTGGCGCCAAAGGACATTCTTCTGTTGTCTGATGTCCGTAACATGAGTGTTTTAAGCGACTTATCACAGGGTCATGTCAATATATGAGAGGTGGAAAAAAAATTGTATCAATATTTCATATTATGGAGCTCGCGCTCGCTCCCTCAATCCGCTCCCAATAACCGCTGAGGTCCCTGTCGCAGGAAATGAAGGGACAACGCTGTTGCGAGATGCGGTTGACCTCTGCGAGAGAATCGCTTCGGTTTTGTTTCTTTAGGTCATTGTAATTTTGAATTATCAAGTACAAGTATCTACTGCTGTATAATTTGAGTACGTATGTTTATGTATATATGTATTAGTATAAATAAACATTATATATATATATTACAGTCATTGTAATTATATAGCTAGCGTACATAATAATTTTTCAATATATATAATACAAAAATTGTCTGTACTTTGTGATAAATGAATCACTTTATATTATATAACATATAAATTAAAGTGACAAATTCTGGGTCACACAACATCATTTAAAAAAAATTGTAACAAATAGTATACTAATACATAGTATGCTAATATTATTATCATATGTCTATCTAAAGGACTAGAAGAGCTGTCAGAGAACCTTAAGAGCAGTAAGGCCGCCAAATGTACTATTAAAAATATTATGTCCTTCCGTGAATGTATGTATGTGTTAAATAGGTGCACCCAAGAAAGGGGCAATATTACCCATAATTGCCGCGCTGTGCATACGTGTTGGCAATCGCAGAGCGTAGCTTCGCAACTGGATAACCTCTGTGCATTTGAGCTATACAGTTACGGATGGATATACCACCATCTATCGGTTCTGGTATCTCAGTCGCCTCTTACGACATTTGGTGCAGGGGCAGGTACTATTCTACTCTGCCGGTACCACACTGTCATATGTATGTGTACAATAAAAAGAAATCTATAATTTAAATTATTATTACAAGTTTTGTATCCACATATGAGCAGATGGGTAAATTCCATTACATGTCCACATGGATTTTGTAACCACTTCATCATGTGTACAAGATCGTTAAACAAAATTGAGGCGTGAATGTGTAATTAACTTACTTGTGTATTTACCATCCTAGATGTAGACAGCATCAAGTTAAAATAGTATGTCCCATGTTTCTAGCAGCGAATTATCGAATTGTTTCAGGAAGATTTCAACAGACAACTTAGTTCAAATACGAGATAAATCATTCTTGGTACTTTTGACCATGCCCTTCGTTTAAACTTCTTCCTGGTTAAGATATGTTTGCCTCGGTCGTCCTATTCCTAGATCTTTTCATTCACTTCCGCTTTATATATTTGTGCCGTCATTCTATTTTTATCCATATTTGTATAATATAACAGAATAAGATTTTTTATTTTTCTCCATAGGTTTTCGCTTGCTAGGGTAGTAGGCAAATGTATATCGATATCCTATAAGGGATATATTTAGGATAATCTAATGGTTGACTGGGAGATAACGCCATCTGGGATTAAGTCCACCATTTGTACATTTTGTGCAATAAAGTTAAATAAATAAATAAATAATCCCATAAGGTTGTCAGAGTCATGGGTCATTTGAGTAAAATTGTAATAAGTACATATTTATAGACTTTTTTATTTGACGACTATGGAGACGATGAGTGCCTATGATAGACCTATTTATATCGAGATATTTTTAACATGAAATGACTTGATACCCTTGTGTCGCAATGTTGACGATGAACCGATATATCATTTTGGGGGGTCCCGTAATTGGTACGCTTGAAGAAAAAAATTCCAACAACTGTCCGAGATAGAAGGTAAAGTAAATTTGCCAAAAATGATAAAAAGGCGACAGAAGTATCAGCAGATTGTTATCAATAACAGGTAATCTAGGCGGAGAAATCAGTCCGATATTCCATAGGAAATATTCTTTTTCTTATAGCGATCGTTCATCCGCCTATCAAAGAGTAAGAGGATCGGGGGATATCGTAAATAACGCAATAAAATATGTGAGAGTTGAACGGAACCTAGATTTGGAGCAGGGCACGCGTAAATCATTATTTTACACCTATATCCCGATAAATATTCGGGATATCTAATGGGTTACTCATCCACGGTATATACTAACTAATATATAAACAAAAATGTTTGTTTGTTACACGTTCACGGTTTGCTCAATGCGTCATCACAAGATTTTGTTCACAGTCCTCAGACATCTGAGGTACAATTTTAATACTATGAAGTCAGCAAACAAGCATATGGTAAAGCGCTTGATGGTAAATGTGACCGCAGCTTATAGACGCTCGTGACATCGTAAAGGTATCACTAGCGTGTCGCCAACCTTGTGAACTAAAGATACTGTCACATTTAGCCAGTAATTTCACTGCCTCGCACCCTTCAAACCAAAACACAGAAACGCGAACTAAATGCGAAATACTTTTTGGCAGTCTTCATTTAGAGGTACAAATATAAACTAGGGAGGGAATTACGAGCAGAATTCTGCCTTCCTTGGTGAGGTCTATCAGCTGTGGATATTCTACGTTCGCTATAATGATGAGCAATATATTCCATGGGTTACTATAACGTCGGTTTTTTTTAATATATATACACATACACAGAGATACTTTGCACATAAACACACAGTACTAAATACAACCCTTCATAAAATTATCCACACACACACCATTTATTTACTTCAACAGCTACCTGCGAAACAGATTTAACTATTCTGGGCTCCAGTACACCAAAATACTGTGTACTATGTAGTGTTTAATTCGTATTTGTTTTGTTATTACAATTAATTTATAACCTAACAATTAGGGTGCATTTCTACTAACATGAAATAGTGTAAACATTTATTAACATTCTGGTAGAAAACTAAATATATTTTTATTTTATTTTTAATTATGATATTTTTTAACTATTATTTTTTTAGGCGTTAATCAATGTATTTAATTAGTGTTAGCATTCTTAGATCTAACTATAAGTTAGCATGTATTCTACATAATAAATAAATAGTAATGTATAAATCACTATAAGCATGCCGAGAATATTTAGAGTGTTAACCCAACCCTACCCTATTGTTAGACTCCACGGTCCTACGCAAGTAAAACCTCTGCCAATGGCTAGTCATTGAAAATTCGGTATAAATAACTTGTAAACAGAACAGTAACAAAATAGTGAGGTACCGGCAGAATAGAATAGTACCTCCCACTGCACTAGGTGTGGTAAGAGGCAACGAAGGTACCAGAACCGACAGATAGCGGTATATCCATCCGAAACAGTGCAGCTCAAATGCACAGGGCGGGGATGGGCAGCAGCACCTCCGTCGCGATAGTTGCGCTCTGCGATTGCCAACACACTTGCCCAGCGCGGTAATTAGGAGCAAAAAACCTCGTTTCGTGGAGAGGCTTATGTCCAGTGGACTTCTAGTGGCTGGTATGATAATGATGACGTAGAATAAAATTATCTTTTTGAAATGCGGTCGTTAAAGTTTGCATTTTTATGATCGACGTTCCTTTAGCCAAAGGGTGCCTATGAATTATTATAAACAAGTATAGATGCGATACTATGTATGTTTTTAATGTACAATACATTATATAAATAAATAAGCATAAGGTCCTGTGACCATCACCGGTCATCTAACATTTGGTGATGGTGATGATTGATTGATATCAACCCGTCTCTTCAGGTGGTATGTTAAAGGTTGCAGAGCGTCAGCATCCATCTTAAATGTACCTTTACTGAACATGAATCTAAATTAACAATATAGAAGATGAGAAACATCGAAGATTGGATAAATCTGTGTGTAAGCATGCACTAGACAAATCCAACCACTGCATGAAGTTTGAGAAACCCTAATTACTCGCAAAAAATCTAAGCTTCGCGAGGCTATTGAAATTCAAAACGCCCCAATTTCAATAGAGAAGATAGTTAAAAAATAACATCTGCCTGAGATCCTGTCATACATTTGATGAAGAACCAAGGCTTACATCACAATCTGCCAATTACTGCAGATTACAAGAAACTCCTAGCATTCAGCGCCTACAGCGTGGAAAGGAATGCTAACGTACAAAATTGAAAAACCCAAAACAAGAACAATTTTTGGTAAAAGTAGTTAATTGTAACTTTCAAATCTTGATACATCTTTTGTCAATCTTGAGACCACAGGGTAACCAAAACGTCGAACTAAAATGTAAAATGTTTAAAATAAAATAGTACCTCCTCCTGTTGCAGGTATTGTAGGAGGCGACTGAATTACACCGGGTACACCGGGTACCTATATGAAATAGCATCGCATGCAATGAGATCTGCTCTACCATTGCCGTCACGTATCTACGATCCGCGAAAGCCGCTCAACCAGCGCGTTTATAGCACGGCAATTGTCGGTCAAAATCCTCCTTTCTTAGGGAAATATACGTCCAAATGTGGATGTTCTACGACTGCTATTAAGATGATCAAGAAGTGATATGTCAATCGAGTTCGAATTTTCACCACATCGGCAATATCGACCTCTCAATTCAAAATATTATTATATAATCTGCGAACGCAAGCCCAATGATTGATGCGTTACAGTATATTTACTTCGACGCGCAAACTAATCTTGATCGATCGTTAGCAATACGTCAAAAGAAGCAAAGTAATTAATTAAATCATGTGCTTACAAATTCTGCAAATATTTAGCGGGTCACATCCTCCTTTTTGTGTTAAAAAGTTACAGATGTTTATTGACACAGTTTCTTATTAAACTGAAAAGGAGTATAATAGTACCCCCCTATACCAGGTGTAAGTAACTGCCGATAACTGGCTCCGAGGTAGGTTGCTTTAAGCATATTTGTTCTGAGTATCAGACAACAGAGGAATTAGAAATATAATACTTACATACATATAACCAGACAGAGTAATCGCAAATATTCATAACATAATAATAAGTCCTGGGTGGGACTGAACCCACGATTCTTGGTCTGCAGGATAGAAACACTACCGGATAGAACATACGCCATCTACCGGTAGCGCAACTCCTGCGCACAATTGAAATAATTTAAGAAAATACTCGAAGCGATTCATAAGCTGACGTCTTCTAAATTTAAACTCCTTCAAAATCCCACATCTAATGTAAACACGTAGATAGGTGATCCGAAGACCTTTGTACTGACCATAAAAAGTAATCTATCCCATCTTTCCCCAGGGGCACCTTAACGGCTGAAAGAGCAAGCGACAATGACCCTTATGAGTATACCTACATAGACCCACAGTCCCCTGTGGATGCCCTCAAGTGTAATGAGCCCGACAAAGTATTGTCAGACCCATAAAAGTAGAAGTTAGATCCTATTGCATATTTATGATGTTTTTTACGTGGCAAATCTGTACAGCCTCTTAAAGTGTAAATTGAGATGTGGTTTTATTTAACACGTATAAAGAATGAGGGTTTACGTACTTTGGTCTGGACCTTGAGAGGGTGGGCGTGGCTTAGTAATGTAAGAGATTGGGCTGAAGGCTTTTTTATTGTATTCGGGACCTCAAAACTTCCAATGAGCATACAGTATAAATGTTTGCGTTTCATCAATTAAATTAGTATTGGATATTTTTAATAATCTAGTTTTTAGGTGGAACGCGTTATTCCTAGTTAGAACTAGTTTTTAATGTATGCCTTTGATAATACTATAATTTAAATGCTCAAATCTTATGGCACTGGTTTGACGGACTCGATGGCGCAGATGGCAATAAATATATAGTATCTTGTGCGCCAAGGTCGTGGGTTTAATTACCACCAAGAGCAAATATTTTATATGATGATATTTGTTTGTTCTGTGTCTGGGTGTTAAAAATATGTATTTAAGTATTATATTTGTGATTCTTCTACTGTCTGGCGTCTGTAACACAAGTGCTTTAAGGGATTTACTGCGGAGTCAGGTTAATGTATGAGATGTTAAGGGAATTTATTATAATTACTGCCCACACTATTCTACTCTGCCGCGAGGTACCACCGGCAGGGTGGAATAGAATAATAATTTTTTGTCAGGCTCGGGAACGATTGCCGCAAGGTAGCCGAATCGCGGAACAAAAAATTCAAGAAAAGTAAATAAGTTGTGTTTTAAGGCGATTACAATAGTAATTTTCATTATGAGTGTTATAATTTATGTTCAAATGTAGATAATAGTTAGGTAGCTATAACACTGTATCCTTCAGTTATGTTATCATCAGCTCGTTTATCATATAGCTTTCACTATGAATAATGTATTTATTTCTAACCGACATCAAAAAAGAAGTTTTTCAATTCGATAGAAAGTTATTTATATTGTATATTTTTGTTGTTAGTTGGGAGAAAGTCAATCAACGATTCTCATCCTTAGGTACTTTCAATTTATTGTATACACAACCCTAGCTTTCCCGCTATATTTTTAATTTGGAATCCATCGTAATCCTCATTAAATTACTTTCAAACCTACTACTATTTGAATCACCCATCTAGACCAATTAGATCGACACATTTAACATTTAATTTAATTTATCATGGATCATTCTGTAATTATTTTATATAATTTTCAATTTTCGCTTTTAAACGTTTATTTAGTATTTATTTTAAATCGACGTTTCGAATTTATTATACCAGGTGAAAACAAGCAAGTCCACGCGATAATAAGCATTATCGCAGCCTATAGACGCCTGTGATATCACATGATATTATGTTACATTACCCAGTAATTTTATTGCCTCTCTCACCCTTTAAACCGGAACACGGCAATTCGAACACTGATATTTGGCGTTAGAAATAGGCGAGAGTGAGGTACCAACGCAAACGACCTTTCTCAAAGAATCATAGCACTAGATTGCATAAAACAATTTGGAATTTCTTGAAGTAGTGTTTCTATTTATATTATATATAAATAGAAACGCTCTGCACCCGAGCGAAGGCGAGGCGGGTCATAGTCTAAAATAAAAGTTTTTGAAAAAATATTTATTCTGTAGCACCGAAAATTACCTTACAACGGAATTACCAATTAATTTTCCCAAGAGAAAGTTTAATTGTATTAGCTAAGAACAAAAAATGAGCAAGAAGGCTTTTTGACTTTCTATACAGATCGCTGAATAAAAATGGCTTCATTACCGGAAACTATTAAATCCCGATTACGTTACGGTGTAGGTACATTGTAAGGGTCTGAAACCTTCCAAGAACGGGTTCTAATCGGCCGATTAAGAGGCAGATACAGAACCTTGAGGGTGCAAGGGTGGGATCTTCACATCGCACTGGCTAAGCACTTTTAGATGAGCCAAGGTAACGAGGGGTTTGAATTTCAAATGGCACAGTAAATATTGTAACGTCAAACGAGGAATTTATTTACATGTAAACATGTAAATTCGTTACAGATTAACCTTTCAAAGATTGGAAATTAAATCACAAGATGTTTTAAAACTATTAATACATTGAAGGAAACTTATTTATGTTGTTCCTTTGATTTTACTGAAACGAAGCGAACCTTATCCTGATTTCGTTTTTTTTTAATAACGAAGTTTGTCACTTGATGGTAAACGTGACCGGAGACTAGAGACGCTCGTGTCATCATAAAGATATCACTGGCGCGACACCAACCCTGTGAACGTGTTATTTTACCCAGTAATTTCACTGTCTCTCTTACCCTTTGAGCCGGAACACAGCAACGCAAGCACAGCTTTTAGGCGATAGAGGTACCTACTCAGACGACCTTATATGTAATTTACTTTAGCTGAGCTAGATGAGCTAGTTTTAAGTACCTACACATTTAGCCATTTTATTTAAAAAGTATTTTATTAATAAAAATGTAATGTCTATTATATTATATTTATTTTATTATCTATGCCACCATCTGCCGGTTCCGGTACCTCAGTCGCCTCTTACGACACCTAGTGCAGAGAGAGGTACTATTCTACTCTCACGGTACCACACGGATTAATACTTACCAATACTAAAATGATAAATACTAACATATGTTAGTCAGTTTGTAACGATTTTGAAGCTATGTAGACTCTATTTGTTCCCTAATTTATTTCCAAAATACTTATTAAGTGCGGGTAGATATTTTCCATTAAAAAATAAAGCTCGATATTGCAAGTCTTGCCCTTTCATCATCATCATCATATCAGCTGATAAAGTCCGCTGTTCGACATAGGCCTCTCAAAGTGATTTCCGATAGGACCCATCGTGTGTGACCTGAGTCCAGCGCGAAACCCTTTGTTTTAATATCTCAAAATACCCATATTGAATACCAAGATCGCTAAACGCTCGTAAAACACCCAACGAGCCGGTATCGTGTTTTATATGAACTACGACGCGTCCTACATCGATTTTCCAAGACATTATTCTTGGCATTATAGTAAGCAGACACGATTTGTGAATGTTAACCGGCTATTAGGGTTGTCACTACACTGAACCAGATATAGGTCAAAAAAAGATTCTAGTTGATTTTATTTAAAAACTTAGCGTGCGAGATGGCGTTTCAGCTTTAATTTAGATATCCACGTGTTTCATCATCATCATCATACCAGCCATCGGAAGTTCATGTAGAAGAAGAAAAGGTGTTCGAAATCGCAAATTGCGACTTTCGCAATACGGATGCTGCTGCCCATCCCCGCCCTGTGCATTTGAATAGCTCTGTTTCGGATGAATTACACGACCACCTAAGTCGCCTCTACTGACACCTTGTGCAGTGAGAGATACTATTCTACTCTGACGGTACCTCACGGCAAAATGTTAGTTTAATTAAATATAATTTGTTACATTCTTTTATATTGTCATATAGTTGTGAGTAATTAACGTAATGACTAATCAGAACAGAGCACGAGCATCGAGTGAGGTCGCCATCTTGGGTTTGGCGGTACTGAGGGACTGCAAAACAGTTGAGTTAGAGTGACTGATAGAGTCGCATCGTGGAGAGTAATGCGTTCGTCAGAGTAAAGTCGGTGTCTTGAACTCGCTACTAGTTTATAATTGTTCAGTTTTGATTTAAGTGCTCGTAATACTACTAGATATATAGTCGTTGTTATTAAATAGCTATAGTACATAATGACTGGTTTTAATATGCCAACAAAATTGTCTACACAATGTGATAAATTTATCACTATGATAATATAAAATTGCTATTGATATTATTTTGTGAAATAATGTTTTGGCATTTTGTAATTAATTCCGTGTCATTTATCACTTTGTTTAAAATAAGTACAGTTTATAAATAATTTGTCATTATATTTGGGTGTGCTCACTCATGCTCAATTCCCACCTCTTCCAATATTTATGTAATGAATATTTGTGTTTGTTTTGTGTTTGTGTGTTAAACATATGTGTCTAAGTATTACATATGTAATTCCACTGATATCCGTAACACAAGTGCTTTAAATACTTTTTTTTATCTATGAGTCAGATAAATGTTTTAGACTGATTGATGTTGTATTAGTTTATTTACAATTTATTATTTCTTTTTTATTGAACGACGACCTTTTTGATTAAAATTACTCAATTTAAAAATAAAAAAACATAACAAATATGTTAATGTCAAGACAGATATATAAATGGTCTGTTGCATTGGTATCTCACTCACACCTATTTCTAACGCCAAATAGCAGTGTTCGCATAAAAATTTACTGGGTAATGTGGCAAAATATCTTCAAGTCACAAGATTGGCAACGCGTTGGTGATATCCCTGTGATATTACGAACTTCTATTGGCTGCAGTGACGCTTACTATCACGGACTGTATGCTTGTTTATCGACCTGGTCTAATAAAAATAAAAACAACAAACGATTGAACACAATTCATTCCCGTCGTTCCCTTTGGCAATCCTACATAAGTACATCTCCCGTCAGTCCGCAGCCGAAAATACAAAAATAATCCTAACCGATAACAAATTCGAACATTGTCTGGTGTGTTTGCGATTCCGTAAATAAAAGGGTTTGAGCCAATTTTACGAGGAACTGAACCAATTCTACGAACATTAATACACGAGATATAAATGGACTGCCGGTTGCTTGTGGGTTCGCTTGCGTATCACGCAGTTCTAATAGAGGCTGGAAGCACCCGAAGGTTGTTATCTTGTTGGTGTTTATATATATATTGTGTTAATTATTCCTCCGAAATGGCTTGACCGATTTCTATGAAATGTTATATGCATATTGTGTAGGTCTGAGAATCAGCTACTATCTATTTTTCATACCACTAACTAATAAGGGTTTTCTCACCATAACATTGTTGTTTAACTTTTTGGATAAAAAGTATTTTTTTTAAAATGAGGCAATAAAAAATTATGCTTTACCCTAAACTTTTACTCTTCTATCACTGACCCCTATTTGTAATAGTTGTATTAGTAATTTAATCCACCTGACTCTGTAGTAAGTCGCTTAAAGCCCTTGTGTTACGGACGCCAAACAACAGAGGAATCACAAATATACTACATAAATATATATATTTACCACCCAGATACAGAAAAAACATAAATATCATTATTTAAATATTCGCTCTGGATGGGAATCGAACCCACGGCTTTTGGTGCACAAGATAGAATCACTACCATATATCTGCGCCATCGGGCCCGTCTAATGCATTGCATTTGAGCTACTCTGTTTCAGATGAATATAGCGCCATCTGTCGGTTCTGGTACCTTAGTCGCCTTTTACGACACCTAGGAAGCTACTACTCTGCCGGTACCTTTTGGCTAAGTTTGCATACCATGACTTGTTTTGATTCAATTGATTTGCAATCGGATTATTACATCTCATATTTATGTTTCTTTTAAATGGGCGACTTGTTCTTAAATTTAATATACTGTTTAGTTTTTGATAAGTTAATAAATATTCGATAGTCTTGTAAATGTGAATCTTCAACAGTATTAATTAAAATAATTTTATTTATCGCTATGATTATTTTATTATATTTGAAGCCGTGAGGTCTCAGCAGAGTAGAATAGTACCACTTCTGTACCAGGTATCGTAAAAGGCAACTAAGGTACCAGAACCGACAGAAGGCGGTATATCCATCCGAAGCAGTGTGGCTCAGATGCACAGGGTGGAGATGGGCAGCAGCATCTCCGTCGCGAATGCTGCGCTCTGCGATTGCCAACACGCATGCCCAGCGCAGCAGTTATGGGCAAATTTTCTTGGGGAGACCTATGTACAGTAGTGGACTTTCAAAGCCTGGTTTGATAATGATTATTTTATTTTACTTCATTAAACAATATATATTTATGTGCTTTGAAAATGTGTACAAGTATATATATACTATAGCATATTAAAAATCTAAAAAGACGTGTTCAAGTCGAATTGTTGAAGAAGAACATTCCATAAGCCTTTCATTTGTAAAATGCTACAAGAACTGTGAAAAAGGATATGACGGGCCCGATGGCGCTGATGATAGTGATCCTGCCTTGTGCGCCAAAGGTCGTGGGTTCGATTGCTTTTTAGCACAAATATTTATATGATGATATTTGTATTTGATCTGTGTTTGGGTGTTAAATATATTTGTTTATGTGCTGTCTTTGTGATTCCTCTGTCGCCTGTAACACAACTGCTTTAAGCAACTTAACACAGAATCAAGTCAATGTATGAAATGTTACGTGTGAAAATAAATTTGAAGTTATGAATTTATTGTTAAATGTACAATTGCAGAGGCACCCTTAGCGATAAACTTTATCGTCTAAAGGATCTACTGTCTCACCTGGAAAGAAAAACGATTTAAGGTAATAAACGGAGTTTACTATTTCTATTGTAATTCTTCTAGAAGTAAATTATCCGTGAGGTACCGGCTGAGTAGAATAGCGTTTTCACCCTCTACCAGGTCTCCTTTGAGGCGAGTAAGGTATCAGAACCGACAGATAGCGGTATATCAGGCCGAAACAGTGCTGCTCAAATGCACGCAGAGTGAGAATGGGCAGCAGCATTCCTGTCGTGATGATGAATTGTTTGTAATTCCTTTGAGAAATAATAATGCTTTTAAAGCAAAAAAAGAAAAACAGAATTTATTTCGGAGTTCAGATACGTGATCATATTAACATAGACCATTCTAAAGCTCCTGCCTGCTAAGCCTGTCACGTTGGATCCCAACTACTTTAGTGTCATGTTCCAGGATAAAGAAGTTATGTTACCTCAACAATGAGTTAGTATTTGGCATGCCACAAAAGCCCTAAGTTATTCAAGTTTGACAAATATTATTAGGTGACACACGATCTAGGTGACCCCAACTACTAGAGATAAATTAACTATTTGTTTCTAAAACTACATGAAATAGGCCGTGTGCACCCTATTTCTACCGCTAAATGTAAGTGTTCGCATTATGTTTTAGTTTAAAGGGTGAGGACAGGCAGCGAAATTTTTGGATGATGTGACATAAGATATTTTGATAAGATCTATAAGCTGTAGTGATGTTTACAATCACGCGGAATGTATCTATGCTTTTTTGTCAACTTCATCACACCAGCCATTGAAAGTCCTCTCCTGGATATAGGCTTCTCCAAGAAAGGTTTTTTGCCAAGCGTGTTGGCAATCGCAGAGCGCTGCTTTCGCGACGAGGATGCTGCTGCCCATGTGCGTTTGAGTTGCACTGTTCCGGATGGAAATACCGCCATCTGTCGGTTCCGGTAACTTAGTCGCCTCTTACGACACCTGGTGCAGTAGAAGTCAACTTGAGGAGTCAAAATAAGAAAAAATAAGTGTACCAATACTTGTCTGAGTTTCATTGAACCGAAAACGATTAACAAGCACTTTAATTGTTTTCAGTATTGGTTGCCAAATTTTAGTTTATCGACATATCATTCGACAGCATTAATATTTAATCAAACTGAGTGCAAAATATATTCAAAATTATTTTTTGCTTTTGGCCAGAGATTCTCATCATATTAGTCATTGGAAGTCTCAATCTTGCCCATATTAGCCGCGCTGAGCAAAGTATGTTGGGAACCGCAGAGCGTAGCTTCGCGACGGAGGTGCTGCTGCCAATCCCCGCCCTGTGCATTTGAGCTACACGGTTTCAGTTTCCGCCCTTTGTTGCTTCTGGTACCTCAGTCGCCTATTACGACACCTGGTAAAGCCAGAAATATTCCACTCTGCCGGTACATGGCAAGACTTTCATGAACTTTTTTTATTTACCGAGTTAGGTAGCGCAAAGGGTCGTAGTTTCGATATTCACTCGGAACATAAATTTATTGGATATTTGTATTTGTTTTGTGTCTGAGTATTAATTAATATATGTAAGTGTTGTATTTGTAAAACATTTTTATTTCGAGTAAATCTATATTTATAGAAAAAATATTGTATAAATTCAAAGTGCCCTTTGAATAAAGATATTTTTTATTTTGAAACTTTATACTTAATTCAAAGTAAGGTCCATGTATAACATGTGTAAATTAATAATTTTATTCAGATCCCGGTAAAACAAGAGACACTGAAGAACCTGCGTTCTTAATAATTATAATATAAAGTCATCTTAAAGAAATACATTAAAGTAGTATAATACCAATGAACCAATTTTAATGTAACTTGTCATATGGATAGCCAAACTTATTTTACTTTAGATTCTGTTCCCATGTGACATAATTGGTATCGAGAATAGCTAGCTAGTTTTTTAATAATTATTTCTTATTAATAATGCAAATTCGCGCGGTCGAATCAGGAATGCAGAGACCCGTGAGAGAACCAAAGTTACAGACTTAGCCCTACAGATTAGCAAGAGGAAGTGGTAGTGGGTACTTAGCATACAGAACTGATAAACGATGGACTCGCATGGTTCTGGAATGGAGACTATAAGCAATCGGCAAGCGCAGTGCAGGGCGTCCAACCACTAGGTGGACAGACGATCTGACTTAAACCACTGGATCGCGCTGTACGCTGACAACATACATCCGGTTCTATTTGAAATCAGTTGAAGAATCCTATGAAGAGCAGTGGACGTCATGTGGTTGATATATTTTGTTGATAATGACAAATTATACAATATTATATTTAAATCAGTCATATTATATATAAAAGTCAGGTTATTTAATAAGTGAGGAAGTCAATCTGATGTTAGGGCTAAAAGAGCATAAAGCAAGAAATTATGTGAGTTTTATGGGGTGTGAAATGAAACGGGAATGGGATATCTAATGGCGCTCGCAAAGTAAGTCAGGATAGTGTCTTAGGAAAGTAATATGTTCAGAGATATAGTTGATAATATTAATTGCTTGTGAGATGTGAATTAAGCATTTAAGATTTGACATGAAACATAAATGTGTTAGACCGAGACTCCGCAGATGTAAAGATTGCGCAGAAAAGATTATGATCTCCTGGTAAGCACAGGTAAATTTAATAATATTTAATTATGGTTTTTATCTTAAATCAGCTGATGACGTTTAGTCAGGAGGCCGCCATGTTTTATTGCTTGCCCTCATTTCTTGAATACGTCATCATGTACGTCACAGACAATGTGGATTCATAATTCGAATGCGGCTTTCCCGCCCTCGCAGACCGATGAAAACTCCATGCTCGAAAACTCCGCGATGAGTGAGATATTTTTTTCAGTCAGTAGCCGCGCGTAACGCGCTGAGTACAGACGTGTATTAGGTTTACGTTAGTCCGCATCAAAGTTTGCCGCGAAATTGCTCGTACGTACGAAAATTTAACGACCGTGCAGTATATAAGTGTTATTCTTTTTATTTGTGTGTTTTACTGTGTTCAGAGTTCTGAATTGAGGCGACCGAATTTTTGCACACCGTAAGTACCGCCCGCAAATATTCGGGCTTTTATTTTCGTACTAAGATAATTGAAACCGTAAACTGGGCTATTTGGATAAGAATTGTGCCCAATTTTAAGCGACGCATGACTTTAGTTTTAACAGGTAATTGGTTAGATAATTTTTTGCGCAATCATGACTGGTTTGTAGATTTTATTATCTACGAAACCTGGGAAATATATAAGATGTTTGACGCTGCTTGATTGCAATATTTGTCAATGTTTTTCCTAATTACATAATATAATAATTATTTAATTTACCAAACTTATAGTACGTAAACCACGCGCATTTTATTTATTCTATTTAAATATTTTAATAAAATAAATAAAATTGACACTAACCAAATTATAACGTGGAACCGGTCCTTCCTAAAAATAATAGGGATAAAATTGTAATGAAAAAGAAAAACAATTTTTAAGTATGTTAATTGAAGAAGATTGCATTCTTTACGAAAAAGGACATTAAGGTCAAAAAACATGTAAAAGTAAATGTATGCTAATTAAATATGCCTTGAATAACAAACGAGCATTATAAACATATAGTCTTTCTCAGGAAAAAGATAGCTATTTATTTGATTTGTATAACGGGAAGGCACGGTGATCTTGTTATATATAATCATAATTTACGATTAGAAATATTTGTATAAGAACAATCGCTTGACTTGTAATTGACATATAGAAAAAAACATGATTATTTTAATATTTTTTTAACTATCTGCATAATTTGTCAACTGTGATTAATCAGTAAATGCGGTAAAAGGGGACAGTTCTATTATTTTATTTTATAATTATATAAAAAAAAACTCATTTGAATTAAAGGTGAATTAGATTGAAAATATAAATTAAATTGATTTACAATCAGATTAAGAAGTTTCAACTACATATTAACCTGTAGTAAATCCGTCACTCATATTATTAACAGATCTTGTTTTTCCTTTAGATTTAATATTTTTTCATTCGATAAAGTGTATTGTAAGCAGTTAAATCTGTATAGGGTACGATCTAACACAGATAAGCCAAGATACTCCAATTAATTTATTCAACATAAATCGCATGTCCTACTTTAGAAGAGGCTCAGACTTCACTTATGGGTTATTTTTTGCCAAATATTACGCATAGTCGTTAAGACATATATTTTACACGGTACCGTTATTTTATCATAGAAACATTTTCTTAGATAGGCTTTAGAAATAGAAACAGTATTTTGTTAGTTGAACATAAATCGAAAATTAAAACAATTAAAATATTGAATTATATACAATGGGCGGCCTTATCGTATAGAGCGATCTTTTCCAGGCAACCGTTGAATGGAGAAGAAACTTTACTTATAATGAGGCAGTTTGAGGAGTATAAAAATTAAATTAATGTATACATATAAATAATAAATTATAAAAGCGAATAAATAATAATTAATACTTTTTTGTCTTTCTACAAATGATAACATGTAATAAAGGCTTATAAATGTTATATACATATAAAGATATAGATCCTTCGTGGGTCAGTGTTGCCCGTGTAGTTTTTTAGGAACTATATAGGTATTACAGGTCACCGGAATACATCTACTAACACGTACATACACGCACAAACACAAACAATTAGTAAATATATTGAAAAAATTATAAACTAATAACAACAATAAAAAGTAATTCTCCTAGACCTTTCTATTCAAAATAAGCAAGGACTGATTCTTAAACGGAGCGGTTTATGCGATCGTCCTAATATTATTCTTACATTTTCCGTAACTGTTATCGATAATATGTGGCCATATGAATACTGAAGAGAAACAAGAAAAGTGTGTGATATTCTTATTCTAAAAATATTATTAAATATACCTAACTCGGACATAAGTCCGTCAGCTTGAACCACTTGTGTTACAACAGATACAAATATTAAATCATCTTAATCATCATATCAGCCGTAAGACGTCTGTATCCAGCGTGATCTTGCGGTTTTAGTCCGATCGTCTGAACATCTTGCTGGTGGACGCCCTACGCTGCGCTTGCCGGTACGTGGTCTCCATTCCAGAAACTTACGACTCCATCGGCCATCGGTTCTGCGTACCAAATGCCCTGCCCACTGCCATTTTAACGTACTGATCATGTATTTAATACAAATATTAAATACATTATAATATTTAACATCCGATTATAGAACTAATACAATTGTTCATCACATATATCGAAGGTTATAAATTTAATTGTGATTAGAAAAAATGTGCAGGTTTATAGCAAGAACAAAAAAGAAAATATAAACATTTATTCGTTATAACTTTATAATTATAAAAGCTATTATTAATTAAGTTTAATTATTTAACAAATATTATTGCTTATGAATCATCTAATACTTGGAACTATTAACAAAAGTCAGAAATAAATAATTCAATACAAAAATGTATGCCTATATGTCCCTTACGCCAATTAAATTTCTGACTGTCGATATGTTTGTCCTTTGTAGGGACTGTTCAATTCATCACGCACAAGATCAGGACGCTACCGAATGTCAATGGTCAATTGATGTTTAGGGTGCAAGTTTTAATAATAATAATAGTTTATTGCAGATTATTAACAACATCCCTTCAAAAGCATTAATGGATTTGATTTTCTTAAATTTAGTGTTGCATTGTTTCTAAATTGCCTTATAAATAAATACGAAACCTGGACTCTGGTGTGGCTCTCATATTACAGATATTCAAAGCGAGCTATATAGGCATAAATTTAATATCTTTTTAAAAATATTACTCGGTTAAGAGTTAATTGAGCGAAGCAGAGTCTGTAATGTACATAAATACTAAACGATCCACCAATTGATCAAACTGAAATTCATCACCATTACAGCCATTGAAGCTCAACCATTGACTCTTAAATATTTTCATCGTCAGAAAGTCCGACTCACATTCTATAGCGTTAATATTTCTGTCTAACGTAATGTAATATCCTAAGTTGGCTAGGTTGGTCGTGCGGAATAGTATTTCTTTTCGGTATCATAACAGTCATGGAACGCTTATTGCTGAGTATAGACCTAAACAAGTAAGGGGGAATTGTGCTTTAGATACAATAATCCCTACTAATATTATAAATGCGAAAGTAACTCTGTCTGTCTGTCTGTCTGTCTGTCTGTCTGTCTGTTACGCTTTCCCGGTTAAACCTCTCAACCGATTTTGATGAAATCTGGCATAGACAATCTTTAGACCTTAAGAAAGGACATAGGCTATTTTTGAACTCGAAATAAGGGTTGTAAGGGGTTGCAAGGGGGGATGAAAAGTTGTTTGCATGGATCGCTATTTTTAGAGCTAGAAACTTAAAACTTATTTTTCAGGCCATTGATTCGATATAAATAAACGTGACATTCAAAGTTTATTGATTTGAAGTAAATAGGTATGGTACCCAAAAAACTATTCCACGCGGACGAAGTCGCGGGCACAGCTAGTATATAATAAATTCACACAACATCTCATACATTGATCTGAATCCGTGGTAACTCGCTTAAAGCACTCGTGTAACGGCCGAAGAGAAAACACAAATAAACTGCTCAAATACATATATTTAACTCACAGAAACAGAACAAACACAAATATCATTTATAATTATATTCATAATTGCTCGGTGGTAAATAATAAAGAAAAAACATACAATTCCCCTTTATTGCCGTGTTGAGCAGGCGTGGTGGCAATCGAAGAGCGTACCATCGCGATGGGAAAGCTGCTGCCCATCTGCACCGTATTGCATATTAGCTTCCTCAGATATATCGCCATCTATCGGTACCAGTACCTCAATCGTCTCCTACGACATCCGGTATAAGGGAAGGTACCATTTTATAAAGCCCACGTAGCCCACGGCAAGCTTTGTTTTTCTAATACTAGACATAAGAAATAATTTTCTCGCCAGTTTTCGAACATGGACCCATTAGCATCTAAGACTACCACGCCGTCGAGGTATTTTAAAAGATCAGGATATTTTTATCTTTCGATTTTAATTAATACCAGGGTTTTCTCGTGGGCGTCATTTGAGATAAGTCTCAGATGAGATGTAACAGATTCCGGCGGACACTTGGTGGCTGAATGTCACTCAAAATGTCGGCAAAAACTGTTCTGGAGACACGGGTTTAATCAGGACCGTCCGAATCGCAAATAGGACGTCCTGTTAGGTGAAGACGTTGTATTTTTATCCCGTTCCCACCTTCTAGAAACGTCGCTGTCTCTAGCGAGTTGCGAAATGATTAGGAAAAAGGGGATGATATATTGACGGGCCCGATGGCGCAGATGGTAATGAAACTATCTTGTACGCCAAAGGTCGTGGGTTTGATCCCCTCCCTATATTTATGTGATGACGACTTACCTCGGAATCAGGTCAATGTGTGAGATGTTGTGTGAATCTATTTATTATTTATATGTTCCCATAATTCAAACAGTCTAGATATAATAGTTTCTTCTAAATGGTTTTCACATTATAACCCGACCCGTAGTGACTATTCTGTTTTTTTTTCATTAGGTCTACGAGCGCTTGTCTATGCTAATATTATAAATAGGAAATATCTAATTGTTTTTTTCTCACGGTTTAACTCAACGCTTCAGCCTTCTATGTAAAACTGTACGAATATTTATATCGTCACTATACTTATTCACTAGTTTAGGAAGTCTTGTAACTGGGGAATCAGAGCTAAACACTGTTTTACGCAGAGAGGTTAAGAAAGGAGTGATTTTGTTTTATATATAATAGGCACATGAAAATTAATTTTATATATACCTACTTGAAAGTAAGTAAATATAAAAGTTAAATAATAATAATAATAATTATAAGTCCGGGCAGGGCTTGTTTATATATGTTATCATGAAGATTAAATTTCTAAATAACAATATTCGTTTATAATTCAAATAATAGACACAGTTGTAAAGCAGCTCAGTGTGTCAAGTCGAAGTCTTCGACCAATGTGTTTTATCAGCAATGACTTATGGCTGCGAAACGTGGTCTCTAACTATTGGCCTTATCAGCCCACTGAAAATAGCCCAACGAGCTATAGAGAGGGAAATGCAGAAATGAGGAGATCCGTAAAAGAACCAAAGTTACTGACATAGCCCGAAGGATTAGCAAGTTGAAGTGGTAGTGGGCAGGGCACTTAGCACGCTGAATTGATGAACGACGGATTTGTAAGGTTCTGGAAGCGCAGCGTAGGACGTCCACCCACAAGGTGGACAAATAATCTGATTAAAACCGCATAATTGCGCTGGACGCAGGCCGCATACGATCGGTCCTATTGGAAATGACTTGAGGCCTATGTCCAGCAGTGGATGTCTTGATTAGTGGATGCTGATGATGGTGATGATGATTAAACACTATGTCGATTATTCAATACTGATACTATACGTCATTATTGTTACGAATGTAATAGCTATACTTCAAAGTGCCTAACACTGGCTTCTAGCATAAGTCAACATATATTATAAGACTTTAACAGTCCTATTAAGTCGGTAGTTCTTCATTCAGAATATTGGACTACGCTATACTAAGTCCAAACATTCTGGAATGAGATTTTTTAGACAAGCTAGATGGCGTTGATCGTAGTGATCTTACTTTTTGTGTCAAGGATCGTGGGTTCGATTCCCACCCAGGACAAATATTTATATGATGATGTTTATGTTTGTTCTGTGTCTGGGTGCTAAATATATGTAGGTAGTAAAATATTTTTATTTGTAATTCCTCTGTTGTCTGATGTCCGTAAGACATATGCTTTAAGTGACGTACAAAGAAGTCAGGTCAATGTATGAGATGTGTGAATTTCTGTCTTATACTTCAATTTATCGGTGGATTTTTAAAGTGAGGAGTTATATATAACATAAGCTACGTTTATTAAAGATACCGGTTGCGTAGAAAAGGAACCGACTGCTGGTGGCATATCAACTCGAAACAGTATAGCTCAAATACAACAAGACATTCAATCTCGTTGCGATTCTATGGTCTATATCTGCAAACCGGAGCAATTATAGACAAAGTTCCCCCTTTATTAGGGAGACCTGTATTCAAAAGCAGACGTTCGTCGCTGTCGCTGCTATGATGGTGTTGATGATAATATTGATTCTAGAAAAAAAAATATTCTTCTTTATGCAATTAGTTAAATGTCAATAACACATACGTGTAGTTTTAATAGAGTATAACACGATGGAATGATGATGACAGATTAAAATAATTTATTGCATTTCTGTCACAAAGTACTGGACAGCTGTTTGTTAAACTAGTGTTGCTTGCCAGTAACAATCGTAACAGCAAAAAGTTTTTTCTGACATTACTTCTGTCACTCTTGAGAATGACTGCCGTAAGGTAACCAAAACGTGGACTTAAAATGTAAATACATGATATAAACCGTTCAAAAGCCGTTGAAAATATTTAGTCTATGGAAATGAACTTTTCGTTAACGATTCCGTCCACGGACAGACTTCACTTTACATCGCACTCAGAGAGAATTCTGCCTAGGTCAAGAGTAACCTACATTCCAGCTATCGTACTATCTATCTACACGTCAGATTTCATGTAAATCAGTTCACACTTAAAAACATTATAAATAGACCGACATATCCATTTGTAAATTAATAATTATAAATGCTTAATAAAAGAGATGTCACTGGACATATGATGTCAGTCCTTTATAGTATTAAAGCCATTTCAAAATTTGTTATAAGAATGTTCTTCGTAATTCCCATTTCGAAATGTCTAATTCTCATTATCCCGTCAGTCATGGGTCTACGATTGTACGCGTTCCATTAACGTACCCTCCTTTGATTGACTCTGTAATCTTTAAATTCGACGTGACGGTCACCGATATGTACATGCCTATCTGCCAGAGGATTTGTGTTGCCAGATAATAATAATAAATTTATTCCCATCATTCTTTCATCAACAAAAATAATTATAAGCTTACACAAAAGTAATAATAATACTTTTTATTGTTCTCCAGTCACCACCAGTCAAACGAATAATAAAAGGATGGTTATGAATTTTAAAAAAAATGTACAATGGGAGCCATACCGCATAGTTAATTAGTTTATGTGTACATATGTTAACTTAATAATACATAATACACATTGTGTTTATGTGTATTATATATTATTATATATCAAACTAACAATGTATACATATATATAAGACAATTAATTGTAAATTAATCTCAGAAGTAAAAAGAAACTCCAATTTGTCGACTTAATATTAATTAATCAAACTAAAAGAAAATTATGATAACATTTTATTAATAGAACATTTGTCTTTTACAATGTCAGCTCGCGCAACGCATATATAAATTAAAGAAATATATTTCTTTATATATTTGTGAACCTACTATATAAAAAAATAAATACATTTATTTACAAAAGTCAATCATTATTAATATACCTCTGGATAATCTGTATGTATAAGCAGAGAAGCTCACTGACTGACTTGCACTAGAGTTTCTTTTTAACTCAGATGAGCACTACGAAAGGATTTTTGAAAATTCACCTCCTAAAAGGGTACAACGGAGTTGCAAAGCTAGAATAAAACTTTGCTCTTTTTGAAGTTATTCGAATGGAATCAATATAAAGGTATTTCATTGAAAGTTATAAAATACGTAAACACATTTTTTTTATAATCATCCCCTAAGGGGGTAATTGGGTTGCAAAATTATTTTGAAAGTTCTACAACTTAACGCGTGTGTTTACACGCTAGGTCGAGGCTTTGATAGCAATAATATAATTATTCTTGGTATACAATACAATTTTTCTTCTATTCCTAAAATCACAAGTTATTGATAAAGACGTTCAACTATTTATAGTATATTTCAAAAAATTATTTAAATGTTTCTAAGTTTTGGGTTGATTGTTTAAGCAAATATTCGATATAGAAATTTTTTTGGTTACATTGTGAACTTATTTCTATAGGCGTATGAAAAATTATATTAATGCAAATATCCCGTTAGACAATTTATTGAGCTCACCGATTTGGATTTTTTTGTGTATTTAAAAATATAATAATAAGGTATTACAAGCTCAAATGGTATTAAATCAAAGAGAATACGATTCCACTCTTTACA
The DNA here is from genome assembly GCA_020976665.1 of Heortia vitessoides. Taxonomy (NCBI): domain Eukaryota; kingdom Metazoa; phylum Arthropoda; class Insecta; order Lepidoptera; family Crambidae; genus Heortia; species Heortia vitessoides. The sequence continues at coordinate 3,262,970 of JACJUM010003317.1, read as the reverse complement.
ATAGATACAAATAATTTATGAAGTTCCATTGAAAATTCTTTAAGGTCGTCAGTAATTGACAAGATTGTGTTAGTAGCATTTCGTTTAATATACGCGCGTTACCTATATATATCACTTCAAATCAGCAGGAGTTGGTGTGTGTCTTTATAATCACCATATCAGCTGATGGAGGTCCACTGATGGACAAGAAAGGGGGACTCTTGCCCATAATTGCCACGCTGGGATATTGCTGTGTTGACAACCGCAGAGCTCAGTTTTTGCGACGGGGATGCTGTTTTGTATTTTTGGATCGATATACCACAATCTGTAGGTTCTCATACCTTAGTTACCTCTTACGACACCTGGTACAGGAGGGGTATTATGCCTCAGCCGGCACATTTACGCCTCGCCGGAAAGAACTGATCAAGATAAAAATTTGGCACAGATTATTGATAGTTTTACGGTATGTTTTACTACTCCTATGCTACTTTCAATCGAAAAACATGTTGTCATGGAATAGATCTGATTTTTAATTTTTTACTATGGAATTGGCACGAGTTTTTGCGCAGTGTAACTGTCGAGGAGCCACATATATTTTTTCACGGAATAACTAAAGTCCGAGGTCGATTTTCTTTCGATGAAAATTATTTTTGTCATTGAATCGATACAGCGAACACGTTATATAAATAAAGTCCGAGAAATCATGCTGTCATTTATAGATGTAATAAAAAAATACGTCATAGCAGAATATATCTAGTCACATCGACCAAATGAAAATTATAAACATGAGGTAAAACAAGCGGTAAAATGAGGTTGATTTCAAACATTGCTGTTTTGGTTCGAAGGGTGAAAGTGGCATTGAAATTACTGGATTAGGTGACATAATACCTTCAAATTACAGGGTTCGCAACGCGCTAGTGTATCCTATCTTATATATAAGTAATATATTGTAATAATACAAGCGTCTATAGGCTGCGACGACGATTTTCATCACTCGATCTGTATATTTGATTGTCAACCTAGTATATAAGAAAAAAAGAAAATTGGCTACACAGTATCGTCTAGGAAAAAGTCTATATCTGTATATTTGACGGGCACTGAAAGAACACAGAGGACTTTTTGAAAAACCCAATGTTGGATTACTTAGATTTTAATTCTAGCGCCACCAGTGGAGGGGGTGAGATCGCTCCGATAGTAGCGACCCTGTGCCCGATTTTCACCTGCGTGCCCCGCGGCGGCAATCGTGCTTTTAGCTATGGTCTTCCCCGTATGGCTTGCGGGATCTGAGCGGGATCGATTGCGATCACTTGCGGGCGCCTCTGAGGTTCGACCTAGGCTCGGGTGGCCATCGTTAGGAATGAAGTTATGTTTTGCAGAGTGAGCCCGGACTGCACGCGTTCGCCGACGAATATGGTGTACGACGAAATAATTGTGTGTGAAGTATATTTGATTGTGGATTGCCAGTGAGAGGCCGACGGAGGGAGGAATGTTTAGAAGTTATATTATCGGGAGGAAATAAGGTGAACCGAAAAGATGCTGGTTTCAGTCCCGCTTGGCATTTGAGACAAATAGGTTTTTTAAAGTATATTTATTAAATATTATTCAGCATATTTCTGTGCATATAACCTCTTAAGTAATTGTGCCTAGACCAAAAGTATTAAAGCATTCGGCGTTCGGTGGACCGGAGTGCCTTTTCGTGTCTCGGCAACTGTTTACGTTCTTATTAGGTACGCCTTTCGTAATTTTGGCATTCGATAAAGAATTGCAATATACTCAAGACATGTTGCGATTCAGTATAATATGATGCTATCAGTTCATACAAATCATATAAAAAAAAGTGACATATCTGATGTTCGATGGCGCAGATGGTGGTGATCCTATCTTATACGCCTAGGGATCGTAGGTTCAATCTCCATCTCGGACAAATATTTATATGTTGAATATTTTTTGTATGTATCTAGGTATTTCATAAATGTATTTAATTCTTATATTTGTTTTTAACTCTGTTGTCTTATGTCCGTAACACAAGTGCTTTAAGCGACTTATCTCGGAGTTAGATTTTCTGAGAGAATTTATTTAGAAATATATCGTCACCATAATGGTATCCGTAATTTACTACCAGGTATAGGTCCTCTTAGCCTAGCTATGTGCTGGCAATCGCAGAGCTTAGCTTCATCATGGAAATGCTTCTGTTCCCTGTGATTCCCTGCATCATCTGTTACACTTGAGCAAAGTTCTTTCGGGTAGATATATCATCATCGGTCAGTTATGATATCTAAGTAGCCTCATTACACCTTTTGCGTCTTAGTGTTAAATACATGCATTTAAGTATTCCTCTATCGTCTGTCGTCAGACATCTATTTATAAACTAACAAACTAAATGCTAAGAAGCTTAAAGCTTATTGGAACACGTACAATTGTAATTTAATGAAATGATGCACGTTTTTATTGTGAACACTGAAACTTCGTCTGTTAAACAGTCTTATTATAATCACTATTTATATATATATGATGATTATATATATATATGGTGATTCAGATCAGCCGTAGAATGTCCAATAGTGGACATTCTACGGCTTTTATACATACGGTGTTAGTCAGTCTTAAAATATTACGCAAAAATAACTGATAAAAGATCGATGTGGTGTAAAACATGATATTTTGATAACCATAGACAAAATAATGTTGAAATAGTTTGGATAGGTATAAATTTTATACTATAAAGGGTGAATGAAAATAGAAACTGCACACATCCATAGAGGGGAAGTGAATAAAAGAGGTATAGAAACGACCTAGGCGAAAATACATTAACCAGGTAGAAGTAGTTAGTACCCCACTAAAGAAGTACTGGTCAGTAGTACCAAGAATAAACGACCGTGTACAAAGGACTAATGTGAATCAAGGAAGCGAAAGAGGTTTTATAAGATCGTATCAAGTGGAGATCTATAGTCTCTGCCTATCCCAATGGACTAAAGAGTCGGACAATTATATTGGGTGGATATTCTATGATTTATTTTTATTATGAAATTTATAGTTGAATAAGAGTTAGTATTATCTCTGATAGAAATATAACATACAATAATCCGACAATAAATTTATAAAGTCATTGGACCAACTTTTCAGCGGCGTCGCTCATTCGGATTGTATAAAATATTTAATTACTTATTTGATTTGTTTCTGCTTTTGTTTGTGACGGGGGACGGCGTTGTTAGTCTGTAAATAACCCTATAAAATAGTTTTATGTTTGTAATAAAATAAAATTCATGTAAATCATCTTTTATGCAGACTGTGAGAATTCTGTTTTTGCTGTTAATCTAAATAAGATACCGGTTATCATTCTCAATGCAAATACAAAACATTTTTTGTAAGAATCTTTTTCTTTTATGTGGTTGTACCGCTAAAGTCCATTTAAACATATCTATTAAACATAGTACCGTGAGGTATCGGCAGAGTAGAATAGACCTCCCCCTGTACCAGATGTCGTAAGAGGCGACTAAGGTACCAGAACCGACGGATGGCGGTATATATCCCTCCAAAGCAGAGTAGCTCAAGTGTGCGTAAGCGATTCCACAGCTTATGAAGCAAATGAAAAATTACTGCAGGAATACAAATAAATATTATATAGATAGAATTTACCGTGAGGTACCGGCAGAGTAGAATAGTATCTCCCACTGCGTTAGTTATCGTAGAAGGCAACTAAGATACCAGAACCGAGTGCAGCTCAAATGAACGGGAGGTATGGGCAGCTTATGGCATCCTCGTTGCGATAGCTACACTCTGCGATTGCCATCAGGCTTGCCCAGCGCTACAATTATGGGCAGAATACCTCCTTACTTGAAGAGGCCTATATCCAGTAGTGGACTTCCAATGGCTGGTATGATGATGATGATGACTTACTTTTAAGATCCGTCTGGTACCGGCAGACTAGTTTTAAAGTAGGCCACCGATTTGATTAGCTATCACTACTTTACTTTCTTATTACTCTAAAAGTTCACCAGGTTCATTAGAGGGATATTGTAAATAGTAAGTATTTATCTACAGAATGTTGTTTATATATATAATAATAGAACACGCAAAGATAGATATATTTTTTAATTCAGCTTCTTAGTTATATTTTTTGCCCTTTTCGAACGACCTTTTATTTTGGTGATAATCCTGGAATATACACAGTACATCCCACTACACTAGGTTTCGTAAGAGGCAACTTAGAGTGCAGCTCAAATGCACAACGCGGGGATGGACAGCAGCATCCCCGTCGCGAAAGCTACATTTTGCGAATGTCAATTCGTTTGCCCTGCGCGGTATTTAGGGGAAAAATATCCCTTTCTTGGGAAGGCTTATGACCCGCAGTGGACTTCGGATGGCTGGTATAACAATTTGGATATGTTTTCTTAGGGTTTAGATAACATATCTAATGCTCTGATCGCTTAATTAATATGTGTGTAAAAGTCGTAGTCCATTATTAAACATAGACCTTCTCTAAAAAAGTTCAATCTATATTGTTTCACGCGTCTCACTCCGATGGACTTTCTATCTAAGTCTATTCAATACTTTTTAAATCCTTCCTACTATTTTAAATCCGAAAGTAACTCTGTCTGTCTGTTTGTTGCGCAATCACGCCTAAACTACTGAACTGATTTAAATGAAGTTTGGTACACAGATAGTGTAAAACCTAAGAAAAGAAATTGGCTACTTTTTCATTCAATAAAAGAGTTGTAAGGGGTCGAAAGGGTTGATGAAAAGTTGTATGGAAGTATCGCTATTTCTAGAGCTAGAAAGAAGCATAAAACTTATTATTTAGGCTATATATATAAATAAATATAACATTTAAAAATGGACCTGACTCCGAATAAGTCTCTCAAAGGACTTATATTACGGACGTCATACAACAGAACAATCACAAATATAATACATAAATATATATATTTACCACACAGACACCGAAAAACCATAAGTATTAACCTGTAAATATTTGTCATGGGTGGGGATCGAATCCACGACCTTTGGCGCATAAGATAGGATCTCTACCATCAGCGCCATCGAGCCCATCAAATGTCGCATTCCTGCTTTAAATCTCTCCTAGTGATAAGCTGTAGAAGGGCATGAATGCGCCACCATATATGGCATTCAGAATCTTTACTCGTGATGTAAGATAAAACGCTGAGATATCCGCATACACACGAGAATTCAAAAACGGGCAAGTACAATAAAAACCCACATCAAACGATCTTAAAGCTCTCGATTCTTGATCCCGCAATAAATCATCACATGACTCATCATTCCAACCCGCTTTAGTAGGTAAACCTGCCCATAAAAGGTGTAGGCTCTGTGGGTTGAACAATGAGCCCTGTTTTACGGTTAAATACACTGGTTATGCCCGTATTTAAGAATGGGCACGATTTGAATACACCAATAACTCACCTCGCTACGTTTAGTGCTCCATTAAACGACTAATAGAGCGGAGTGCCATTTTGTTTTTTCCGATGCAGGGTTGCGTACATGGAAAGAAAACCGGTTAATTTCAATATTTACTAATATTTATTGCTAATAAATAATCATAATTATCATATCAGCCATTAGAAGTCCACTGCTAGACATAAGCCTTTTCAAAAAAGGGGGGATTTTACCCATAATTGCTACGCTTGGTAAGCGTGTTGGCAATCGCAGAACGCAGCTTTAGCGAATAAATAATAATAAATTCACGCAACATCTTACACTTGATCTGACGTCAAGTCACTTAAAGCACTTGTTTTACGGTCATGAGACAACAGAGGCATCACAAACATAATTTTTGGTACATATTTTAACACCCAGACATAGAACAAATTCAAATATTCGTCATATAAATATTTGTCCTTGGCGGGGATCGAACCGTTGTGGGTACGATCGGGACCTACTAACCTGCACCCAATACATATAGCTTAAAACAAAGTCACTTGCCGCTATCTGTCTATTTTTATCTAGCTAGTTTATCTAGCTTTAAAAGGAAGAAATAGACTTTCATGCTGTATTTTTCAATCAATAGAGTGTTTAAAGGGACTGTTTATATGTATAACACATGCATAATATACTAAAAAACACTAATAATTTTAGTGTTTTCCAATGTGATGTCGTAAGTAAACATATTTTTTGCGCTTACATTGCTGGCTTTGCTCAAATGTTGGCAACTCCGACGACTTAAATCAAAATAATTATCGACAGAATTGTACGCCTTAAAAAGGTCTACAAAAAATGCATATATCTTAGGGTAAATCCGCAATAACCATTTTTTATACTTTTGCACCAATGCGAAGCCGGGGCAGGTCGCTAGTATCTATATAAAATATTTTATTTGAAATTTTTAAAAAGTAATAACAATATTTTGACGCAAAGAACGCTAGTATTTAGTAAATAATAAGGTAAAGGAAGGCAATCGAAGGTACAACATTGAATTAAAAAAGTACCCAATTTGCCGGTTATCCTAAGAAGCGATTGGGGTATCGGAACCAACGCATCCATAATAATAATTAATTATTTATTTGCGTTAAACAATGGTATACACCGTACCGGCGGTAGACTATCATGAAGTACCGGTAATGAAAAATAGTACCTCCCCCTGTGCCAGGTGTCGACTAAGGTACCAGAACCGTCAGATGTCGGTATATCCATCTAACAGTGTAGCTTAGTTACACAGGGCGGGGATGGACAGCAGCATCCCCATCGCGAAAGATACGATTTGCGATTGCAGAAACGGTAGCCCAGCGCGGCAATAATGCGCAAAATACCCCCTTTTATGGGGGCGTGTGTCAGAAGTGAACCTCTAGTGGCTGGTATGATGATGATGAATGGTATACAAAGTTCTTACGTTTTAGTGCACATGTTGAACAAATACAATTTGCATACAAATCACCATACAAAACAATACAATTCAAGATATTTTACATTGACAAATAAAATAAATTCTCAAACGTTCAGTAACCATTATATCAGCCAAGTGATTTCCGAACTTCCAATAGGACCGGTTGTAGTCAGATCGTCTGTCCACCTTGTGCGTGGGCGTCCTACGCTGCGCTTGTCCTACGTGGTCTTCATTCCAGAACCTTACGGCTCCATCGGCCATCGGTCCTTCGTTTTAAGTGTTCTGCCATTTTTACTGCTAATCCGCGGAGCTATATCGGTGTCTGTTTCTTTTTGGATCTCCTCATTCCCGATTCGATCGCACAAGAAGACTCCGAAATATAATTAATATTGGCTATGTTTTATGTGGACCTATGTCCAAGAATATACGATTTATGACTGGTATAAGAAAAGGCAAACAAATGAACACTAGAGGTAGACCTTTAGATAGATAAGGGCCGTTAGTACTCTACTACAATCGCAGAGCGCAGCTTTCGCAGCGGGGATGTCTCTATCGTCGATCGTCACTGTCTTGGATGGATATACCGCAATCTGTCGGTTCTGGTACCTTAGTCGTCTCTTACGACACCAACACCTATATCGACACGGAACAGAGGGAGGTACTATTCGACTCTGCGGGTACCTCACGGCAAGCTTAGCAATACACGACATACGGCTGATATTAGAGAATACTTTTTGGTTCTAACCAAAAAATTAAGGCAAAATACTAGAGGTAGACCCGTTATAAAGGTCATTGGAACATCACTCTCATTTATTTCTAATGCCGAACAGCAGTGTTCGCATTGCTATGTTCTAGTTTGAAGGGTGGGAAATGGCAGTGAGATTACAGTATTGTAACATAATATCTTCAAGTATCAAGGTCGGTAATGCGCTAGTGATATCCTTGTGATGCGCGAGCGTCTATAGGCTGTTATGACGCTTACTATCACGCGGACCGTTTGAATTAGTCTAATAAGTTACAATTGAATCAAAATCAAAAAATTTGTTCGGAATTCATGTTGCGCAATCGACTCGTGCTTAGCCAGTTTTTTTCATTTAGGCAAAGGAAACTACGATCGTAATGCCTTGACTGAGATTTATTGTCCACTTGTTTGTCGGTTCGCGAGATTGATTGCGCCTTTTTAAATGTATTATTTATTCGTTATGCTTGTTGACAATATAGGGGTGAATAAGGACCATTAAAGTGCGCGAATGGATCGCTAAGTGCCGTATCTATGTTAAGGCCTTACAGTGCTAAGTATTTATTATTTCTGGGAAGGAGGCGAAAAGGACTTCTTTTGGAATAAAACTCCGACCTTTCAGATTACCTAACCCGTGCGATGTATGTATGTCTGTTAGTTACGCTTTCATGATTAAGTTGTTGGCCTGGTTATATATATTTATTTAATTATTTTTAAATTAAAAAGCTTTTAATGGATATCGATAAGGGGCACTTTAGAGAGCATCAACGGTGGATCTCATATATTATATGATTTTAAAATAATAGATATAATTGTCGAGGCGATATAAGTGACCTTAAAATATCTTATCTTTGTATTTTCAAGTAAGATAAATGTGTAATTAGCGTATGTATATATTTTTTAATATTGTGATAAGCGTGTTAAATAAAATTTTACTATACATTTTCATAGACAAAATTTTATTTTGAAAAATATTATGTTTCTATATTAAGCTCTTTGATCCCTGAAATAGTAGCTCCGAGATAAGTCGCTTAAAGCACTTTTGTTACAAACATTAGACACCAGAGAATTCACAGATATAATACATTATACTTCTCACCCAAAGACAAAACAAACACAAATATTAAGCACACAAGATAGGATCACTACCATCTACGCCATTGGAATTGTCGCAGAGATTTACAAAATGACAAACCTGATTTTAGGAAACCCAATTCTGGACTGTTTAGCATTTCTCTGTTCCATAGCAATCGAAGGGTCGGAAGGAAGGATAGGGACAGCGAGTTCGCTCATTAATGATCGACCATATGTCTGACCTTCTCATCCATCCCGAATACCATAATATTTTACTAGACGTAGACTTGATATATAGGCCACCTGTGTTGGTACCGCACCTAGTTCTACCGCCAGGCAGTAATTCGCATGTGATATGATATCTTGAAATCACAAGGTTAGAAACGCGCTAGTCCTTGTGAATTTGAATTTAAATATAAAAAAAGAATTATTTAACAAATTAATTTTATTTTATTTCTGCATTTTGTGCATGGATAGAATAATTAATAGTTTGGTCATATGGTACCGGCCGAATAGTATCTCCTTCTCCCAGGTGTCGTAAAAGCAATTGAGCTACTGAAACCTTCAGAGGGCGTTATATCAACCCGAAGCAGTTCTGCGATTGCCAAACGCAGGAATTATGGGCAAATGAAAGGGGGGTCCCTTTCTTGCAGATGCCTATAGTATATTATATAGTGTATAGTTATATAGTATTATAGCTATTATATAGTGTATAGTTTTATAGCTATTATAATGATGATATGATGAGTCTGTAGTATTTAGTAGTGTTTAAAATAACACCGTAATATAGTTTGAAAATTGTGCTCTAAGTAACACGTCGTCCATTGACAAGAGCATGACTTATCTAAGCGATCTAGAATCTTAACAAGGTTTCCCGAGTGATGTGCATAGGCATTGTATTTATTCAACGCTAGCTGTGCCTTCAGTTTTACTCGCTTTAATCTGAGAAAAAAAGTAGTTTAATATAGCATGTGCTATCCAGCCAGTGTTAGTCCCACTAGAATAAGACAGACAATTATTATAAAAATAAGTTTTTGTGTAAGAACCATTTATATTTTGATATGGATTTATTGAAAATCTGTCAATAGGGAATTGAACCCACATTTTTATTTGATGTATGTATAATTCACACATTCATGTATTAACACTCAGACAAAATAAAATCATATTTACCATATTAATACTTGTGCTGGACGGGGATCGAACCCACAAACTTTGGCGCACTAGATGGGAACACTACAGAATGCACGTTATACGTTTAGTGAAGAAGCAATACAATACTAACAACATTAAAATAGTAAAAAAGCTTTTTAGTTAAATCATTTCATCTGTACATAAAATACTATTTACTATGATGACCCAAGTATACATTTACATTATCTCAGCTCTCAGTTTATCAAAGGACCTATTGCTCACAATACGTATGCATTCCACATGGTTTTTTAATAAACCCTTTATGGTCCAGGCTGTTCGTTTGTTGTATGCACTTCCACTTGGCATTAGAAGGTCGCAGTGCGGTCTTTAAACGGTTGGTGAGAAGCATTACCTTTCTTTATAGTAGAATAAATCCTTATTTGTATATAAAAAAAATTAACGAGCCTGATGACGCAGATGCTAGTGACCCGTAGCACATATGATAGAATAGGATCGATCCCCAACCAGGACAAATATTTATATGATGATATATGTGTTTGTCCTGTGCCTGGTTGTTAAAAATATGTATTGAAGTAATGTCCGCAACATCCGTAACACAAGTTATTATTATTATAATGACGATCAAACTTGTTTATTATATGAAGACTCGTGATTTTTTTCTCACTTATCCATATCAGATACATTTACATGTTTGTATTGTATCGTAGTTTTGTTTATATATTTTTATGCATTAAAACTTTAGTTATTATTTTTTGTTTTGTACCGCTTTGGTCTCTATACTGTTTGCCCGATGGTTAACTGGTAGATAATATTACTTGGAATTAAGTCCGCCATATGTACATCGTTTTATAAATGTTATAAAAGTTAAATAAATAAAGATTTAAATGAACTCGGTTTTATCCTGCAACCGAGATAAAGAAGTGAAGCCCAATAAATCCTCCCAGTTGAACTCAAAATTGGTACTAATTGCGCATACGCGGCCGGTGTCAGCCGAGCTATTCCACTGCTAGAAGGATCGCTCCTCATTCGCTTTGGACTTGCGGTATATTAAGTTTCTACGGAGAAAGGAAGAAAATATTGTATTCAATACACCTTAAATGTTATGGGTTAGTTACTTAAAATACTATAAAATCATTTTTTAAGACCTCATCTTTCACCAGGCTATCTAATCACTAGGTTAACCTAGGGACTGCTGTTTGTCATACAGTTATAGTTCTAAGTAATGATTTATTGTGATGATATCATATTGTTTGTCTGAGTAAGAAATAAATTGTAAATTAAATTCAAAGGGCGAAGTACATCAAATGTGTTTGTCGTCAAACCGAGACAGTTTTTCTGGGCAGAAATGGAAACCGACCTCGAAGCCGTCAATTATTTTTATATAAGTCACTTATTAGCGTGTTGCTAGGAATTCAAATAGCTGATGTACCGAGAAAACATTTTAAAAACCTTTAGCTATTTTGTCTGTATACAAAATTAAAAAATATTAAACAATATTTTCGCAATATATTAATTCTAAATAATAGGGTCTTTGTTCTTTTATTTGATTGGTATTAATAATAATAAATCTACACACACATTTCATACATTGACCGAACTCCGAGATAAGTCACTTAAAGCATTTGTGAGGCATAGAGGAATCACAAGTATAATACTTAAACACATACATGAGGTACCTCACCACCTCTTACAAATGTCGTCAGTATTGGTACTTCACTCTCACCTATTTCGACCGCCAAATAGCAATGCAAATGCATTACCGCGTTTCGGTTTGAAGGGTGAGAGAAGCAGTAAAATTACCGGGTAAATGTGACATAGTATTTTAAGTTTCCTGAGTTGGCGACACGCTAGTGATATCTTTGTGGTGACACGACTGTCTATAGGCTGTGATCACGTTTACGATCAAGTGGACCGTATGTATGTTTATTGTCTTCATAACATAAAAGAAAACATTTAATATCCAATCATAGAGAAAACGCAAATATCATCATAAAAATATATGTCCTCAGTGGGGATCGATCCCACGACCCTTGACGCACAAGATAGGAACACTACCATCTATGTCATCGGGGCCGTCAATTCGGCGTTACTTCCTAATTAAGCTACATAACAAGTAAGGTAAGGGATAATGCGCCATTGCCTTTCAGATTTTCGCTCCAACTTACGGTTGGGTTACCCTTTTTCCTTTTAGCAAGTGGTTTTCTATGAAATTGCGGGTAAATGACCAAGAAGTGTCTTTAATCCAACTCAAGGAAGAGGCTTTAATCCAACTTGAATACTGTTCCATTTAATTTAGTCCAACAAAGTTTCAATTGTTAGATTTAACGACTTAAAATAATACTAATCCGTCATATTATGCTTCCCAACCTTCAGATACTTTGGAATAGCAGAGATCTTTGTTAAAATATTTAGCAATCCGTAAAATTAAGTGAATAAATTCACACATTTTTAGAGGTAAGTCTTTTACAAAGGTCACCTGCTTTGGTACCTCACTGCCAACTATTTCTACCGCCAAATAGCAGTATTCGCGATGCTGTGTTCCGATTTGAACGGTAAAATTACTGGGTAAATAAGACATTTATTTATTATTCGCAAGGTTGGCGAGTGTCTATAGGCTGCTGTCACGTTTATCATATAGCGGCCGTATATTTGTTTGCTACTTCATAAAAAAATACATTCTTTTTTCTGACTCCATGATGAGCAGATTTATAACACCTGTGCTACAGATAATAGAGGTATTACAAATATAATACTTAAATACATCAATCACAGGTGCTGTAAAACTCCACCGCTGTATATTGCAGCAGTAGATATTTTACGGGCCTCCCTAGTAAAGGCGGGACTTTGCCTATAATTTTTGCGTTAGGCAAGGGCGTGGTGGCATTCGCTGGAGCACTAGCTTAGCGACGTGCTGCTGTCCATCCCAATCCTGTTGTTATTGAGCTACACTGCTTCGGTTTGATATACCGCCATCTGTCTGTTCCGGTACCTCAATCACCTATTGAGATAATTTTAATACATTTCAACAACCAGATACAGAACAAGTCCAAATGTTTACATTAAAAACGAATTCTCTTTCGTGACTTAATTCGACTGACACTATGATAATGAGAAAAATATAATTTTTTAGAACACGATAAAATAAATTTTTATTTGTAATTAATGTTTGTCTATTAATTTTCCTTTATACAATTTCTAATCACTCGTTAAGCTTTCAAACATGTTTGCGAAACGTTACGCTTCGTTTGTCCGGATTCATCAAACAGAAGCGATGAGCTTCAAACGAGCTTCACAAACATAGGATTTATTGACGCACTCAATGAGCACAAATACTAATGTGTGTCAAACAAGAAGTGTGGCAAATTCGCCAAGTATCCAACTCATTCATCGCAGCAGCCGTACAAAGTCCATTGCTGGACTTAGGCCTGTCCGAGGGGAAAGTTGCCCATAATTTCCGCTCTGGCCAGGCGTGGTGGCATGCTACTGCCCATCCCCGCCCTATAGCATTTGAGCTACACTACTTCCGTCGGATATACCGTCATCTGTCGTTTCCGGTAACTTAGTCGCTGCTCACGACACCTGAAACAGAAATAGGTACTATTCTATACCGCCGGTACCACACGGCTAAACCTATTTTTTATTAGCCTTGGTCGACAAATAAGCGTACAGTCCGCGTGATAGTAAACGTCACCGCAGCTTATAGACTTTAACCAGTAATTTACTGCCCCTCTAACCCTTTGCAGCGGGCCACATCAATGCGAAAACCGCCATTTGGCATTAGAAATAGGTCAGAGTAGGTACTACTAATGCAGGCGACCTTTGCACGAGGTCTTCCTCGGGTGAATTATGAACAAAATAATCTATAAACAAATGAATATCGTCGGTTCGTGAGAGTGCCGGTTATTACTTTGATTCAGATAAATGGTAAAACTTACGAAGTGTTTTTCCCGCGCACTCCTCTGTGTTTGGCCGTAATACAAATAGGCCCTTGTCAATCGTACACAAAACAAACAGAAAAATATGATTGCTGTGCATTGATGGAAAATAGACTATTACCTTATTTTAAACATTTCTTAGAACGTGATGTTTGTCTTTATATTCTTTTTATATACATAAATTAGGAACTTGACTGACTGAATGACTTACATTGTCAGTAGTTAAAAACTTGAAATTCGATCGATCGATAAACAAAAATACAGTAATTTCACTGCCCGTCTCACCCTTCAAACTGGAACATAGCAACACAAACACTGCTAATAGACGGTAGAAATAAGTGAATGTGAAGTACCAATGCAGACGAACTCTGTACGAGATCCCTCATATATTTAACGGGGTTTTGCTCGGGATCACAAATTGCACCCAAACCACCTCTTATTTTACAATCGCTTCCTAAATACTTGTGATAATTATTCAAGTTCGGGGTCCCGGATACAGATAAAGCAGACGAATGAGGCTAACGACGATGTAATGGTTCGGTTTCAGATTGAGATAAATTAACTTGTAATCAGAAATCAGAGATAGGTATATCACCCGGCGACACATTAAAACCTAGCCTAACTAATAAAAGTATCTAAAAATCTTCGGCGTCTTCCCCCGCTTGAATTTTCCATGGAAATATTTCTCTTTTAGGCATGAAAGGCACTATTTATGCATCCTTGTGAAATTTCTCGATGATCGGTCAACGACAAACAAACAAACTCACTTTGACATTTATAATATTAATTAAATAAATAAATTCCCATAACGTCTCATACATTGATCTGATTCCGTGATATGTCGTATTAAGTGCTCGTGTTACGGATATCAGACAACGGAGGAATCACAAATATACTACTTAAATACAATAATTCTAAATAATATTACAATAATAACAAATATAAATATCATCATATAAATATTGTCCTGGGCGGGGATCGAACCCACGGCCTTTTAGTGCATAAGTCAGTATTACTATCGTGTGCGCCATCGGGCCCGCCAATATTAGTTAATCAAGATCGAATAATTTTTAATAAATATTTTTAAAAATAATAAATATTTTTATAACTAAAATTGACATTTATTGTAAATCCTACGGGAATAGTACGTTTTGTCTACTCTATTCTCTAGACTATATTTATGCAAATTTTAAGAAGATGTCAATAAGACAAGAAGAGTCTATAAAGCATGAAGAGGCAACAGTCAAAAAAACTTACTATCGCATTTTTAATAAACTGAAACCTTTACTTTATTAAGTTCTCACTCTGTACCCATATTATTAGCAATAAAAAAACAGGGATATTTTTTAACTTTAAAAAAGTACTACTAGCGTTGAAAACGTATACAAAATGTGAGAGAAGCCACGGGTAAAAGTTCGCTATTAAATAATTCCATTCCCGGCGTGTTTGAGTTGACCGAAACGATCAGCGTCTCTCTATATTATTATGTGTTTGCGATAAACTCGGAGCTACCGAACTTTTTTTATAAGATTAATCCACATAAAGTGAGAACATTGCCCTTAATTGCCGCAGTGAGAAGACGCGGAGGCAATCGAAGAGCGTAATTTTCGTGACAGGAACGCTGCAGTCAATCCCCTTCCTGTTGCATTTAAGCTACGCTGCTTCGGATAGATGTAACGCCATCTGTCGGCTCCGGAACCCCAGTCACCTCTTACGACACCTGGTATAGGGGGTACTATTCTACTCTGCCAGTACCTGATGGCTGGATAAGATTATATGGACATTTATTTGATTAATGATTTATTACTTAGGAAGGTTTAATTGTATAAAAAAGGAGGGATTTTGTATATAGATTAGTTTTATACTTTGTAACATTCTAGCAATAAACAAAGTATTTTAATTTTATTTGCCCATAATTGCCGCGCTGGGCAAGCGTGTTGGCAATTGCAGAACGTAGTTTTTACGACAGGGATGCTGCTGCCCATCCCCACGCCGTGCATTTGAGCTACACTGTTTTAGATGGATATACCACCAACTGTCGATTCCGGCACCTCAGTCGCCTTTTACAACACCATCGGTACAGGGGGAGGTAAAATTCTACTATGGCGGTACCTCTCGGCTATATCTAGTAATAACAACATATAATTCACATAACAGCTCTAACATTGACTTGATTCCGAGATAAGTTGTTTTAAGCACTTGTGTTGCAGTAAACAGAGGAATAATAAATATAATACCTAAATACATGTTTAACATCCAGACAGAAAAATCAGAATTAAACATCATAAAATGTCCTGGGTGGAGATAGAACTCACGATCCTTGGCTAGGTTTTTAGGCTTGATAGGATCACCGTTATCTGCGACATCTTTCCGAACATAAGTGAGAGTAAAGAAGGGTGTCTAGTAAATAATAGCGGACATTTTGATAAAAAACGGATATAACAATTATTATTATAAACGCTAAAAACAAATGCTAATTTATTTAGAAAATATGCATTTTTATACTAATGTTAAATCACGACATTTGTAAGCTTTGATCCAAGTTTATTCAAAAAATGATATACCATCGCCAGAACTTATAAATTAATTATTGATTAAGAAGTCACGATGTTGTATTATATAGGATTATGTGAACTTACAATAAAGATAAGGTAAATAAGCTTCTGAAGGTACAATAGTTTACTTTTTAAGAAGTACATTTTTATATTAAAATAAAAATAAATCAAATTTTGGATGAAGGCATATATATAACGAGAATAAGATTCATAAATGTTATTTGTAATTTAACAGCTTGGTGTGATTACAATTTAATTATTACAATTTGATAATTGTTCATAATATGCATATAATTTTTCTTCATAAAACTAGACGACATATAGCTAAAGAGATTTAAAAAAAATGGAAAAAAGATTTAAAGTCATCACATTTTTAAAAGCAACTTATTTCCATGTGAATGTGGTTTTTAATCTAATGTGTAATTTGATATGAATCATCTCACAGAATTTATGCAGAAACTAATTTGAATAACGACTCTACATATGGTACGACCATCAAAACCGTGAGAAAACTCATGCCTCGTTTACAAACCCAGCCTACTGTCATCCCAAATCAACAGGACAAATAAAGTTAAATTTATAAGCACGTCGAGCCAACATCAAGTCCTAATTAAACATCTTGAGGGTGGTGGGGGGTGGTGGGTGTAGCGGGCTCTGGACTTTTTCCTCCAATTCCTTTAGCTTGTTGTATGCTAATTGTGTAATTTCGCACTCGAGGCATGCGGGCGCTGTGTCTATTGGGTGACGTACGAAGAGATTACTAATGTATAGCTTTAAGTTATCATTGAAATAATAGTTCTAGACGTATTTAGACGTTGAGTTTTTTAAATTAAATCAGGTCGACAAACCAGCATACAGTTCGCGTGGTAGTAAGTTACCGCAGCCTATATATGCTCGTACAAGGTTATCACTAGCGTGTTGCCAACCTTGTGACTTGAGATATGTGTCACATTTTCCAGGAATTTCACTGCCTCTCACGTCCTACAAACTGATCCTCACATGATGTACTACTGCCATCTCTGGGCAGGAGCACCTAAGTACCAGCTTGGACTCGGTTTAGACACGGGATTTGGAGATTGTTGGCGATACAGGGCTCACAAGCGGTATTGGGCCCGTAAGTCTAAAAAGTGACTTTTCCTCCTTATGTGTGTTCTACCACTTGTACAATGCTTTTTCTATTATATTGTTTGACATAATGCTAGCAGCTACTTTTAATTTTCGCGTCGACAGGGTTAAACACCCTTTAGAACCAAAATGGTCCAGTACCCTTTAATTTAAAATGCAAATCCTCCCGGTTACACTATCGTTGTGAAATAAGCTCTCTGTGGAGGTTTTTTAATTTTGTTATCTTGATCCCTTGCAAGTTTCGAAGGTTTGTTAATCCTATTGTCCCATAGTGGAATTTTCTGTCGGGAAGAAAAGGGTACAAGGAGTCCGAATACTCTGTAGAGTCATCATCATTATCATTACAGCCATTGGAAGTCCATTGTTGGACACAGGCCTCCCCAAAAAAGGGGCAATTTTACCAATAATTGCCGCGGTGGGCAAACGTGTTGGCAATTGCAGAAAGCAAAATCACGATAGGGATGCTGCCCCGTCTCCAACCTGTGCATATGATATACCGCCATCTGTTGGTTCTGGTGCCTTAGTCGTCTCTTACGACACCTGGTACAGAGGGAGGTACTATTCACTCTGCCGGTACCTCACGGCCGAAGGGGTCACGTCTCTGCAGAAGGGACATAAAAATGGTCAGTGATTTCAAGTGATATATTGAGATTTTTTTCCTCTTCAATAGACACTGTCCTTAATCCACCTGCAGTTAACTTGAGGCATTACCCCAGCGAGTTATTAGTCAAGTTTAGACCACGATGGCAGATGTGCCGATGACTTACGAGCCCGCCTGGGAAATATTCTGTAAGTACTAAATGTACTTACAGAATATTTGTAAATGTACTTTACATGTTTGTGTGTAATCAGCGGTCGATTAAGGCTTGTTCCTGGAAAATATAGCTATTGTATCACTTTTAGGTTAATTGATATTCTAGCTATTCACTTTCTGCGTAGATATGTCTTTATTCCTCAGATTTTTTTAAAGATAGAAAGTAGCTTTTAGTGGCCTGATGGCTACGATTCTACTTTGTGCGCCAAGACTTCAGTCCTTACACAGGGCATATTTTTTGATAATGCATGTTTGTTTTGTGTCTTGGTGTTATATATATATATTAGTGTTATATTCGTGATTCCTCTGTTGTCTGATATCCGTTACTTAAGTGCTGCAAATGTGTTTATGCCCTTACTTTTGCTTTATGTAATTTAATAATTTTTTAGTTAAAATTGATAGACAATCATACGGTCCTAATGATAGTAAGCGTACGTAACTTATATCATTAGAGTATGTAGCGTGAGTGATTACGTCACATTACCAGTAATTTCACCGCCCTTTTCACCCTTCAAACCGGAATACAGCAATGCAAACCCTGGTATTTGGCTGTAGAAATAGGTGAGAGTGAGGTACTAATGGAGACGACTATTTGTATGAGGTCTAAAGGTTTAGGACGAACAGGACTAAAATTTCCACGGTAATTGGATCAATGGAATAAAATAATTTAATATAAGTGTTAATATATGAGGAAGAATAGCAGATATTGTGTCATTGAACAAATTTGCCTTGGTCTCGGTGCTTAAAACACCCACCTACAGTTGTCTACAAGCTCTCAGGCTATAATGTTTGCATCTTTACTGTGTTTACGTGGGCTGTATGTACGTAATTAAAAAGAACCGATCTTATTTTACTTGTTGACGTTTACAATTGTCATCGCATGTAGGTATATAGTTATTTAATTAAATCAACTGTTATATATTAGTTTTCTTGGAAAGAGCATATGAGTGCAATCAGCTTTGGGTATTATTGCGTGTAGACTCAGTCATCATATCAGCCATTCCACTGTTAAGCATAGGCCTATCCAAAAAAAAGGGAAATTGTGCACTTAATTGTCGCGCTGGGCAAGCGTGTTGGCGATCACTGAGCGTTGCGTCGCGACGGAGATCCTGCTGCTCATCCCTTATGAATTTGTGCTATATTGCTTCGAATAGATATATCTACCGACATCTGTCAGTTCATTTACCTTAATCGCCTCTTACGATACCTGGTACAGGGGGTAGTACATTTCTACTCTGCTAGTACTTTATAGTAGGTGGGGGGGGGGTGTAGTTTAAATAAAACGTGTATGTTATATACTAAGTTGTTTTTTGTTTAAGTTTCTAATTATGGATGTATGTTTGTAACACTTTTACACCGATACAACTGAACCAATCAGATTATTGACAGTCTTGAGTAAAATTTATGTTACTTTTTATCTTGAAAGATGGAAACATGTTTAAACGTGGGATAGATCTATACTTTAAATGTTTTCTACGGAATTGGCACCATATTTAGCACAGTTTATCCATATAGTTGGTAATGACATATAGTTTTTCTCGGAATAGAACAGTTTTTCAGGGAGATTGTAAAGTCGCGAATATAGTTTTAAATAATAAGATATAGATCTCACAGCATCGTAATTACAACGCTGTGAGGCACCGACAGACTAGAATAGTACCCCATTATTTACCAGGTGTCGTAAGAGACTAAGGTACCAGAACCGACAGATGACGGTATATCCATCCGAGACAGTGTAGCTCAAATGCATAGGGTGGGGATAGGCAGCAACATTCTCGTCATGAAAGCTGCGCTCTACGATTGCCAACACGCTTTCCCAGCTTGGCTATTACGGGCAAAATTCCCTCTTTCTTGGGGATGCCTATGTCCCGCAGTGGCTGTAATGATGATGATGATGGTGTATATTCGAGGCCAGACAACGCTGTCTGGTCAGCCAGTTCTTGGAAAAATCGAGCTTTTCCCTCTTAACTTCATTCAAGCTACTGAACTCTCTCAGTAGATTTAACTACAGACTTAATAGTTCCCAAGTGCAAACTTCAGAACTACAGTGATTCAATTAATCTCCATCCACCCCTCCTACCGCGTGAACCAATCCTAATCCGTTTAGTAACAGTTTTCAAAAGGATCCGCCGAAGTCGGGAAAATGTTTAAATATCCGATGATTATAGGGTCGCTGGAAGTCAATAGATACGAGGGGCGTAATATCGAGCCTTCTGGATATTTCTAGCAGATAGGATCAAGCAACCAACGACTGGAGCCTTGAAGCAAGGTTTGTAGTCCTATAGGTTTGTAGGATAGATTCTGCTGTTAGGTGTAGGTTTGGGATAAGACATAGGTAAGACGTAAGTGTTTTATATAATACATTCCTCACTTTTAAAAGGAAAACCTCAGCCTCCAAATAAAATATCGCAATTGGCTAAAGAGCAGAAAAATAATTCGTGCTATTATACTTTTTGTTTCATTTTTCATATTTAAAAAATGTCTTGTTTGATAAAAAATAATAATATAAGAAAATTAAATAAAACATGTCGTATACACATCTTCTAGGTAGCGTCTATCTTCTATGACAGTAATCTATAAGTGTACCTATAGTAAATAAATAAATAAAACAAAAGACTGAGTGACTGACAAGTGATTGTTTACCACAAGGTTTAAAAAAATAAAAGGAACGCATTTCAAATACATGTTATCCCTCTTCCAAGATATTTAGTAGATAAAGGAAAATGCTAGGAAAAGACAAAATCATTTGTTTATAATAAAACAGGCTTTAGGACGCGGTCTATTTAACTTTTTAAATTTTTTGTCCGACGTGTCAGTGACCTTGCAGCAACTGTTCTCAAGATAGACAAAAGATGTTAAAACAGTAGTTTTATTATTAGTAATGAAAGCGTAAATGTTAGAAAATATGAAATTAAATGTGTCTTTGAAAGAGAAAATCAAACCAAACGTACTGTGTTTGCAGATTTACGTACCAAAAGGATGTCAATATCGAATGATTTAACGGCTGGTTTGGTTAATGTCAGCTGCAACTCATATTTCATGCCATTCAGGTAATACAGTTATTTATCTGTCTACTCTCTTGGAAAAACACATTTAGCAATACTTAACGAACTTTGCTATATGTATTCCTCTATTGACGGGACCGATTGCGCAATTTGTAGTGTTCCTTTCTTTCGCACTAAGCGTCGTGGGTTCGGTCTCCGCACAGGAAAAACATTTAGGTATATGATGAATATGTTTGCTTGGTCTGAGACTGGGTGTTAAATAAGTATGTAAGTATTATATTTGTGATTTGGTTAGTTTTTCTGATATCCGTAACACAAGTGCTTTAAGCGACTTATGTCGGAGTCAGTTTAATCTATATGTACATATATTTATTTACAATTTTTTATCCTGGATATGTTTAATATATACATGCAATATATTAATTCTAATAATTATTTATCGTCATATCAGCCGCTGATCTCTTGAACGGTTGGGAAGTCAACCCAAGGAAATGAGGATGTTTGCTCAAAATCTTTCGCTGGGCAGGTGTGGTCGCTGAAAAATTTGCCATGTCCTGCTTCACTTACGCTACCTCAGTCGTCTCTCATGATGGTACTATAGCTGGTTTCCAAAAGCAGATATTATATTATTAGTAGTGGACCTGAAAGGTGTTATCCTGTCTAAAAGATAAGCGCTAAAGTTACAGTTGACGGGCCCGATGGTGCAGATGTTAGTTAGATCTGTGCCTAGGTGTTAAATATGTATATAGGTTTTATATTTCAGATTCTTCTGTTCTCTGATATCCATAATACAAGTGCTTTAAGCGTCTTATCTCGGAAACTGGTCAATGTATTAAATGCTGTGTGAATTAATTTTATTAATTAATTACAAGTGGCCTACCCTGACTTCGTCCGGCTAGGTATTATCCGGTTGATCCCGTTACGTTGCGAGTTTGATTTGTTTTGTTTAGACAATTAAAGTAAAGTGTTTAATAGAAAAGTGATGTTTTGTTCAGAAATAGGCTTTTTTTGCATGCTGTGTTCTTCTTTAATGTTTGTGTACATTTAGTCTTAAGATATAAGTATAAGTGTTATAAAGTGTATTACCGCATTAATGTTATCAAATGCTGGAAAACTTAAATAAATAAATAAAAGAAATGGAATTATAGAGAAAACAGTCATTTACCCGTGATGCCGTGCCCAAGCGGAATGGGGATTCATTTATATATTTATATATTTATATATATAATAGCAGTTTGATCTAGGGCTATATGTAAATGCATTTTTGTTGCCCTTGGTTACGGCATCAGAACCGATATCCGATGGAGCCGCAGGGTTCTGGCATGGAGAGCACGTACCGGCAAGCGCAGCGTTGGTCGCCCACCCACAAGGTGAATAGACTCTCTGACTAAAACTGCAGGTTCGCGCTGGATACAGGCATACCACTGGATTGGAGAACATTTGTGGAGCCCTATGTATGTTTTTGTTGTTGCGTTTAATGTTGACTGTCTAAGGATATTTATTAAATAAAAAAAATTAAGAAACTTCCTCGAAAATTAAATAAATGAACGCTACCTTTTTTGCCTTTTTTAATATAGCCTAAGCGCTATTTACAACATATTTTTTTTAATGTAATCTTATGACCTTTGACATAACTGTTAAAATGTGCTCTGTAAATATCCTGTAAAATAGATGGAATTATAGACTTTTTTTTATTAATTACTAGCAATTCTGGTTGCACTCACGTAGTTTCCTTTCTCGTGGCTATATATGAATACAATATCGTACCTATGTCACTTGCTGAAAATGTTATTATTTATTTATGAAAGAGATTTTCAAATGAGTTCAATAACTTCTGAGGTTTATAATAGTTTATATTTTATGTAGCGGTTTCTGATTTTTCGAAAATATATAACATAGCCTGTGTTACACGGTTAAAGAGAAGCCAATAAAACATAAATAGATTATACACCTCATATATTTTTAAATTAAGATCTGTTCTTTAAAAAGGGGATTACAAGCTCTTAAAATATGATACATAATTCATAACAGCCACCCAAAGTCGTGCCAAGAAAAACAATCTCGTAAGTTCCTAACAATTTGTAATAACCCCGTCTCACAGATGCCGCAGGACACGATTAAGTTAAGGCTTTGAGCGGCTTCACAGCGGTCACACTGTTAATTTCTGGTCTATGTTTCTACACTGTAACCCTGGGGATGTAATAACGAATGGAACAAGTTGGAATTAACAAAAACCTAAATTAATTTGAAGGCAGAGAAGAATCTCCCTTTTACTAGGGACAATACATAGTTACAATTACAATACATAGTTGATGGTGGTCCAAAACTGTGCAACTCAGTTAATTTAATTATGGGCAATTTCTCTCTTTCTTGCGGAGGCCTGTGTCCAGCAGTGTACTTTCAATAGCTGACTTGAGTTCTCCACGACGACTCAAATTACATTTATTTTGACTTGCGTTTGTTATAATTCGTGGCTTCAATTCATCTCGAGGATAAAGTAACGTTTCTAAAAAAAAATGTGAAAAAAACACTCTTTATAGTAAGTCAGTGTCAGTCAGTCAGTCAAGGCAGAGTAGAATAGTACCACCCTCTGTACCAGATGTCATAAGAGGCGACTAGGTACTAGAACCGACAGATGGTGATATATCTATCCGAGACAGTGTAACTCAAATGAATGGTGTGGGAATGGGCAGCAGCCTCCCAGTCGCGAAAGCTGCGCTCTGCGATTGCAACACGCTATCCCAGCGTGGCACTTATGGGCTAAATTCCCCCTTGCTCAGCGAGGACTATTGGACATCCAATGGCTATAATGATGAAGTCAGTGATTCCGGAGATACACAGTTGCCAAGGAAGTTATATTGAATCTCGTTAGTACATGGTAATTGGTTAAAATGTTTTTTAATTTCTTTATAATAAATTCACATAAAATCTTAAACATGAGCTGACTTCGAGATTATTAGTTCAAGACATTTGCGTTACGGATATCAGACAATAAAATAAATAGAAATATAATATTGAAATATACATTTACCACTAAACCACAGTACAGAGATAATCGTATCACATTAATGTCTTTACTAAATAGGATCCAAACTCACAACCATTGGAGTACAAGAAAGAGATACTATCGGATAAGCTATCAACTCCAACGGGTTTACCTTTAAATATTTTTAAGAACAGTCTAATATCTATGGTTATATACGATTTTATGATGTAGACCTCATACAAAGGCCATCTGGTTTTCTTAGGAAATATTTCAATTATTAAAATATTATTATAATAATGTTCATTTGACTAAATAATTTGTTTGATAAATTGAGAATTTTACAAAAAAACTACGGCGACGCTCCCTGGACATATGCTGTAAATTTAATTGCCAGTTTCCCGTAACTGGATCAACTAAGCCGGGGTCCAGTATATAGTAACTTCGTTAAACATCAACCCGGCTATGCAACCTTGATGGTAGTTTGGCACACTAATTAAATATTTGGAGAAAATTAAGTGTTAGCTAAACTGTTTATGGTGCTTCTCCGAGAAATAATTTGATGAACTATTTGACAAAAAACATAAATACGAAAAATCTCTATGATCAAATGTATTAACTTAACGATCACAACCGTGAGTTATCGGACATTTCATCACGTATTCTAATTTTGAAATAAACTCAAATATGTTTTTTCATCATCTTCATTGGAAGAACACGTTGTTGGATAGGGGATTCCCCAAAAATGGGGGAATATTTGTTTATTATATGTTAAAATTCGTTTCAATTTGCACATCTCATATATAGATCTGACTACAAGATAGGTCGCTATAGTCGATAAAGGTCGATAAAGTACTTGTGTTATAGTCCACAGACAACAGAGAAAGCACAAATATACTACTCCAAAACATATTTTTTATTATTGCCGCTCTACATTTTTTTTTAATTTTAAATACTAGATTCCATGGTAAGTCGCTAAAACCACTTAACACGTGTTACGTCACAGTGTTACGAATGCCAGACAACAGGAATCACAAATGTACGACTTAAATACATATATTTAACACCCAGACACAGAACAAACACAAATATCATCATATAAATATTTGATCTAGATGGGAATGGGACCTTTAGCGTACAAGATACGATCACTACCATCTGCGCCATCGGGCCCGTCATTTTTAGGCGCTTAATTGCCGCTCTGGGCAAGCGTGTTGGCAATCGCAGAGCGCAGATTTCGCGATGGAGGTGCTTCTCATCCCCATCCGGGGTATTTGAGCTACACTGTTGCGGTATATACCATTATCTGTCGGTTCTAGTACCTCAGCCGTCTTATGCGACACCTGGTACAGGGAAAGTTACTATTCTACTCTGCAGTTATATCACGTCAATGTCTTCTTTTCTATAAAAAGAACTATTTTTTTGCGGTCACGATTAATAAAAAGAGTAATTTAAGAGAGAGGTTTATAAAGGTAATGGTAAACATGCATAATATAGTAAAGAAACTGTTAATTTTAGAAGTTTCTAATGTAATATCTTACGTAAACATCACATTGATTGCAATTATATCGCAAACGCTGGCTGAACCCGACAAGTTAGATCAAAAAAATGTACTTCAATATTTTACACCATAAAAAGGTCTGCAAAAAGTCTGAGGTATATATCTTTTACGGAACACCCACAATAACCATTTTTATCCTCATTGCACCTGCGCGATGCTAGAACGGGTCGCTAGTATTAAATATATTACGACTCTATTTCTCTAATGTTCACCTAATGCTGCATCTTAGTTTGGTTCACTCTTCATTTCTAAGGTGTCTGAAAAATCAAATACAAAACTAAACCTGGAAACTGTTAATAATTATTTCAATTTCTTGTAGTAATGGAGCTTTAAAACACTTTAAACACTTTCGTTCTTTCAGAGTCTAATTGGGACATTCCCAATTAGACTCTGAAAGAACGAAGTATGAAATGACTGATTGTACTGATAGAGCATTCAGATGCAACTTCTCTCAGTTCATCACGCCATGTGAAGTCACAACAACCTTTAGATCATATTTATAACAGTAAGTAATTGATACTAACAACAGAATGGATTGTATTCTTATAAAAGTAACTTTATAACATTGAGAAGCTAACTGGAATCGTTCAAAGCTTGTGTGCTTCGAATTGAGCTCGCACTCAAGTTTACGAACAAACTCAGGTACACTTAAAGTTCTGAAGTAAATGCGGGTTGAAATAGTCCTGATTGAAATAAGGCGAAGGCTTTCTAAGTTCGCTACAAAATTGTTGAGATGTACTTAGATGGATTCTTGTTATAAACTTGTAGGTGTGGGTTTAAAGTATTCTATTGGATGAGATAAGTTTATTTCTGTACAAATGTAGTAATCTCCATCCGTAGTTGTTCTCACGTCTAGAATCGCATGTTTTATTGTATTGCACTTTTACAAACACACACAAACATTTATTTTATGCAATATTTATTATCGAATAGAGACTTTTAGTATTAATTATTTACACATGTTTATATTTATTTTGTAAATATAATGAAAATATGAGTTACATTTATGTATTTATTGGTGTCTACGTTTCTTTTTATATTGATTTATATAGTTTGAAACGCGGTTTATTTTACTTTTATCATTTTTTCTTCGACATTTCAGTTACCTTACGGCAGCCGTCTTTTGTCTCAAGTTTTCCCATTTGTCTCAGGTATCAGGTGGATCAAACCTTCATATTTTCAATTTCGAGTGACTGCTAATAAATTTTACTACACAATTTCTGAAAAATACGTGTCCATACCAGCCTTAACTCCGTGACAATAAGACCAACTCTATACTCACTAGAAAGTTCTATCTAGAAGAAACTATTCTATTACATCATATCATACTTACTTAATATTATCATAAAAGCCGAAAGACGTCCACAGTCAGACATAAACTTTCTCAAGTGATTTCTAATAAAACCATTGGTATACCAAGTCAAACACAACAATTCCTCGTATATTTGGTTCTACATAAGGAGACAAATCAAATATAGTAACTAGAATTTATTCGTCCCACTTACAGTCAAATATTTTCGCCAAACAGTTGTCCAAATTTCTCAATTTATTAAAACTTTGAAGTGATGCTGCAAAAAAAATCCTAAATTTTGGCTGTACGTTGCAAGTAAATCAGGCAGACGTCTCATCAAGAGATTGCAGGCAATCTCTTAGCACTGAGATTCAGGCGTTGCTATTCGAGCAATATTTATGATGCGTCAATTAGATTTATTGCCCGCATAGTACCAGAGCTGGTTATCAGCATTCCTGGATTGAATAAGTGAGTAGATTGTGGCTGAGTTTGTTTACATTACGGTGAAGGCCCCTTATGTCTTACGTATACGAAATAAGAGGCCTTCATGTGCAATATGGCGAAGTGGTGGCTCATACGATTATACGAATTGACGGACAGATGCTATTAACCACATCTTATGCGCTAAGGGTCGTGGGTTCGACCCCAGGATAAACATCTATACGATGATATTTGTGTTTGTTCTGTTTCTGGGTGCAAATTATGTACTTAAAGTCTACGACTTAGGACGGAGTCAGATCGATGTATGAGATATGGTGCTATTATTATTATACAGCGGCTCCATAACATTGAGGAGACAGAACATTATTCTTTTACTTCATGAGGTACGACAAGAGGTACTCTGTGACTGTATTGTATTGTATTCATGTTTTGATATGATTTTTTTGGTGCCCTTGTGTTACGGACTTCAGACAACAGAGGAATCACAAATTAAAAACTTAAATATTTAACAAGCAGACATAAAACAAACAAAAATATCAATATATATTCATTGCAGGACAAACATTTATTTATCATATGTTTGTCCTGCATCTCGAACCCATAACCATTGTCACCCGAAATAGGATATCTACCATCTGCGCCATCGGAAATCACAGATATAATACTTAAATACATATATTTAACACCCAGACACAGAACTAACGATCCCTGGCGGACAAGATAGGATTACTACTATCTATGCCATCGGGCCCATCAAAAGGCCTATCCATTATTCGCGAGGGGTCGTGAGTTCGATTCACAACCAGAGCAAATATTTATATGATGATGTATGTGTTTGTTCTGTTAGCGCTGTTTCGGATGGTCATACCGCCATCTGTCGATCCCGGTACCTCAGTCGCCTCTTACGACACCTCGTACAGAGGGAGGTACTATTCTACTCAGCCGGTAACCCAGGGCTATATATTAAATTCATATAATATCTGGAAAAATAAAGCCATCCTTAAGTCGGAACACGATAGAGATTTAAGGCAATTACGACCCTTAGTGGGAAGAAGTCAATATTTTCCAACCCTTAGGGAAATTACTTTGTTCGTTCAAAGTCTAGACCAATACAATAAGGAGTGTTGAATATTGACATAGACGGTAATTCATTGAAATTTTAATTTTCTTGCAATATGTCTGACAGAAAAATATAAAGTATTTTTTTATAATAGGTGCTGTGCGGTCCACCTTGAATTTGTTTATGACCATAGTGCTTGCTCTCATACAAAAGTCGTCTGCATTGATACCGGAACCGATAGATGGCGGTGTATTTATCCCAACTGGCGTTGCTCAAATGCAGTGGGGCGCAGATGGGTAGCAACACCCTCGTCATAAAGTTATGCTTTACGATTCCATAGCAGCATCCCCATCGCGAAAGCTGCGATCTGCGATTACCACCACGCCTGCCCAGCGTGGCAGTTATGGCTCTAGCTCTAAAGCTCTCAAAAATCATAGCGAGCGACGATCATAGCTGATCGTCTGTAATTTTGTAGGAGGACGATTGCATATGCTGCCCGCTTCTTTTCCAGAACCTAACGGCCCCATCAACCATCGGTTGCATATGCTATATGCTCTGCCTATTTTTATAAAGCTATTGGAAGTCTCCAGCTGGACATAAGCCTCCCCAAAAAAAGGGAAATGTTGCTCATAATTGCCGCGCTGGGCGAACGTGTTGGCAATCGCTGAACGTAGCTTTCGTGATGGAGATGCTGCTGCCCATCCCCGCTCTGTACGTTTAAACTACTATGTATCGGATGGATACACCGCCGTCTGGCGGATCCCGTATCGTAGCCACCTCTTACTTACCGCCTGCGGTACTTCATCGCTAAATGTATTAGTTTTCTATAATTACCTATATATACTATGTAAAAATGAATGAATGAATTATTGACATTTTTGACCAGGCCGAAAAACAAGCATAAACGATATGTCCGCGTGATAATAAACGTTCTAACAGTTTTAACGTAATATCACAAGGATATCACTTGTCACATTACCCAGTAATTTCACTGCCTCTCTCAACCTTCAAACCGGAACACAGAATTGTGAGCACAGGTATTTGAAATAGGTGCGAGTGAGATTCCAATGCAGACGAACATTGTCTGGGGTCTACTTCATATGTTGTATCGAATAGACTGTTTAAAACTGTCGCGCTTGGCGAAATTAACATTGCAACAAAAATAAACATTAATATCCATATGTGGTCGAACAGGTTTCGTATTCAATTTAAAGTTATCTATAGTGCACTGTAGAGGAAACGCAGCCAGCACCGATAACGCAGGAAACAATGCCAACAACTGTCTCATACTTTTCCATAAATGGCAATGCATAATTATCTATTGTTTGCTCTTTGAAATGAGGCCACGAGCGATGAGGGGCGTCGTTAACTTTTTTGCAGAGGGCGATGCATTACAATCTACTTAAAAAAAAAACAAATATAATAATAAAATTTACACAAAATCTCATAGAATGACCTGACTACGTGATAAGTCGCTTAAAGCACAGACATCAAACAGAGGAATCACAAATATACTATCTAAACACATATATTTATTGCCCAGACAAAAAATTACAAATAGTACCATAGAAATTAATTCAATATTTTAGATTTGTTGTGTCTATTGATAGCCTGCTGTTTTATTCATGTGTTAATTGTCTGTAAAAATATCTATACCTTTAGAATGACTGCATTGAATCGGGTAAATATTTTTTTGCTGTGTTCCAAAATCAACGTGGAACATACCTTTTTTGCCTAGTATGGGCACTTTCAAATCGTTAAAACAATAAAAATCTAGATGAATAAATATAACCATATATTTGCTTACTACAATATTACGTAAATGACTTATGATCTATCTCAACAACCTTTATAGTGGCATAAGAGTCATTTTAAAAAATAGAATGAGTTCTCTACTATAGTATTAGTCTGCTGGTACCAGATGGGACTAAAAACTGAGTTTATAGCAAGTTCATTACGCGATCCATTTGAATAAAAACTGTAAGATTTTTTTTAATGTAGCTTCGTTGTAGTCGGGACCTGTTTATATGGGATCATCCAAATCGGGAAGTTTGTTTGTATGATGATATATTTGTATGAATAACTAACCGGATCTAATTTTACTATGTATAGAAATGGATCACATACCGGCAAGGGTATTTATTGTAGGACGCCCATTCACAAGGTGGACAGACGATCAAACTAAAACCGCTGGATCGGGATTTTAATTCATCATATTAACTATTCGAAGTCTACTGCTGGACATAGGCCTTCCCAAGAAAAAGGGAATGTTGCCCATAATTGCCGCGCTGGGCAAGCGTGTTGGCAATCGCAAATCGCAGTTTTAGCGACGGAGATGCTGCTGCTTATCCCTGCACTATTTTGAGCTACACTGTTTTGGATGGATATACCACCATTTATCGGCTCTGGTACCTTAGTCGCCTCTTACGACACTTGATGCAGGGATAGGTACTATTCTCTGCCGGTTCCTCACGAGTTACTCTGCCAGTACCTACCAGATATGGACCGGTACATATTCAGTTACAATAATAAAAAGCCAATTTCTGATGAAATCTTATACATATTAGATTCAATCAAAAATTGATAAGGCGAATAAAATATTCAATATAATATCAGTATCTATTTACCAAAACATTCCCGCGGGCATGAACGGGAAATATTCATTTTTTATTCGGCACGTATTCCATCCCGGATCCCGTTTGTTTCCCGAAACGGGAACGCTTTATTTGCCACTCTTGATCAAATTAAATTGGAAACTTATTGAGATTTATCCGTCACGGAATGAATGTGATAAATAAATGGAGGATATATATATATATATATTTGGTAAGCGGTAAATACTTCTTTTGTACGAATCTCGTAGCTGTATTTTGGTAATAGTTACAAATGTAATCTCTACATATTAATAACAATTAATGGTTACATTAATAATTACGGTATCATCATCCTGCAACATATTTTGTGTTATGAAGTCACCAAACAAGCATATGGTCTACTTGATGATAGACATGACCCCAGGCTAAAGACACTCGTGTCATCACAAAAATATCACTAGTCACTATTACCCAGTAATTTCACTGCGTCTCTCACCTTTTAAAAAATTAAAAAGTAATTTTATTAAGTTGCGCTTATTTCCCATTACCAACTTGAATTAGTTTTATTTGATCCTGTTCTCTAACATTTCATCATTACAGCCATTGGAAGCCCACTGTTGGACATAGGCCTCCCCAAGAAAGGGGGAATTTTGCCCATTATTGCCGCGCTTGGCACGCATGTTGGCATACTTCCTTTGATAAAGTAATATCTTTAAACTGAACATTCACACCGCCCCCTTAAAGAATGATTTTCAATGACTTTCAATTAAAAACCTTTGTATTGAGTTTCAATCGAAATACTTAAAAGCAACAAAGTTTTACACTAACTTTGCACACTATAGGGTGTTCAATTCCAAAAATCCTATCTTTCACCTACGTTATAAAAAAATCGTGTAGAATTTCAAGTTTCTAACTCCTATAGTTTAGGCCCTGTCAGTCAGTCAGTCTGATTTTCCTTTTATGTTAATAGATATATTAGATTTTGTTATCGTAAACTGTTTTTGATGTGTTTAGGCAGCACTAAACAAAAGAAAACCAAAAATAAATTAAAACAGCGATGCTTTAACTGAACATCCATCGCGATATCCAAATAGTAATTTTACTTTCATGCGCTCAGACAAAGACAGTTTCATACGAAGCGTAATGTATTATCTGTAACTGCTTAAAAATCTTAGAGCGGGTTGCACCATATCAATCTTTCTCTTTAATCAGGACTTATATTTAGCATTAATTGTATCAGACTTAGTTTATGTATGATCACATGTTTTTAACGCTATGCATTGCAAATTAGGTGTTAACGTTTTTATCATCATTATCATATCAGTCACAGGAAGTTCACTGCTGGACATTGGCTTCGCAAAGATAAGAAGATTTTTGCTTACAATTGCCACGCTAGGCAAGCATGGTGGCTATCGCAGAGGGCAACTTTTTAATGAGGATGCTGCTGCCCATCCCCAGCTGCGTTGTTCCGGATTGATACACCGCCACCTATCGATTCCGGTACCTCAGTCGCCTTTTGCGACACCTGGTAGAAGGGGAGGTACTGTTTATTATGGGGGCCCGATGGCGCAGATGGTAGTGATCCTGTCTTGTGCAACAGGGGTCGTGGGTTCGATTCCCACCCAGAGCAAATATTTATATGATGATATTTGTGTTTACTCTGTGTATGGGTGTAAAATATATGTATTTAAGTAGTATATTTGTGATTCCTCTGTTGTCTGGCGTCCGTAACACAAGTGCTTTAAGCGACTTACCACGGAGTCAGGTCAATGTATGAGATGTTGTGGGAATTTATTATTATTATTATTACGAGTATATCTTAAGTAAGTAAAAGCAAGTAAAAAGCCTCCAAAGTCACTCGATCGATTATAAAAATGATCTGGTGGGGATACTTTTTGGACTTACATATTAGAAATTTAAATTCAAATGGAGGAAACAAAGGAACTATGAAAATATCAAATAACAAACAAATAAAATTTTTAGGGGAATGTAAACTTAACCTAATAAAATGACTAATTAGCGGCTTTAAAGCGGTTTAATCAACTTTTATAATTTTTCTGAGATATTTTGTTTACTTCATGGCAAACTTTCCAAAAATGACGAGATCTTGCCGTATGATCTAGAACGGTGCGTTACAGAGATAGTTCTGTAGTCATTTATTTGTACGAAGTTTGCTAGCTCAAATTACATTTCTCACTACCATAAACACTGGCTGTTTGATGGATGGTTATCTGTCAAACCCATTTCTCTATAACTATTGATTAAGGAAAGTTTATTGTTAAAGTTCGTTACAGTTAAAACTGAATATTGGTCATTCATTAAATTGTGTTTTAATTTATGGTTCTATAGAAACAAACTTAGACAAGTTAGAAAAATACTTATTAAAATTTTCAAAAAGATTCTAACATACAAAGTATTCCTGTAACAACTTTTGTTTTTGAATGCTAAAATTTCTTGATATTATATTTTTTCCATACCATTAAATTTAAATGTAAAACCCATATAATTTTTGTTGTCACGTTACGTCTGAGGAGTTTTAGCATATCGGGATTATTTAATTTCCATATTTTATATTAGTATGTAACCAATGTAGGTACACATATAAAGATTGTTTACAATTTTTGACTGGACGAAGATATCTCTTTAAATAATATATAAGAAAGTTTTAGAATTGTACGTTCTAAAACTCTCTCCATTTTCATATTATCTCTGAGATGTTCACCTCTTTCACCGCTGGCTGCTACTCATTTAACGGCTGGTTAAGGCCCGGTTATAATTAAAGTCTCGGTGCAGCCCGCCGCTAGGTCTCAAACGGTGATACGCAGTGACTTTGTTCTGACCCCGAGTGTAAGCGAGCCGTCCGTACAAAACAAAACAAAGTGCATTATCCACTTGAGTTGCCGCCATTCCATTAAAGTTCTCGGTTGTCGGCTGCGGCGCTATTACCAGCGTGTTTAAGCTCTTTCGCAGTCTGATGCACCGTATCGCACTTCTCGATCAAAATTGCAACAACTTTAAAAACAAATAATTATAAAAAAGACTTGTTATATATTCGATTCTAAATAGATATACTAATCAGGCACCCTTAGATGATCATTAACGTAATTTTAAAAGTCTGGAGTCTTAGAGATCTTATTTAGAATTGCGATGTATGGCAACTGCCAACCCAGACGTTGCCATGCCATAACTATATATATTTCATCTTCGTCATCATATCAGCCATTTTAATTCTACTGCTTAACGTAGACCTCCGCGCTAGGCAAGCTTGTTATGGCGACGGGAATTTTCGGGAGCTGCACTGTTTTGGATGGATAAACTTTATGACTTTTATTGTATTATGGCTTCTTTATAGATAAATCGAAGTAACTATTATACTATGTTATTAAAGGTTTTAAAAATATTTCTGATACAGCTTTACTAGACTTGAGGAATTTCCACGCTTCTCTCTCAGAGTCTCGCAGAGTGAGCAAAGCATAATAATAATAATGTCGTTTTAGGCTCGTTCAATATTGATTTCACTTACTCCTCTGAAGCGCTGGAACTGACGCCAGAGTTATCTTATTTTCACGCGAAAAAATATTTGAATTATATCTAAATCACTTGTTACAGGTTGAAACAGAAATACTGCAATTTGACGCACACCTACATACATGTAAGTATTTCTGACTTATCACTTCACTGCATAAAACTTTAAGTCGATTGCGAACGACATACTTTTTTTGAAGTTGGTTAAAAACAAGTCGCCTTCCGCTATTTGCCTTTATGTATGCTAAGATCTTTAAAACTACGCAACGGATTTTGATGGATTGGGATGAAATAGATGGATTGATTTAAGAGAACGGAATAAATATGTAATACATGTATAATATACTAGAGAAACACTGATAATTTTAGAGGTCTCCAATGTGACTTCTTAAATTTTTTTTTCTTTTAAGATTACGTAGCAAGTACTGACTGAGCCAGGCTTGATTGATCAAAATAATGCACTATGGTGTTGTACATCTTATAGAACAAAAGTCTACAAACAGGTCCGTGATGGGATATGCCTATCTTAGAGATAACCCATAATAACCATTTTTATCCTCGTTACGCTCGCCGGGCTGCTTGTGTACTATAAATATCAAATTGACTTGTTATTTCTTATCCATTCATAGATTGGCTGGTAGAAATCTCTCTAAACGATAAGCCCGTCATGTGCTACCTAATAAATTAAAACGAAATATTTTATTTATCTTGTGATGAATAAAATTATCTTTTATTTATTTTTATACCAATAAGATGTTTACGTAAAGCTGGTTCTATGCAGCTCGAAGGACCAATATGATGTACGTGTCGCTTTACCCAGAGCTGATGTCGGTGGTGATTGGACAAAGTGATACTGGTATTCGTTAAAAATTTTGATATAACTGATATTGGTGGTACACTGACCAGTCATGTGTTTGTTGTCTCATAACCATACAAAGATTGCCTCGAAGATAACGGCCGGGCGATATGGCTGTCTACACCTTAAAATGATTCCGATAAAATTTCAATATAATTTGACGGGCACAATGGCGCAGATGGTAGTAAGCCTGTCTTTTGTGCCAAGGGTCATGCGATCGATCCCCACGCAGGACAAATATGATAATGATATTTGTTTTAGTTCTGTGTATGAATGTTAAAAATATGTATTTAAGTATTATATTTATGTTTCCCCAATTATCTGATATCCGTTACACAAGTGTCAGGTCAATATATGCGATGTTTTGTGGATATTATTATTATTATTAATTTATATTAAATAGTATGGTACATTATTGACCATGCATAAAGTACGTATATAAAGTACTATGACAAAGTATACAATTCTGTCAAAATACCACTACCGATTTTAAACTGGGTTACTAACATTTAAAAATCGATTGTGAAGGCTGATATGTTGATTCGTGAACGATTTTTAATCGATATAAAAAGAAGTGAAATGCAAAATTGACTGATGCAAAAATATTATCGCACAAAATAAATACAGCAAGCATATAAATGCCCGATTTATAAGTTGTACAATTTCTGATATTATGATTTTAATTAATAGAAATATAAAAAACAAGTTCACCCTTGTTCCCTTTCCCGTACTAATAAAAATTAATATAAGTAGTCTAACTTACTTGAGAACATAGCTCTCTGTCAGTTGATTTTCATTTAAATCGGTCTAGACGATTCGAATTTTACCATAAACAGACAGACAAAAATTTTAAAAGCCTTTTGTTTAATTACATATTCTTATGAGACATCAGGACAAATATTTATAACTTATAGTTTACGGGTTATTTTGATGTCAAAATTTTTGAAAAGTTTAATCAGAATTTATTCAGCAGTTTTTGCATAAAAGAGAAATAAACATACATCTATACATTTTTACACAACTTACATTTATGATATTAGTAGGATATATCGATGGACCCAATGGCACAGATGCTATTATTCCTATCTTGTGCAGCGAAGGTCGTGGGCTCAATCTCCATCCAGGACAAATATTAATATGTTGATATTCATGTTTTTTCTGTGTTGTTGTTTCACTCAACATGTTGAATACATTCACTCAACATCTAATACAATGACCTAACTTCGAGATAAGTATCATCAGACAACAGAAGAATTACAAACATAACTCTTTAATAAATATAAACAACAGACATTGAACAAATACAAATATTCATCATATTATTGTCCTAAGTAAAGATCGAACCCACTACCTGGTGTACAATATTAATATTTGCACCATCGGGTCCTCCAACTCTAAACAAATTAGTGTCATTGTTGTGGTAAAATTGTCATCCTTCATATTATGGGTATATATATTAAACCGTGGGGTACCGGCTGAGTAGAGTACTTCTCTCTGTACCAGGTGTCGTAAGAGGCGACTGAAGTACCAGAGCCGACAGATAGCGGTATATCCATCTGAAACAGCGCAGCAAATACTACCGGGTGGGGAGGGGCAGGAGGAAGTTACGTTCTGTAATTATCACTACGCCTGCTTAGCGTGGAAAATATTGGCAAAACGCCCCTATCTTGGGGAGGCCTATTGATAGCAGTGATAGCAAATAATGATACTATTAGAGTTAAATTCAAAACAAGTAGTTACTTTGACCTCTAGTGTAAATAAGACACCCGTTTAAAACACAATGTATTTATTCACTTGGAGAGGCCGCTTTTCGATTGAAGTTAAGACTATTGATGTGGTGTTGTTGCTAGCGGTATTGGCTTAAAACTAATGATTAGACCTCTCGAACTCTAACCACAGCTTGTTCTTTTAAGTTCCTTTGTAGGCTTTTAACGGTTGAATTGGGTCTTATTGTTATACAATTTCCAGCGCTATAATTCGAGCCGCAGCTTAATTGTACACTATTACGATAGTCTCACCGGTCAATATTATGTTTATACTTTTTTTGTTGCTTTTAATTTATACCAGGCAACAGCCTACAAAGTATTAGTCTACAATCGCCCGCATTGGGGCCGAAGCCCTACGATCCGCTCACCCACTAAGTATTCTTGTCAATTTTCTACACATTTAGAGTGTTTATCTTTTCTTCACTACATGTCTTATTTCCCTGCTCTGTAAATAAACACTTTATTAATTTCATTTTTGCAGTCGACATTTGTGGCAAATACATACATTCCACTGTAAAAGGTGACGTAAAGGCATGTTACTATGTGATGGTACCGACACATATTCCAAGTCTGTCCAATCCAGTGAATTGCTTTGTAATGCGACATTATGCTCTAAGCTTGATAGGTCCGATGGCGAAGGTGGTAGTGATCCTATCTTGTGCGCTAAAGGTCGTGAGTTCGATCCCTACCCTGAGCAAATATTTATATGATGTATATTTGTATTTTTTCTATGTTTGGGTGTTATTATATGAATTTAAATATTATATGCTATTATATTATATCTCAGATCAACGTATGAGATGTCATGTGAATTAATTAATAAATAATTAAATTAAATTGAAACTATTCTTTATTTACTCTCTTAATCCGGTAACCGACAGGTGGCGGTATATCCATTCGAAACAGTGTAATGGGAATCTGTAAGCGATCCACTACGCTTACCCAATTCGGGCAGTTATGGGCAAAATTTTATCTTTTTTGGGGAGGTCTATATTTACATGAGGTAGATCTTATACAAAGGTCATCTTTATTATTACTTTACTCTCACTTATTTTACCACTAAATAGCAGTCTTCCGGTTTGAAGGGTGGGAGAGATAACGAAATTACTGGATAATGTGACATAACATTTTTAAATCAACATTGACAACGAGCTATTGATATCGTTTTGATATTACGAGCTTTTATTAGCTGCGTATCTATCACATAGACTATATGCTAGTTAGTCAACATAATGTAATAGATAAAAAATTCTCTTGCAATGGACGTCTACGGCTATTATGATGATAATGACGTCACATCCTTATCTAAATATTTTATTTGTTCCTCTCATCTCTATAACCATGTCCGCTCGCAATCGAACCGCAACTTTATTGTCCAGTATCCCTAAGTATGCTAGTCAATTTGTTTATCCGCGCCGCCCAGTTCCATTACCACAGCTGACTGCCAGACTGCGCGCTGAGTGCTTTGGTTTTTCTATTATTATCTTTGAACAGCATTGCCCTGATTCACGAGAGATCATTTTCTCGGTATCTACGGCGTAACTAAGGAACTCTGCATGCAGGCTTAATTCGGTTCCCAGGTAGGACTTGATAAGAAAAATGAATATAGTGTAATGCCACGTCAAGCTGCGCATTGCCACGCCAAGCTATGTGAAGACAAGCCATGCCATTCCTAGCCATACCTTTTCATATGAAGCGGTTCTATTAATACTGATCTAATAGAAAACCTTATTTGTTTTAATAGTGTAGAAAAAACTTGTTATTGTAAAAATGTGTGCGTTGCTCGATATTAATAAAATGCCTCGAAGCACTCACCACTTTTTTACAATTATAATACGTAGTAAAAGTAATTTTCATTATTTATTATTTTTATCTTGTTATTATATTTTGAATTTCTTAGTTTGATTGAAAAAATTTAAAGCATAAAGCAATTTTTTTTTGTTTCCTTAAATTATATTTATTTCCATAGGTTTAACTTTTAATTCAAAACAAGTGCTTTCGGCGTCAGAACAAATTATTCGAATTCGAAAAATTTGACACACTTGTGTTACGGATATAAGATAACATAGGGATTACAATTATGATATAGATACATATATATATTATATTGTTCAATACAGCGTATTTAGCATAAGTGGATATGATGTCCTTCAGTAATTGTATTTTGAACATTACTTATGACGATAAATATGTGTCCTGGAGGGGGTTCGGACTCCGCGATCTCTGGGGAATAAAATAAGGGCACTATCCGATGCTCTATTGTATGGAATAGATATTTATTATTATTTTATTGGACCAAGTAACAAACAAGCATTCAGTCCGCGTTATAGTAAGCGTCACTGCAGCCTACAGACGCTCGTAATATCACAAGAATATCATCAACGTTTTGCCAGCATTGTTACTTAAAGACATTATGTTACATTACCTAGTAACTTCAGTGCCACTTTCATCTCAGAACGGAACACAGTAATGCGAACACTGCTATTTGTCGGTAGAAATAGGTGAGAATGAGTTACTAATGCAGACGACATGCAAATGCTACATTAATATGTCTTATGCTGCGATTTGCTTTTGTTTGATTACCATAATGTGTTTTCCCCTAGAAGTTATGTTAACATTACTTCCAAGTCAAATAAGTGTATAATCTGTCATAGTAACGTATAGCGCACTTGAGTTCTAAACAAAATAATATCTAATGTTTACCCATAACAATAAAATACAGCCCTCGGCGGCATTATTTATTTTAACGGCGTATAGGCCTCTAATATGGTAGATCAATAGCTTTAACACTTAACCAATCGGGCACACGCGGCATCCTGCGGCTTAATTCACGAGCGGAGCGAAGACGCCATTTTGGAATATATACTTTACTAGCTGTGCCCGCGACTTCGTCCGCGTGGAATAGTTTTTTGGGTACCATACCTATTTACTTCAAATTATATAAACTTTGAATGTCACGTTTATTTATATCGAATCAATGGCCTGAAAAATAAGTTTTATGTTTCTAGCTCTAAAAATAGCGATCCATGCAAACAAATTTTCATCCCCCCTTGCAACCCCTTACAACCCTTATTTCGAGTTCAAAAATAGCCTATGTCCTTTCTTAAGGTCTAAAGATTGTCTATGCCAGATTTCATCAAAATCGGTTGAGAGGTTTAACCGGGAAAGCGTAACAGACAGACAGACATACAGACAGACAGAGTTACTTTCGCATTTATAATATTAGTAGGGATTATGAATAATAATAAATTCCCACAACATCTCATACATTGACCTGACTCCGTGGTAAGTCGCTAGTATATTACTACTTAAATAAATAAGTTTTACACCCAGATACAGAAAAAATTCAAAAATCATTATATTAATATTTTTGCTCTGTGTGGGTATTAAACTCACGACATTTGGTGCACAAGATACTACCATTTCTGCGCGCAGAAATCTTATGGTAAAATTGACATTTTAACAATAAATTATAGGTGTTTATATTTTGATTTTATGAAATTCGCTTTCTGATTGTAAAGGTTTTTTTTATTACATACATACATCATGCTTATCAGGGTAGGTAGAGACTATGGATCTCCACTTATTTCGATCTTGGCATACCTCTATTGCTTCCCTCACTCGCATTAGTCATTTTATACACGCTCGTTAATTTTTGGTACTTATGGCCTGGCCCTTCTTTAATACCTCTTGTACCTGGTTCAGATATGTTCGCCTCGGTCGTCTTATACCAATTCCTTCATTCACTTCCGCTTATACAATCGTGCAGTCATTCTACTTTCATCCGTCCTCTCTACATGTCCCAACCATCTCAACATTCCTTTCTCTATTGTTGTCACAATATCATCTTTTCACCAAATTGATCTCTTCATTAAATTAGTCAAATAGATTTTCAGTAATAATGTGCCAAATAATCCTAATCCACATGTCCGCTCCGCTCGTTTCCTCAATGAAAGCGCACCGTCACCGCGTTTTATGTTTTATCATTTTGTTTATCCTGCTAGTTTTAGGCCGTTAGCTTTAGCTATGTATGTCGTAAATCTGCGAGTTTGTGTTGGGTGGTGATGCGGATTTTGTAGTATTTATCTATAGTTTTCCTTAACAGTTTCATACTAATATTATTAATTGCCGTGAAGTACTGGTAGAGTAAAATAAATAGTAGAGTAAAAATACTTCCCACTGCACCAGGTGTTGAAGAGGTGACTAAGGAACCAGAACCGACAGATGGCGGATGGATATCCGACACAGTGTAGCTCAAATGGACAGGGCGGGGATGGGCAGCAGGATCTTCATCGCGAAAGCTGCGCTCTGCGATTGCCATCACGCTTGCCTAGCACGGCACATATAGATTAAAAACCTCCTTTCTCACAGAAAGGAAAAAAATGTTCTTGCAAAATATACAGGTATACAGCAACAGAATATACTCCTCCCCTCTTAATCTTTTCCACAAATTGCGAAAAAGAAAATGATTCCATTAAAAAAAATTACCACCTCGTTCTTTAATAAAGTTTTTGGAACTCTAATTTTGTCACAAAAAATTAAATGACATCTCATACATTGACCTGACTCGGAGCTAAGTAGCTTAAAACACTTGTATAACGGGTATCAGACAATAGCGGAAATAAAAATGTCATACTTCAATACGTATAAATAACGACCAGAAAATATTTTTCCCGACTGGGTATGGAACCCAAGGCTCGAAAAACAGAACCACTACCAAATGCGCCATTGAGTCTGTCATAATTGATTTGTACTGATAATACAATTTTTATTTTCTTGATTTATATACAACCTTTCTTTTCCTTTTTCTTATTTTCCATATTATATTTCACCCGCGTTAAGTTGTACAACTTTCATAATAATTTTGCACTCCCCTTTTACGTAAAAAAATTAACCCCTGTGCAAAATTACAAGTTTAAGCCCTGCGTCGATATGTTCTTCCCCTATTTTTTTCTTTCCATATTATATTTCACCGGCGTTCAGTTGTACAACTTTCATACTAATTTTGCACCATCCCCCTTTTACGTTATAAAAGTAACCCTTGTGCAAAATTTCAACCCTTATAGTATAGGCCCTGCGTCGAAATATCAGTCAGCCTATCAACTTCTCTTTGTATTTATACAGATATCCGATA
The DNA here is from genome assembly GCA_020976665.1 of Heortia vitessoides. Classification (NCBI taxonomy): domain Eukaryota; kingdom Metazoa; phylum Arthropoda; class Insecta; order Lepidoptera; family Crambidae; genus Heortia; species Heortia vitessoides. The sequence continues at coordinate 3,220,540 of JACJUM010003317.1, read as the reverse complement.
AATCTTTATATCAAACATGTATTAGGTCATAAAATATATGAATACGTTAATAAACGCGTAGGTTAACGTTTTACACTGTTAGTTTCAACGTTCGGCGTCGTAAATTTGCTACTCCTTTGTGTCCAGATATTTATGGGTGTTGACCAATTTATGGTGCGGACACTCAATACGTAAACCGGCCCAAACAGATTTAGCTTATATTCCAAATTAAACTTTATTTATTATAATTTTAACATGAAGTACCGGCAGAGAAGAATAGTAATTACAATAATAATATCTGTAACCAGAACCAATACAAGGCGGTATAGTAACCAAACTGAAGTACCTTAAATACCAAAAGTCCGGGAATGAACAGTTTCTTGACCAATAGGAACGGTACCTAAGTAAGAAAAAGTTTGTCTTTCAAATAAACCTGGGGAAAACCGCTAGTGAAAACGCTACTAAAAACTATTTTCCTAAAGCGTTGTACAGCGATTTCGTTAGTGATATAAATTGACGTGTGATCCTATCTAGTGCGCTTAAGGCGCATATTTATATGATGTATATTTGCATATGTTCTGTGTCTGGGTGTTATTTGTATGTATCTAAGTATTATATTTGCAATCCCTCTGTTTTCTGATATCCGTGTAATCCGTGGTAAACAAGTCTTTTAAGCTACTTATCTCGGAGAAAGGTCAACGTATGAGATATCGTGTGAAGTGTTATTTGAAATTTATTATATTTTACAAATGACAGAATCATAGTAGTCATAAACGTTGGAATACGTTTTAAATTAACGATTGCGATATAAAATGATATTATTTATTAGCTGCCAACTAGTTAATGGTTTTAAATCATGCGACTAGTTTATGTGTTTTTGCAAATGAACGACATTTGCTTTTGTAATCAGGATAAGGCGAATAAAGAGTTTTTTTTATATTTTATCTTTTCTAAAATATTATAATCACTATAGCAGTCGTTGAACAGCCACTGCTGGACATAAGCTACCCTAAGAAGCCACATCCCCTGATGTGGCTTCAACATTGGCGTTGGTTACATAATAATCAATTGGAACAAAACTTCAATAATAGTGGGTTATCTTCTCAAATGAAGAGAGTGTAACTGCGTGTAGAATTCTGCATACCAACCATTGGAAGTCCACTGCTGGATATAGGCCTCTCCAAGAAAGGAGGTTTTTTGCTTGATGCGTGTTGGTAATATCAAAGCACATCTTTCTCGGCAGGGATGCTGCTACCCATCCCCGACCTGTGCATCTGAGCTGCACTGTTTCGCATTGATATACCGCCATCTGTCGGTTCCATCATCCTAGTCACCTCTTACGGCACCTGGCGCAGTGGGAGGTACTATTCTACTGCAGCATCTCTTGGCAAATCTATCTAGGATTTACCCAACTTCAATTGATATGAACAGACAGACAATTTATAAATAGTTAAGTGCGAGGAGAATTAAATGAGGCTAAATGTTGGTTTTAGATTGATAATGTACCTTATATTTAATTTTTAATTAATTTATTGAAAGGTAATATAATATAGAAGGCCAACTCAGCACTATTCAAAATACGTCTCTGTTTGTAATAACAGATAATCCTCAAAGTTTATGGGTATGCAGCAGAAATAATGTTGACCTATTTCTTCTTTTACGTATGAGTGTCTGAATCTTCGATATACACAGTTATGTCTGTCTATTTGTCTAAATACGATACCGTGCGTCATTGGATTTATTATAATGGTTCTTGAGATAAATAGAAAAGTGTAAGATGAAAGAAGTAATTGGCTGAAAGTGTAATAGATGAGGCGTAAGTGTTTCGTACTTAATGCAAGATGAAAGGGACGCGTTGAATATAGCTTGTAAAAATTAAATTATTTCCTTCCAACAGTAGTCCTAATAACTGTATGTTCCGTTCTTTGTCAATTTCAAAAATGGTTGCCGCAAGGTTACGAGGAAACATCCAACGAAAAATATAAACAAATAAATTAACCGCGTTTCAAAGCCGTTAAAAGAGTAGTTTAATTTTAAGTAGCGAAAATTCTGTGAGATTAAATCTTTGGTTTATAGGATGGCGAAGTCGTATGGTGCTTACTATAATTGACTTCGGATGCTTCTTTGCTGTATTAGTAATAAGAAAATGTATACTTTTAAAACAGAGACATTCAATGAGCTTCCGAATTTAAATCAACAACATCTCACACAATGACCTGACCTCGAAATAAATAGCAAAATGTTAATATAAAAAAACAGACTAAATTCTTCTGTTTTTTGATATCCGTATTTATAAAATACACTACAACTGTCCTGGGTGGAGATCGAACCCTCGACCTCTGGTGCATCAGATAGGATAACTACTAAATGCAGCACGGGACATGTCCGGAAACAGTTGACTAAGAGGTTAATTAACTAGGTTTAAACTATTTGCCAGACCCTCCAACCGTTTTGGTAATATAATACTGACGTGCTTGATGGCGCACATAGAAGTGATCCTGTCTTATGTGCCAATGGTCGTGGGTTTGATCCCCGACACAAATATTAATACAATGATATTTGTGTTTGTTCTGTGTCTGGGTGTTTCAAATATGTATTTAAGTATTATATTTGTAATTCCTCTGTTATTTAATGTCCGTAACACAAGTGCTTTAAAATAATATATGATATTCTGTGTGAATATACGCTCGTAATATCACAAGGATATCACTAACTATAGGGAGGTCTTTAAAACGTTTTGTTTTTCTAATAGACATTTTAAAATTGAAAGCTTGTTAACTTTTCACACGAAAACAAAACTATTACTTCCAACATCAATGTTTATCTGATAAATACGTGTATTTTTTTGTCTTTTGTCTGTGTTCCCCTCGTTATATTTGCAATTTCTCTGTTGTCTGATATTCTTAACACAAGTGCTTTAAGCTACTTACCTCGATGTTGAGTCAATATATGAGATGATGTTTGAATTTATTTATTTCAATTTTCTTTTATAATAATTCTATTAAAGCTTGTCTTATAGTCTATAAACGTACTGGAAGTAGACCTTATTTAAAGGTCATCATACCTGCAATTGGAAGCCCACTGCTGGACATAGGCCTCTCCAAGAGAGGAGGATATTTGCCCATAATTGCCGCGCTGCTGTTGTGTTGCTAAAGCGTGTTGGCTTGCGCGACGGGTATGCTTCTGCACATCACCGCCCTGTTAATTTGGGCTGCACTGGTGTGGATGGATATACCGCCATCTGATGGTTCTGGTACCTTAGTCACCTCTTACGACACCTGGTATAGAGGTAGGTATAATTTATTCTGCCGGTGCTTCACCGCCAAGTAGCCTCAGGTCTTAGTAGAGATAGAATTAATTAATAACCAACTAGGTAGTACATGGATCTCACAACCTTTAGCGCGGAAATGGCTGTAATGATTATGTCTCTTCTTAAGAGGCCTTCCGTATTACATTGTCACGTAGTTATCTAACCTAACATTTTATAGTGACCATGTCAATATTAAAATTCTTTGACGTTTTAAATAAAATTTTAATGATCAGTCAGTCAGTGAGTGAGTAAATGACAAAATTAAAAAAACTTACTAATTATTATACTTAAAATATTGGGTCAAATTGAATGAAATTTGAAATTTATAAAATGTATGTTTGGTAACTGAAAATTCATACGTCTAGTTTTATTTACAACAAAGTTATGGGGGGTCGAAAATTGCCTCAATTCAACTGCCGTGTCGTGAACTGCACTGCCGTGCGCCCAGATTTATGTTTTAGAATACTTACCCTTATTTATCCTATTATTAAATGGTGAATTTATTGTACAGTGTCTAGAATTCAGAGTACTTTTTAAGGGTAAGTAATTGTGAACGAGCGTCACGATATATCTCTGTGCACATAAGGGTCTGTGTTAATTAACAAATAACTTATGTGACCCGGCCAAAATCTTTACATCTAAATTAGTTTTTTCCCCTATTTACATAGCAAAGATTCAGGGCTAACTTAGGAATTACAATTACTAATTCCAGAAAACTACTGGGACTTCTTTGTGATTTTATTTGACCTCGTTATTTACTAGTGCATTATTTAAGAGTATAATTTAGACAGCTGTAGGAAGTCTTCTGCTGGTCATAAACCTACCCAAGAAAGAGGAAATTTGTCCTTAATTGTCGCGCTGAGCATGCGTGGTGGCAATCGCAGAGTGCAGCTTCGCGATAGAAATGCTGCTTCCCATCTGCTAATTCGAGTGCATATTCCGCAAACTGTCGGTTCCGGTATCTCAGTCGCCTAATGCAATATGTGATACAAGAGGTATTTTTCTACTCTGCCGACCCCGGTAGGTTGGTCATGAAAAGCGTATCTAAGAATACCTATCTATATTGATACAAAATAATCGAAATTTATGTATGCACATTACTCTAGAACGACTGCACCAAATCGAATTTTATTTTGTTATTTTTGTGATAATATTTACTATAAAATAAACGACTTGACTTAGGCGGGGTTGAACCTGCACCTTTCCCTTTATGGTTCTGCCACCAAACCCTTAGAAAAAGGTTGAATTTTTCCTAGTGTCAGTTTTGTGCCAAAAAATCATAATTTCTTTAATGTTATAGATAATTAATTACTTGCAAACACACAAATGTCAAACTTTCCGCGGATTTACACGCGGAGTCACTGCAGCCTGTTGATGCTCGTAATATTACTTCTGCGTTACTAACCTTGTATGTAACTTGAAGATATTATATCACATTACCCAGTAATTTCACTGCCTCTCTCGCCCTTAATACCGGAACACAGATTAACATTTTTATTTGGCGGTAGAAATAAATAAGAGTGGGGTACCAATGCAGACGACTTTTGTGTGAGGTCTACCTCAAATTTATAGTATATTGCTTAATATTCAAAGATGTAGTAAAGGATAGTATTGAAATAATAGATTAAACCCATCCAATTAACTAAAACAATACTAAACATAAATAATAACATAATCCAAGGCAAATGTACCCGGTACATTATTTAAATAATTGCCATGGCAATACAAATATCTATTCTATTCCAATTACATCCTCATATATTATTGTTTCCATTAGCTTTTGAATCTAACAGTTGCTTTAGATTTGATTGTTACTCTTGTTTGTGGAAATATTGATTAAGATGTGTTACGTGTTGGTGCCGGCAAGGTAGAATAGAACCTCCCCCTTTACTAGAGTCGATTTAGGACTTAGGTACCGGTAACTGAAAGCGACGGTCAGAAATTCAATTGGTTACGCTAATTGAATTTCTGACCTTCAACCCGGACCTATAGGCCAAATATATTGTATTTATCTATTTCTGACTTGTTAATAGTTTCTAGTAGCACGATTTAATTTCAATAGTATTTGTTAATGAGATAACTTTTCAAATTATAAAGTTATAACGAATCAATTGTTTTTATTTTCTTTTTTGTTCTTTCTGTAGTTCTATAGATTATCCCTTACGGCAATAGAATTTATTACCGGCGAAATGCAACAGGAATTCATCGATTCACTTACGTGAGGTACCGGCAGACTAAAATAGTACCTCCCTCTGTACCAGGTGTTGTAAGGGGGGCGATGGTACCAGAACCGACAGATGGCGGTATATCCAGGGCAACTCAAATAAACAGGGCGGGGATGGACAGCAGCATCCCCGTTGCGAAAGCTTGCATTCTTGGGGAGGCCTATTTCCAGCAGTAGACTTCCAATGGCTGTAATGATTACTTACTAACTTTAATATTTTTTAATCTGAGTGATAATACCACTTCATGAAACATGGCAAAATTTTGATTACACCTTGAGCAAGGCTATAAACTCCCTCTGGTTTATTGGGGTTTCCTTCGACGAAATGATTTTACTGATTGATTTGGCAGATAAAAGAAATTACAGCTAAAAAGCGTTTCAAATATTTATTTGCTAACGGCAGATAGATTTTATCCACTTACGCTATAGATTGAATAATAAATTTAATATTAAAGTTATGAGGTATGAAAATATAAAATAACTTAAAATGTTTATAAGACCTTTACTTATACCGAGTCTAAATGATTGCCGAGTTTCATTCAGATTTACTACTAACAGGGGATCTTTATATGGACTCCTTCGGTCGCTTATAGTAGTGTCATATAGTTAAGACCAAGATATTTAATTAGTTTGACTTCATTAACATCATCATATCAGCCCTTATAAGTCCACTGCTAGACACAGGCCTCTTCAAGAAAGGGGGAATTTTACCCATAATTGTCATGTTGGACAAGCATGTTGGCAATACTAATCGCAGCTTTTGCAGACGAAGACGCTGTTGCCCATCTCCGCCCTATGTATTTGAGCTACACTATATCGAAAGGATATACTGCTCTCTATCGTCTATTAGTCGCCTCCTAAGACACCTGGAACAGGGGGAGGTACTATTTTATTCTGCCGGTGCCTCACGGCGGTTATTTACTGAATTAGTATATAAATCAAATACTTAAAAAAAACAAATGCCTTATAATTGTTTAGGTAACCAAAACGTCCTACAAAAAACAGGCAAAAGAACTGCGCTTTTAAATTGTTAAAAGAGAACTTTTATTGTGAGTAGTGAACGTGTAAATATTAAAATATATTATGTCTTCATTATCATTACTTTTCTTTATGAATTGAAATAATGTTTAAAATTATCATTTCATTTGTATTCACACGGTACTATGACTTTAATGCACGCATTCACAGCTAGATATAAACATTTACAAACAAGATGGAGATAGAAACACGCAAACAATTCCTCTATCAACCACGCAATACTAAAACAAAGCCGGGCCTAGCAAAATTCAACTGGGTTTTATGAATTCCGCACAATTAATATTAGTAAATAATATTCGCCGTGAGGTCCCGGTTTGCCATCAGGTACCGGCAGAGTAGAATAGTTCCCTTTACCAGGTGTCGTAAGAGGCGACTTAGGTACCAGAACCGACACATGGCGGTATATCTATCCGAATATACCTAGGACAAATAGTCCAATAAGGTAAGTCCAACTTAAAAAAATAGGTCAATCGCCGAATCCAACTCGGCTGGGCAGCGTTCGGAAGACTACAAAATATACTTTCGTACGATATACCTCAGTGCCTCAAGTCGAAAGTTTTCGATCAATGTGTGTTACCAGCGAGGACCTATGGCAACGAAACGTGGTCTCTTACCATTGGCCTTATTGGCCAACCGAAGGTAGCTCAACGAGCTATGGAGAGAGCAATGCTCGAAATTTCTTTGCGCGATCGAATCAGGAATTAGCAGATTCATAACAGAACCAAAGTTACCGACATTGCCCGGTAGATTAGTAAGTTGAAGTGGCAGTAGGCAGGGTATTTGGTACGCAGAACCGATGGTCGATAGAGTCGTAAGGTTCAAGAATGGAGACCACGTACCGGCAAGCGCAGCGTAGGGCGTCCATCCGCAAGATGAACCAACGATTTAACTTAAACATGATCGCTTTGGATATAGGCCGCATACAGCCGGTCCTATTGGAGATTACTTGGGGAGGCCTCTGTCCAGCAGTGGACGACTTATGGCTGATATGGTGATGATGATGAGTATTATTCTTGTAATTTATTTATCACAATTAGCTTTATAATTTACTAAGGTACTACTTTATAAGGCACGCTTTTAATACCTACCGTAATTATTTAAGCTAGGTACTCTTGTTGTGAACGTTGTTGTAGGAACATATTTATAAATAAATTTAGACAAAAACAAGATAAGTAGCTTAAACCATCATATTATCGGCCTTTCCTTGATAGGAGGGTTTTTGCTCATGACAACCATCCTAGGCAGACGTGGTGGCAATCGCAAAGCGCAGCTGCGTGACGAAGATACTGCTGCCCATCCCCGCCCATTAATATGTAGCTGTTTCCGTTACCTTAGTCGCCTCTTATGACACCTGGTATAGAGGGTACTAATCTATTCCTCTGGTACTCCACGGTTTATACCGCAGGTATTGAGATATTAAATATTTAACTTAAATACATATATTTAACACCCAGATATAGATAAACACGAATGTACGTAACATAAATAATTGCCCTGGGTGGCGATCGAACCCACGACTGTTGGTGCACAATATAGGACACATGTGATCATTACTAACTGACCGGACAAATGTTGTCCTGTGTTGACTATAACTATGTTTATCATGAAAAAATATTGCAACTGTAAATTGAGATATTAACTGTCATATCTCTCAAGTTGTATCAAACTGTATACAGTGAGCAGAAACTGATTAAAATCGTTCATCGTTCACTAGTTCAGACGTTCATCCTGGTGACACGTAAAACGACGTGTCACTGTCTTTTTTAAAAAACAATCTAGGGCAATTACGTTAAAGTAGATGACCTTTGATGTGGCCGAGTAAAATAGTAACTCCTTGTACCTGGTGTCGTAGAAGACGACTGAGGTACCAGAACCGACAGATGGCGGTATATCCATCCGAAACGGTGTAGTTCAAATGCACAGGGAGGTGATGGGCAGCATCTCCGTCGCGAAAGCTGCGATTGCCAACATGCTTGCCCAGCGCGGAAATCATGGGCAAAATTTCCTCTTAGGGAAGCCTATATTCAGCAGTGGACTTCCAATGATTATGATGACGGTGATGAGATGACCTTTTCAATGGGAGCCCTAAAAAGCACAATGACAACACCAAGTTTTGCTTGTTTTATGAATAGTGGTTTGGCGACATCAAACGGCTGGCGGTGCGCCAAACCAAAGTACACGCACGCGTAAAATATCATCAGCAAATGTTGAATGAGCCATTATAGTCCCTGTGTATCTGGAGACGGTTGTACAATTGGGCAAACATTTAAACTAACTATCAAATATACGTAGACCTGTCTGCAGTATTACCGTTCACACTTTACGCAGGTCTTCGTAAAGCGGATGCCCCGTTTGATATAAGGTTGATTGTATACGACATAAAAATAAATTTGATTTATTCGCCGAAATCGTTCTACACTTGTTCTAGTGAATATTGTCGGCGGATTTCGTTGGGATTAATGGGTTTTTTTGTACTTATTCGATGATTTTTTTAACGATCTCGGAAATTGGTTACACAGTAAAAGTAAAGATTAGTGTATAAACAAAAGTGGCTACAAAGAAGATTCGGAGAAATACATTTGTTTTTTCAGATTTACAGATTTTAGATTTCTTTGAATTGGTTTTTAAAACTAATTTCTTCTTTTACGATGGTTAACATGTTGTTTCAAAATTTTATTGGGTAACCTTTATATTTATGTAGATATAAACAGTATAAAGCAAGGACTCACAACATATTGTAAATAAAAAACCTATTTTATAAGATATTTAGCTTGCAAGAGACAAACCTTGCCGTGAGGTACCGGAAGAGAAGAACAATACCTCCCTCTGTACTAGGTGTCGTAAGAGGCAACTAAGGTACCAGAACCGAAGCAATGGCGAACTTTTTTGTAACCGATATCTATATAACCTACATTTTCCGAAGTTTTCTATATGTTAGTTTAGGAATATCAAACGAATAGTTTAACCTAAGTTAAATTACGACGACAAAAATCGGCAGGGAATTTTTAAAATATCTCTCTTGTTCTACTCGTCGTTATAAAAATAACCCCTGTGCACAATGTCAAGCTTTTAACCCTTAATGTTTAGGCCCTGCATTGATATGTCACTCAGTCAGTCAGTCATTTAGTCAGCTACTCCTTTTATGTACATGAATAGATAAAAATGTTGAATAATAATAATAACTGTACAAGTATGTTTTACTATATCTATTTAAATATTCTATAGCTCGCATGATCTTTTATGTTTTCTATACGGGTCTTGAGGGGTTTTGCTACCTTAAATATAAGGTGAACCCTTCGCACTATTATTGAGCCCACAACGGCCTAGCTGTCTTTCAAAATACAGGATTAAAACTAGGGTAATCCGAGTTTAGGCTCCGCTCTCCCGCAGGACTCCGACTGGCTTTAATTATAACCGAACAAGATATGTCTGACGATTTATATAGGGAATCGGGAAAATATGGCGGGAATAAATCATGCAAGTGTACTTCAGTGTGAGGCACAAGCACTAAGGCAAGTAACTAGAAATATCCTTTTATAGTGAGTTTTCACTGGTTTTTCCTGAAACTAGAATTTAGGCCTGCAGAGGTATTTAATTATTGAGAGTTGCTAATTGTTGAATAAATAATTATAAAATTTGCCCGTATTCAAAATTATACTCTTTTATTTGCCATTTATTATTATTGATTCCTAAACGTCACAACAACAAATAAGTAAACATTAAAAATTCATCATCAGCATAGTACAGCCTTCATTTGAAGTCATAATTATCGCGCTAGGCAAGCGTGTTGGCAATCGCAGAGCTGTGCTTTCACGACGGGAGCGCTGCTGCCCATCCCCACCACGAGCATTTGAGCTTCACTGTTTCGGATGGATATACCACCATCTGTCGGTTCTGGTAGCTCAATCGACTCTTACGATACCCAGGTGTACAGAGGGAGATACTATTCAACTCTGCCGGTACCAGCTTGAGAGATAGGATAGTTAGCATATTATTTCATTATAAACATAGCTAAAGACAACAACGTTTATCGTGTCAAATTTTCGCACAAAAATTCATACAGCACTTAACCTTTCGCAGCTTATCCAGTTTAAATACACTCGCGCTATCAACAAGGCATTGACATGACGTCAATATCGCCGAATGTCATTTGAGGGTTGGACCGCAGATTAAGCTAACCTTTGTGTAACCAAGCGCAATTAGCGGCGGTTAGGCAATTATGCCGAGTGAGAGCAGCTTTGGGACTATTGTTGTTGAATATAAACTATTTGGCTTGCTAGTAGCTTCTTGGGTAATGGATATGTTGCCCTTTATATTGGGATGGTGGTAGAGACATAGCTACTTTGATATTTTTGATATTTTTGACACCACTCGCTCGCTCTGACAAACTTTCCCGTGAAGCTTTTTTTTATATACGCCCAGGTCGACAAACAAGCATACAGTCCGCGTGATAGTAGGCGTGTCCGCAGCCTATAAACGCTTGTAACAACACATGGATGTCAAGGGTTGTTGCCAACCTTATGTAATTTCACTAACTCTATCACCCTTCAAACCGGAACACAGGAATGCGAATATAGCTGTTTGGCGGTTGATCGGTATTCGTACGTAAATATTGTAATTCCAGATGTTAGAAATAAAAACGCTGCTTGTATATAATACTAAAAACCTCTCTTGAATGATATCAATAATACAAAACCAGTGCTTTAAACTACATATCTCGGAGTCAGCTCAATCAATGAGATGTTTGGTGAATTTATTTCTCTGTATTTATAAAATAAAAAAATATATTTGATGTTGTATAGATATTTTCATTTAAATTTATTATAAAACAAGATAGAATACAAAACTGACGTCACTAAAATATAAAACAGATATGTCTACAAGATAAAAAGAGGAAGCTGACTTAAAAATAATCCGCAGCGCTCAAAGATCAACAACGCGATGACAGATCATGGTACAAATTCTGATCACAGCTTTGAGATTAAAACTGTATATTAGTGTTGCCAGTTGTCCTAAGTGTGCGATTATGTATGCAAATCTTAAAAATCTATTTGTTTTATTTATTAAAATGAATAAAAGGTGAGATACCGACAGTGAAGAATAGTACCTTCCCCTGTACCAACTGTCCTAAGAGGCTACTAAAGTAGGTACAAGAGCCGACAGATTGCGGTATATCCATCAGAAACAATGTAGCATACATAAAGGGCGGAGATGGGCAGTAATTATGAGTAAAATTCTACCTTTTTTTGGAGAGACCTATATCCAGCTCCACCACTTCCAATGTCTGATATAATAATGATGATAAGTAATAAATTAACTAACTGAAACCTCTCATACCTGATTCCGAGAAAAATCACAAAATACTTGTGTAACAGAGGAATCACAAATATAATACTTAAATACATATTCGACAGCCACTCAAACAACAATCGCAAATATTCTTCATAAAAATGTTTGATCTGGACGGGGTTTGAACTTACGACGCTTGGTACATAAGATAGGATCACTGCCATTTGTACGATCGAAAATTGATTTGAAAGATTATCATGAATTAGCTATGTCCTCTTCTGTGATTCCTAAAATGATAGTCTTTCCATCTTGCACCTTATGCATCCGGCATAGGGTACATTCCGAACTTATGGCGACCTCTACTGCTAAACTTCTAATCCCAATTCAACATTATCATTATTATATCAGCTGTAAGACATCTACTGCTGGATAGCCGAGCTGGAGAGCACGAGGATTCCATCAAATATATGGCCTGATCCAATTGTTACATTTTAAGGGATTATCTATTATAAGGTAAGTCGTTGAATCCTATTCGGCTGGGGAGCGTTCGGAAAACTGCGAAACATCTTCTCGTCTGATATACCTTAGTGCCTCAAGTAGATAAATAGTCGCGCTGGACAGGCCGCATACAACCGGTCCTGTTGGAGATTACTTGGGGTGGCCTATGACCAGCAGTGGACGTCTTATGGCTGATTTGATAATGATGATCTTTTATAATTGCAACACTAGAATTGATGCTGGTGTTTATGCTGGCAGCGTTTTCATATTTGTATGTATAGAACATAATCCACCCCATATGACGTCTATTAAATAGCCAGATAAAGGTCTGAGAATCCTACAGCAATTCAACATATGCCTCTTAATATGATTTGTCGTGGTTTTGACCCCTAGCCATGATAAATAGTTATGTGTCGAACATGTTTGTTTTGTCGTTTGTGATATTCGTCTGTTGTTTGGTGTTTGTAAAACAAGCCCTATAAGCGATTTATCTCGAAGTCAGGTACGTTATGTCGTGTGAATATATTTATTAAGTAACATCGCGTCGCGTATCTTTGCCGCAAACATCGCTCGCGTAGTGCACCACCCGAGATAAGGAAGATATGACCGTAAATTAATGTTAATTATTCAAACATCCGATGGCGGATTCAGATTTTATCAGGTGTCTGACAAACAACAGGCCCAAAATTGAGACAACACTTTTAAAATTCTTCATTTCTTTTCGCTTTTTACTGACCTGATTTGCGTTTGTATGTAAGTTTTGTCATTCCAGATGTTTGAATTTAATGCGTGGTGTGATTTTGTTTATTTTTTTTATTGGTCGATAAAAACACTTGCTATCACCCGGTCTGTTGCATACAGTCAACAAGTCAACAGTCATCAAGCGTCACAGCAACCTAAAACCTTTTTTGCTCGGATATCTCTTTTATGCTAGGATATCACTCGCCATTGTTAACCTTGTAACTTGAAGAAATTATATCACGTTACCGATTAATTGACATGTGTTATGCGCGAATATTCCAAATTCAAATGTTTGAATTTTTTTTTGTCTATGCCATGGGATACCGCCAGAGTTAAATAGTAACTCTATTTTTAGCAGAGGTAAGAAGCGACTGAGGTACCAGAACCGACAGCTGGCGGTATTAGCAATTTATTCATCCGGAATAGCGTAGCTCAAGTAAATAGGGTTGGTTTTGGCAACATTATCCCCTTTTTATTAATTCTAATTTATGTGCTGTGATAGCCACGCTAGACTGCCTATAAAAAGGTCTCCTTAAAAGATGAAAATTTAACATCGAGCGTTTTACATCTAGTGAGCTTTTTCTCCGAACGCTTCTTTGTTTGGGTGGACTTTAATTGACAGTATGAATCGTTTTTTGGATCATTGGAATATTTATGGATGAAATTATTGTATTTGTTCTGTGTGTGAGTGTTAAATATGTATTTAACACTCACATACATATTACAAGTGCTTTATCTTTATGATATGTGCATTCATTACTATATAGTATAGAATGAAGTCACTATCCGCTGACTGAAAAATACATAGAGACTATTTTTTAAATTACGTAATTAATATTATATATGTAAAATACATGCATAAGATAGAGAATAACTGATAATTTTAGAAGTTTCTAATGTCGTAAATAAACTCATTTATTGCGATTATATTGCTAACGCTGGCTGTAATCAATAGAATAGATCAAAGTTATATAGATATATTATAGTTTTGTATACCATAAAATGGTCTACAAAATAGTCCGCGGTGGTATATGTCCATCTTTTAGGGATACTCCACATCATCATCATCATCAAACAGCCGTAAAACGTCCACTGCTGGACATAGGCCTCCTCAAAAAAGGGGGAATTGCCGCACTGGGCAAGCGTGGTGGCAATCGTAGAGCGTAGCTTCGTGACGGGAATGCTGCTGCACGTCACTGTACCTATATTTTAGCTACACTGTTTCGGATGATTATCCCGCCATGTTGATTCTGGTACCTTAGTCCCCTCTTAAGACACTTGGTACAGTGGGAGATACTATTCTACTCTGCTGATATCTCACGGCTTGATGTGTGAATTCATTGAATTATATAAAAAATGTGCAAGGTTAGCTATAATAAAATCTTAGTGATGATATGAGTATCTATCGGCTGCTTCGGGCGTTTATCGTCGCTAGGATCGTATGCATATTTGCTGGCTAATATACATTCATAAAATAAAAGGAGATACGACGTGAAATATGGTTTTGTCATTGATCGAAGTTTGAGTAATATATAAACGTCAAACATCGAGCGGCAGCGATATTGCTAATATCCAAAGATTAAAGTATGTTTGCAGATGATGGGCACTTGCCCATTGGCTTACAAGCCCATTCGCTATTAGAGTTGCTTTTGGCAGACTGCCGGCGACCGATATCAATTCTAATGCTTTATTTGCCAATTAGTATGTTATATTTGAGTCTACAATCAAATATAGATGCGTGTATTGTCTTATGTATAAAATTCTCGTATCGCGACGAAAGTTGCCGTCGTCCTTTTTAATTTTTTTTTTGAAAATAGAATCGGCAACTATTTACTATTCCCCCACCACCCTTATTTTTTCATAGTGCGGCATTAAAAATACGTACCCCCTAAATTTCTATCCTTCATCACCAATCCCTATGTTTTTAAAAGCGATGTTAGTACATAGTTGATTTAATTCATATGGCAGAACAACGTTTGCCTAGACTGCCACTATATTTATACAAATACTATAACAGCGGTAGGGCATCTACTGCTGGCTGGACCTTCCCAAGATTAGGTTAGAATAGACCGTTTGTATTCAGGCTGCATGTAATGTGATCAGGCAATTTCAGACAGATCGTCTTTCCACGCGGAAATTTTCTCAAGTAGACACCACATACCGCAATGTGCTTATACGAGGTAGATTATACAAAAAAATAGTCTGCATTGGTACCTCACCCTTAGCTATTTTTACCGCCGAAGAGCAGCATTCGCATTGCTGTGTTCCAGTTTGAAAGGTAATGTGACGCAATATCTTTAGGTCACAAAAGTCGCGACGCGTTCGTGATATCCTTGTGATATCACGAGCGTTTATAGGCTGCGGTGACGGTTACTACCAAGCGGACTGCATGCTTGTTTGTCGACCTGGTCTAATAAAAAAAAAGCGTAGTTCGTTCAACCACTAACTTCTCTGTTAGAATAAAACACTCTGTTTTTATTATAAATATAATTTAAAACACAATAAAAGACAAAAATACTATAGATTTGTCCTTTAATGGTTGAAATAAATTATTTTAAAACACATAATGATCATTATCCGTGACATATGTATAATTTGAATTACACAATGTGCTAACATAATATAAATTATTTTAAAACAGAAAACACATAAATTTAATCAACAAAGACATGGTATAATCTATTCTAACCTGACAAATGGTAGTATAGTGCAAATAAATATGAAATATGCCTGAAGTAATAGCCGCCTTGCAGATAAAGTATTTAATTGTATCTGGGTCGTACAACGCGGCAATAATTTATGAACATCTTGTTGATGCGGGGATAAATCAACTGAAGATGCTATAATGTTTGGTTGGGTAATAATGAGATTATTTGGGTTTAGAGTTTAAAATGGGCTTAAATCTTTCCACACACACGGTTATGTTTGTAGGTTAATGTTTGGTCAAAGACGCCTTTTGGTCGATGCCTCTGAACGTGACGTGACAATAACTTAATGGGCGGTTTTTTTTTAAACCATTCAAATTTGTCTATCTTATCACCATATCAGCCTTAGAACATCCATATGTTGGATATAGGCCTCCCCAAGACAGTGGAATTTTTATGATGCTGCCCATTCCCGCCGTTGCATTAAGGCTACGCTATTTCGGTTGGATATACCGCCATCTGTCGGTTCCGGTACCACAGTCGCTGTCAGTCAGTACGACACCTGGTATCTCTGCCGGTTTCCGTCGACTTGTTGTTATCAATATTATAGACGCTAATTTGTGAGGTGGTGCGGATATTTAGTTATTAAACGCCAAATCTACGATGTAAATAGAAATATCTCAATTGTAAAGCCATTCCTTACTCATCAAAATAATGATAAATTCTGTGTTTTTAAAAGCTAACCGGCCCGTTGACTCTCTTGGTAGTCCGTTCCCCACCCACATCTATCTATTTGATATTTCTGTTTGTACGGCATCTGGGTGTTAAGTTAGTATTTTTATTTTTTTGTTTGTAATTTTCTGACATTCATACTACAAATGTTTAAAACATCTTGGAGTTAGTTAAATGTACGAGTTTCTTCTGACTAATTGGTTATTTTATTATCTACACTAAAATTTTAAACTTTGTGTTTTTGTATGTTTGCCACATTATTTTTGACTAACATAGGCTATATTTTTTACAAGAATAATTTAGGAACCCCTTTTAAAATTTTAATAATATAAACCAAGGTGCGAAAAAAATCGCAAAAATTTTTTTTCACCGCGCTTTTACACGCGTCTTACATCAGAATCGCGCGCACGTAGACCAAATTGCTTCTGACTAACATTGGATCGCGCGTAAACGTGCGTGGACGCATGATCGGTTTTTTTGGCTAATGGCGTAATCTAACAATTGCCAAGTGAGTAAGTGTGAATCTATGACGTATATTATATGTCACTATTATTATGACAGGCCCGATGGCGCAGATGGCGGTGATCCTATCTTGTGTGCCAAAGGTCGCGGGTTCGATCCCTACCCAAGAATTTTTTTAAACAATTTTTTTTTATGATGATACTTATGTTTGTTTGTGTCTTGGTGTTGAAGGATAGTACTTAAGTATTATATTTGTCTGTGGTCTGACGTCCGTGCCACTATACGACGTACGTGCTTTATAAATTGACTTATCACGGAGTCAGGCCAGTGTATGAGATGTTGTGTGAATTTATTTAATTTTATTTATTACTAACTGACTCAGGCATTCCTTAATTGCCTATGAATATAGATTCCGAATGAATATAATTTAAACAAAGAGGTCCATCGCATTAATGTTTTTTTTTCTAACATTTATGCATTCACTACAAATAATAAAACTACAATTTTTGCGGCTACGGCTTTTTAAAGCTTATTTAAGACCGTTGAATACATAGTTTTATTATGTTTTAAACGATATTTGCTTCGCGCATTCTAAAAGTTGTGTCAGCGATTATGTTTCTAAACTAAATATATACTTCTAAACTTTTTATTTCTGAAAAACCGTCTACTAATAATAACTTAGCCATTGGTGATCGAGGATCAATAGTGAAAATCAATAAATTATGAGTTAGGTAACAGCTAGTTTAAAAGTTCTGACCAAAACTTATAAAAATATTGTCAGACTTTTTAATGTAACGAAAAACAAACAAATTTTAAAAATTTATTATTTATAGCCTTAGTTACTACTACGTTTATTACTATAGTTTAGTTTTGTAAACTAGAATTTTTGATTATTTTCGATATTTATGTCAACAAGTAAAAATTTAAACTCTTGTCACATGAATCAACTTCTGCACTAATTTGAATCAATCTTTGCTAACTTCGTACAGTTTGATCCGACTTTATAGTCAATTATAACCATTTTTTTTATTTATGAAATGAATGATCAGTAATTTATAATTTTGTAATTTTAATGCCAACATTTAGTAGAGTAATTATATTTTATAATAAAAATAAAATAAAGTATACTGATAGATAGATATTAAATATTTATTTAAAAAGTTTATGATCTTGCCACGCTCTGATTTTTATTTTGTAAAGTTGTGATTAAAGTAGTTAGTTATTATGTATATCAAATATTATTTCATCATGCATCATGTGGAGAATTCTAACCGGACATATCCACTATTTGTCACTTTAAACTAGAATACAGTAATCCAAGAGTTTTGCGGTAAAAGTAGATAGGAGTGGGGTACTGATACAGAAAATCATTGTTATTATACTACCTTAGGTATGTGAGTAAAATTGTATATGCGTAAGCTTCGAAGGACGACATCTCTCAAACGCACTAAATTTGTTACTGACTCACTCACAGCGCGAAAGCTGAATTGAGCGCACACGCGCGTTCGAGTTTTTGATGCGTGATATATATACGTCAGAAAACAAAACTGGCAATTAATTGACACCTGAATATCATATTAAAATGCAATATCCTTATACATAGTTTGTGTATTTAAATCGTGGTAACCTATGGACATGTAAATATTTTCAGGTCCAATAAAAATTATATAATGGACAAACGTGAATGTTTAAATGTCCATCAGTTGATTGATAAAAAGGTCGCTAGGTAAAGATGCATACCCTAATGACTTTATTAGTATAGTGTATTCAAGTATCGAAAAGTCCAGTTGTTTTAAAAGGCTACAAATTTAAAAATAAATAACAAGTGATTTTATTTCGAAATATTATTTAAACTAAAATGTGGTAAATAACAGACATCTCACGAGGTCCATGCGCACTTAAAAATGCGTGTATTTTTTTAAAACATTGGTAATATAAACATTTTTATTTTCAATTCTTAGTTAGAATAATGCGTTTAGAGAAACAAGCTTTTCAGCTTTTATATAATTTCCTTATAGATTTAAGTATAAGATACGAAACATACCTAACCAGTTATATTAAAGAAGGCAGAAGTATCAAGAATGATCTTTGTATATTAATATAGATGATAAGCAGGAATAGGAATAAACAAAAATATGTTATAGATTTTAAAATAACCTGTAGTGTACAACATCGCAAATGCGGATTTAAGTTTCAAAACGCGGTTCACTTTATAAATTAAATGGCATTATTACAAGTGAGATAACTCTCACGGGTAATATTCTCACAAGTTCCATTGCGTCTCATAGTTGCAAGTCGTAAATGCGCATTGTACCTACCATTCGGGTAACTTTAACCTGTGGGATGAGGTTAGGATTCGTTGTTCTTCTTATTTTTGAATCCTGTTCGTTGCGTCGATGTAACTTGATTTTATCATTTTTGTGTAAAAAAATATTGTTGCTCCTTTTTAATGAAACTTATAAGTTGATTGCGTAGTCTTTAGTTTGAAGATTACAGTTTTCTTAAAATAATAAATGTTCTTTCAAAAGGCATTCAAACGCAATAATTAACTTTTTACATTACAAATAATGTAAAAAGGCAAGTACGTACCGGCAAGCGCAGCGAAAGGTGTACACCCGCAAGATAGACAGACAATCTGACTAAAACTGCAGGATTGCGCCGCACACAGCCGCATACAACCAGTCCTATTGGAGATGACCTATGTCCAGCTGTAGACGTATTGTCATGATATGATACCATACCATACTATTTTCAATACTTTTTGATCCGTACGCACCAATTTACTTAAATGACAGATTCCAATTCCTATCTTCCTCTCACGAACGTAATCTCCGTTCTTCTAATACTCTTTCGCTTTTAATTCCTTCTCATCACTCTAGTTTTTTGACAAACTCTTTTACAGTGGCAGCTATACGACTCTGGAACGAGCTTCCGTTGAATATTAAGCAATCCCCAAACAAATTTATCCTTAAACGCTGTCTCCGTACTTTATTTACTGATGCTGCTTCTAGCCTAACTTTATAACCCTATTTCTGATGTACGTTATTTTATGTATATATGTACATATATATATATATATATTTTTATGTCATATGCATTTATTGCGTTTATTTATACAAATATGTATGCCACGTTTATTTATTTTGTATATATATTGCCTGCACCACTATATATATATATATTTTTCAGTTTTGTGTAATGGTTGACTGGGAGATAATGCCATCTGGCATTAAGTCCGCCATTTGTACATTTTGTAACATTTTGTGCAATAAAGTTAAATAAATAAAAAAAATAATAATAAGATGATGATTACAAAGAATAGTTTTACTATAAGTAGTAAACGCGTAAACGTAATAAAATATTATGTTGTACGTGGTAACGTCTTAAATACTTAATTTTGTAGATAAGGTGTCACATTAATATTCTTTTCTAAATACAAAATAATTGTACTCGACCTCACAGGTGCTTACTCTAAATTTTCGTACTATAAATTCTATTAAATATGTTTTAATGAATTTTTTGGTTTTATGTTGCGTTATTTTATGTATAGAAATGACAATGACACGGTGTTTGTCCGGGATGAACTTCTTAACTACTGGGCTGATTTGATTTTTTTGAGATCATTACATACAGATTGTTCCAACTTGAGAGAAGGATAGTTTATATCGCAATTTATTATTTATTTCATTTTTACTGTGACTGTCTTACTATTACAACAGCTGACGGTTTTTGGTAAATGAATTAGTATTCTGTACTACTAATAATCAACACCAGGATCAACAGCATACAAATGTACTATTTACCCGGACGAAATCGGGACGTGCGGTTAGATTAAATAAATAATACACGATCCGTCAACGTCATTTATATAGGAAACTTTAATAACTCGTAACACAAATCAGAGAAAAGCCATAAATAAATATAACAAAGTTGGTGTGTCAATGTGACAGACAGACAGCCGACGACGGGGCAACATCGGAAGTTTGTAAAATGTTGGACTACATTTTTACAATGTTCTATTTTCGTACGGTATGCGTGGAAAATAATTTGTTGACAGATGGGATATTTTCGGGAGTACCAACGGGAAAGTGACGCGAGAGACTCAACAGTGTTTTCTGTTTGTTTTCAAGCAATTGTTTGTTGTACAGCAGGACCCCGAGTATTCCTTTATTCCAATGTCGCTCTTTAATTTGCATTGTTTTTCCGACAACATCTCGTACATTGACCTCACTCCTTGCTTAAACACTTAAAGCACTTGTGTTACAGACATCAGACAGAACAGAGAAATCACAAATATGCTTAAATACATATATCTAACACTCAGACATAGAAAAAGCACAAATATCATCATATAAATAAATCCACACGAATCGAAACTAGAACCTAGAAAAGCGCACAAGATAGGATCAATACCATCTGCGCTATCGGACCAGTTAATTTAATAGATGCTGTGTGGTACAGACAGAGTAGAATAGTAAGGGAAGGCTGCTGTGCCAGGTGCCGTGAGTGGCAACTGAGGTACCGGAACTGACAGTTGGCGGTATTCATCCGAAGCAATGTAGGTCAAATGCAACAGGGTTGAAATGCCACTGTTCCACGATTGCCCAGCACGACAAATTCTCTCTCATTTGGGGAGGCCTGATTCTGACAATGGATGTGTTACGGCAGCTGTGATATTGATAATGATTTGATGATGACCTTTCAAATTCTGAATTGTTCGTTCATCTATCCAAAAATATTTATAGTATTATATTTTCTGGGTGTTAAATGTGTATTTAGGTAAAGTATATATATATATGTGATTCTTCTAATATCTAATGTTTCTCGCACTTGCTTTAAGTGATTAACATATGACTGACTCTGAAGTCAGATCGATGTATGAGATGTTTTGTGAATTTATTTTAATTACGCATTTCACAGACCACTTACATTCAGCGGTAACCTAAAAAATATAATAAAAACAGCTCGAAGCGTTTGCCAAAACATCAATCAGCTATATCCGAGTACAGCAATACTAAATCTTTGGTTACAAAAGTGACATTCGTGAATTGTCATAATAATGAAATATGTCATAGAAACTGACAGGAGATTGGATTGACGTAAACGAGACGCGGGGTACGGTAGAGAGGTACCTACCCCTGGACTTTGTGCCGTAAGTGTCGACTAACCTGCTGGTAGAGAGATGTGGCGGTATATCGAAACAGTGGCGAATCCAATCAACATGAATTACATTCAGCTATTGTCACCACATTTGCATTTTTTTTAACTCGTCTACTAAATCGACGTAAAGGAATACGGTCCGCGTGATAGTAAGCGTCACCGCAACCTATAGATGATCGTACAAGGATATCACAAAGCGCGTTACTGACTTTGTGACTTGAAGATATTATGTCACCTTATGTATTATGTTACCTTGGAATCTCACTGCCGCTTTCACCATTCAAACCAGAACATGGCCATGGGAAGTTGTTTGGCGGTAGAAATAGATGAGAGTATACCAATGCAGAAGATCTTAGTACAAGGTCAACCTTTAGTAATATGGCGAAGGGTTTTCAGGAGACCTAATTACAGCAGTGCTATGGTTGTTTTGATGTCGTCATAAAAATATAATTAATCCATCTGTTTATTTAAATACGGTAATTGGAAACTTATCAGCTGTTTTATAAGTTATTCTTATATATATTCTATTGATTCATGGATATTGTTTAGTTGATTGTAGTGTTGTATGTCACATATATTGAACGACGAGATTACCAATTTAAAAAAAGGGAATATGATAACAATATTCATTCAACAACTTATATATTGAATCCGAGGTAGGTCGCTTAAAATACACAAACACCTAGACACAGAACAATCCCAAATATCATGTTATAAATATTTAAAGTTAGGGCATAAGTTAGCACCACCTACGCCATCGGGCCCGTCTGTATCTTCCGCGAAGTCAGATGACCGACTCCAGCGCCACCACAGCATCGCTGATAATGTGTAATATTCGGAACGTTGTGAAAACTGAATTTTATTTTTTCATTAGACCAGGTCGACAAACAAGCATACAGGGTTTGGGTTCGATTCCCAGGTCCTGGGTGAGGATCGCCCCACCGAGAACAAAAATTTATATGATGATAATTATGTTTTTTCTGTATCTGGATGTTCAATTTTATTTGTGATTCTTTTTTTGTCTAATGTCCGTAACACAGGTGCTTTAGACGACTTATTTCGGATGCAGGTCAATATATAAGACGTATATTTAGTGTGAATTATTAAGTGATTTTTTTAAAGATCGTCTGCATTGATATAATTAACTCTCACTTATTTCTACCGCCAAACAGCAGTAACTCCATTGAAGAGAGAGGCAGTGAAATTCCTAAGTAAAAATGACAGTATCTTTAGTTCACAATGTTTGCACACGAGGCTGCGGTCAGGTTTACCATAAAGTGGACCATTTGTTTATACTCTGACGTGCACTCTGTGTATAAAAAATACTGTGTATAAAAAAATAAAATATCAATTCAAATAATTTACAAAGTGTAATTTAGTATAGCATACAGTTTTCTTTAATAAAGTTACATTAAAAAAAACATGTCATTGCTAGTATTAGCTAATGATCGCAAACTGTTTTTAATATATGTATAAGGTATAGAAGAGGTTTCTATGAATCAGACAGCCAGAGCAGATGTACCAAGAATAAACGAGCGTGTATGATAGGACTAATACGAGTAAGGGAAGCAACAGAGGTATGCCAAGATCGTAACAAGTGGAGATCCATAGTCTCTGCCTACTCCAATGGGACACAGGCATGATGTAGTATGTATTTTTGTAATCTTTACACTATGATGAATGAGTTTTATTGATTCTTAAAAAATACCTTCAACTCTTTTATCGTAACCATTCAAAAAACGTATCTGGCCACCGACAATCGTGTTTGAAGGAATAAATGCGCGCGTTTACATGTTTCGATTTTTTAAATTGTTGTTTTAGCAAATGGCCGCGTAAAACGCTCGTCTCCCGCCTGACAGTTCTAGCATATAATTTACTTGGACCTATTTACACAGAGCAATTTGGATATATTTAGGTTCATAATCATTCGGTCAATTCTGAGGGGTTCTGAGCAAAATACGACGGTTCTTATGCCAAAACATCCATCATGCTGTCCGCGGCGCCTAAATGGACTTTAGAAGTTTGAAAAGTGCGGTTTACATAATCAGATATTGGCAAAAAAACGTGCAGTTCATTTTAACTTTGGAAGAATGATCAGCAGCTAAAAAAAATGACACGTCGTTATTTTCAGCTCCAAATCTTTGGCGGAGCCTAGGACAGTCACTACCATTGCCTGTCAGAGACAACTTACCTGACAAACAGCGGTGTATTCATAAGAAACAAGCTCAAATAGAACAGAGTAGGGATAGAAAAAACTGTCCTGTTTGCGAACCTACGCTCTGCGATTACCACCACGCTTGCGCAGCGCGGCAATTATCTGCTAAAAACCCCCCTTGTATAGGTAGGCCTAAGTCTAACAGTGGACTTTCTGTGGTTGATATAATGAGGATGGGGCACTTTGTATTATTTATTAATCATTTTTATCTCTCATCGACACAAGACTGAAATATTTTGCTTGATTATTAATTATTATTACAACCTTCTTTACTTTATCAAGATCAATATTCAAAATGATTTCAATTTACATGTAAAACGTCATTAGAATAAACTACAGTACAGTTTTTAGATATAAATTTGCAAAACTTGACGGAATGATCACAACAAAAAGTACAATATATTGCACAAGTAATAATTACTACTCTTCCGTGAAAAAGCCTCATACCTCATAAGGACAGACAATTGTAGCCATACTAATATTATAAATAGGAAAGTGTATGTCTGTTTGTTTGTCTGTTTGTTTGTCCGTTTTTGAGGCAATAAAGAGAGAGGAATATGTAGTTTTAAAGTGGAGATGTTTGAAGGATTGGAGAGTGACGAAGGCTACGTTTTATCTCTTTCTAACCTCCCACTTATTATATTCCACCCCCTAAAATGGGGGTGGAATTTTTATGGAGTATTTCACAGTTCAAAGTAACAGTCTTAAATATCGTATGCGGTCTATTTGTGATTACCAAAACATTCGTCGTAATTTTTTTTTTTTGAAAATATGTCCCAACTCCTTAAAGGAAGGGGTACAATTTTATATGGGACTTTTCTCAGTTTTCAATAATCATTTTTTTATCAAAATTTTACGTGAGCGAAGCCTAAGCTAAAAGCTAGTTTAATAACATTTGAGCTACGCGACACTATCATGTGTTGAACACAATTACGCTATCAACCAATGCTCTTTGACTCAACAAATGTGACAGAGAATATGGCAAATGCTGACCCTTCTCTAAATCTTTAACCAAATTGAGCTGTCAAATTTGACAGAAACAATATGACAAACGTTAAATAAAAAATGCTGGTCCCTTCGGTAGATCGTAAGATGTAAATCGACCTTTTCCGATATACTTGTTGACTTCGACAGACAAATTTGTCGGCCTTATTTATGGCACCAGCAGATTTGTATCGATCGTTGTGGGCAACCGAAATATTGTAATAACAAGCTGGAAGAAATATTGTTTGGTTATGCTGACTTTGATTTGATTTGTAATAACAGATTTTGTTATGTCAATGTTTTGATTTATTGTTTTCAAGAAAAAAAACTCTTTGTGTTACTTGGTGATTGTGAAATTAATCTTACCTAATGCCTGCTTCCTGTTTTTAGTCTGGATACCATACTGTCACATATTATTTGTGTCTGAGCAGCATATTTAATTGCTCGTTAGATTTTTGGTATATCCATCCGTAACTTAAGTGTAGCTCAAATGCACAGGACGGGGATGGGCACCAGCATATCCATCGCGAAGTTAAGCTCTGCAATTGCCATAGGTTTAGCTGGTAAGATTGACAGTCAGATTACTAGGTAAAGTGACATATAATCCTCAGGTCACGAGATTGTCGAAAGTTTTTACATCGCCAGCTCTGAAGGTTGCAGTTAAAATTTTCAATTATTACTGGTCTTTTCGATGGACCCGATAGCACATTCGTTAGAGTTTGCCGATTCGCACCTTGTGCGCTATAGATTTGATTTCCACCCAGGAAAAAAATATTTATGCTGGATATTTACGCATACGCGCACAAACACACGCACACACATACACAGATTATCATCAAAATGTTAGTTATATAATTGTTTAGCAAATATCTTTTTAAGGAAGAGCGGTGTCTCTTGGCACAGGTTTTATTATGCTTAAAATATCATCATCATATCAGCCTTTGACAGTCCACTTCTGGACATAGGCCTCCCCAAGAAAGGGGGAGTTGATGGGAATTGGGCCCGTAATTGTCGCGCTGCGCAAGCGTGCTGGTAATCACTGAGCGCAGCTTTTGCGACGGGGATACTATTACCCTTTTCCACCCTGTGCATTTGAGCTACACAAATTTGGATAGATATACCGCCATCTATACGTTCGGGTACCTTAGTCGCCTCTTACGACACTTGGTACAGAGGGAAGTATTGTACTCTGCCGGTACCTCACGCTGTTCTACTGATACAATAAAGTACAGTACGGTATTGCTGTGTGTACCCAAAAGATGTCGAGGCGGATGGCTAGTATGCTATAAAAAAACAGTGTTGCATGAAGACACATTATTTATAAACAAGGTTAAAAATAACAAACAACACAACGTTATGAAAAGTGCAAGATAGCAGACTTGTTAACAGCTCGAGCTAAAGTGCGTTATTGTGTCGGCCGCGGACCGTGCAACGCCGTGCTCAGTAAAGGAACACCTTTATCTTTTCATTGTTTACGTGTGTATAAGAACACACATTAACACTTTAGTCCGAAGTGGATCTAAAACTTTTAAATAGTAAGGGAACACTTTCGACCCGTTTTACAACGTGGCTAGTAGTAACCTATGTGGATATCTTGTTGTAGCAGGATTTAAGTGATGATTCTAACTTCTGAAGTATGAAAGCATTTTTGTGACTTATTATACTGATTATAGTAAGTTATAAAAATACATATTTTCCGCCCGATAAGATTACTTCGAAAATCACAGCCATTCCCCGCCCTCTCACTGGCACAACACGATCATTGACACTGCACATGCATTCGTATAATAGAGCAGTACACCGCGTTCGCCGGTGAACGCATGCAGTCCCTGCCCCTACAAGCGATAACCAGCAGCCCTAGAGCTGTCGGGCTCACAAGCCTAGGTCGAGCCTCTAGAGGCGCCCTCGGGCGATCGCCGTCGATCCCGCTCGGCTCCCGCGAGCCTTGCGGGCGCGATCGTAGCTAAACGCGCGGTCGCGGCCGCGGGGGTTCGCAGGATAATTACGGGTATCGGACCTGTCATCTATAAGAGGCTCCGCCCTCTTTTATTCGGTGACACTGGAATTAACGCCTGAGTAGTATAGCAATAGGTACGTCCGAAAAAAAAATTCATATTTACACTTTTATAAAAAGTGGATCTAAAACTTTTGAGGAGTGAGAAAACACTTTTAACCCGTTATACCATATGGCTAGTAATAATTTGATTTAGTAGTATTTAAGTGATGAAGTGATTATTTTGGAAGTGTACAAGCATTTTTGTGATTTATTCAATTTTACTTATTAAACTGATTGTAGTAAGTTATAAGTGATTTGTTACATACATTATAATATACTCTTCACTGTACACAAGAAATCTGATGAATTAAATAAAATGGAGATTATTTATTATTGGCGACCTTATCGCTAACAGGCAACCTTTGGCTATAAACGAAAAAAATGTGATAGGGCAGTTCGAAATATAATACTTTTATTCATAAAAATAAAATAAAGTAAATAGCAGGAGAAGCTGACTGACAGACTGATATATCAACGCAGCGCCTCAACTATAAGAGCTACAAACTTGAAATTTTGCACAGAGGCTCCTTTTATAAAGTAGGGGAGGGATAAAAAAGGATTAAAAGTTCATTCCCTAAGAGGGTAATACGGGGTACAAAATTAGTATGAAACTGCTGTTTTAGAAGTTATTCGAACGAAATTCAGTATAAAGGTGAACAACCTTTCTACTAAATAATAGATAGTCATGAAACACGTTTAAACATTTTAGGGGGTGCAAAGTAATTCTTAAAGCCATAGGTTACCGGTAGAGTAGAAAAGAACCTACCCCTCTACCAGGTGTCGTAAGAGGCGAATAAGGTACCGGAACCGATAGAAGGCGGTACATCCATCCGAAACAGCACATCTTAAAACTACAGGGTGGGGATGGGTAGCAGCATCCTCGCTGCGAAGTTGTGCTCTGCGATTGCCAACACGCCTGCCCAGCGCGGCAATCATGGGCAAAATTCCCCTGTCTTGGGGATGCTTATGACCAGCAGTAGTGTCATGGCTGACATGATAATTAATTATTAAACTAAAATAATATGTGCCTTATTTTTTTTAACTTTTACGCGTTCACTATTCAAAATAAAACTATTTTTTTTACGGCTTTAAAATTTCATGAAAATATAGACATATGTTATCGAGGAGATAACGGTCAATATTTTTTTTTGGAAAATTATTTCAAATGGATGCAATGATAAACTAGTTCTACGTGGCCTGCATCCAGCTTGATATAATTACTGTAAGGATATATTATATCACTCATAATTTTTTAGGCGAATCGGTTTTGATTGGCCTGAAGTGTAGACGAGGCGTCCGAATACATCTGCAGTCGTTTGAAGACGTTTCACAAAGGTTCCATTTTTGCCCTCATTTCCTGGCAATTTGAGTCTTAGCATTTTGCACGATGAATCATGGTGCTTTTAAGTATTTCAATTTAGAATAAAATTATAAATTCTGTACTGTGAGAGTAGAATAGTAGAACCCTCTGTATCAGATGTCGTAAGAGGTGACTAAGGTACCAGAACCGACAGGTGGCGGTATATTCATCTGAAACAGTGTAGCTCAAATACACAGAGTTGGGTGGGTAGCAACATCCCTCTGCTATTGCTAACAGGCTTACCCTGCGTGGCAATTATGGGCAAAATTCCCCCTTTCTTGGGGAGGCCTATGTCCTACAATGGACTTCCAATGGCTGTAATAATGATGCTTAGAAAAATAAGTTTGTTTGTTACTTCTTCACATTTTATCTACTCAACCATCTTCCTTAAAATTTATATTTGGTAGTATAGAGAAGAATATATCCCGAACATACGATATAAAAACATAGGCATGTTTAAGTAAAAACTGTGACATACATAATGTTAATAACACAAATAAATATAAGCTCGCAGTGCCCAAATCACGGTTCCATAAAATTAATAGTTCATTCAAGGGCAACTGCATAAAACTTTACTATACCAGGCTGCATATCAGGCTTACCGATAATTAAAAATTACCTCAGGAATAGCATATTTCTAAAGCATATTATAATGTTAAAGATTATATTAATGCAAAAACTGCCTCGGATTGAACTGCTAGTTAGCTTTAAGACAACGGTTTGTTACGCCGACGCTGGTAGGGGTTCCATTAACACTAAATATTTAGTATTGATTTAGTAAAAAACCTGCCCGTGACCGTGAAATTAAGACCCGTGTGGTGCCGGCAGACTAGAATAAGGTAGGCTTAATTTAAATGTTGGATGTCTCTTAGGATCCCGTCGGGTTATCAAGGTCATCAGTATCAGAATTTAATACAGACTTTAGTACTTGATATTCCTAATTAATATTTTTAGCGATTGGAAAGTCCTTGTACTGGGCCTAGTTGATAGGTTGAATAGGTAAATAAAAAATATTTTGATTATATTTGACGTACGTATTCCCTTAGGATTTGCGATAAACGGAAATTTTAATACCACAAAAAATCAATAGATGGCATATATATGGCGATATCGTGTTAAAGTTAATTTATTCAGTTTTTTTAAAAAACTAGCATACCGTCCGCTTGATAGTAAACGTCACAACAGCATATAGATGCTTGTAATATCACAAAGATATCAAAAGCACATTACCAATATTGTGACTTGAACATATAATGTCATATTACCCAGTATTTTCACAGCTTTTCAACACGGAACACAGTATTGCAAACACTGCTGTTTGGTGGTTTGTTTTAGATCTCATGTAGTCCCAATCTGATTACACTCTTTTAATATGAAGTAATTAACATTATAAATGTTAAAGTTAGTTTGTCTGTCACCTCTATACGCTTTATTTTCTTAAAAGACGATATTTTACATGAAAGTCAAAAGACATCAGAAAATGAGGAATCGCAAATATAATACTTAAATACATATTTTTATCAACCAGACATAGAACAAACACAATTATCATCATATTAAGGTTTGTCCTGGGTAGGGAACGATCCCACGACTCTTAGTGCATAAGATAGGATCGCTACCATCTGTGCCAACAGACCCGTCAAATATAATATAGAAGTATACATTTTAACGTAACCCCTTAAAAAGACCTCAAGTGTACCGTACCTCTGGGCGCGACTACGACTGCATCGTTTGAAGGCGCTTCACAAAGGGTTTATTTTTGCGCTCATTTCCTGAATACGTGGGCCTTTGCATTTTGGCTAGCCCTGTTGTACGCGCAGTATTATACTGCTCTATATAAAGTGCTTTGTCAAAATTTTCTGAATTCAGCTCCCTTATCCTCTTTCTTGTTCGTTTTAAGCGTTAACGATAATAAAGATCGACAGAATAGAATATTCACTCAGCATCTGCATCTCATACATTGACCTGACTCCGTAATTAGTTGCTAAATGCACTTGTGATGAGAATATAGACGATGCGGGAATCACAAATTTAATACTTAAAGATTTATTTCTCATATATAAGTCACTAGTCGATGAAATGAGCAAAACGTGGCATCAATATACTTTTAAAATCATTCCCGTCATTCTTTTGTCAACTGGATTCAGTCTAAATCCGTGAACACATCACTCAAAAAAATAGGCTTACACAAAGACATATACAATAAGTAATTTTCTTTCTTTCTGCACATAAATACAATGGACACATAGCAGATTTAATGCCTAGGCATTACATAATGCTACTAGTAGCATTATGTACCAGTCACTCATCGAGCAAAACAAAAAATATATAACGCGGTACATTACACATTTAGTGCCACGCTGGGCAAACGTCTTTGCAATCGTAGAGAGCAGCTTTTTCGACGGGGATGCTCTGCTCATCTCCGCCCTGTGAATTTGAGCTACACTGTTGCCGGTGGATATACCGCCATCTATCGGTTCTGGTACCTTAATCGTACACAAACCTTACGACACCTGGAACCGACAGATGGCGGTATATCCATCTAAAACAGCATAGCCTTAATGCTATAGTACGGGAATGGGCAGCAGAATTCCCGGCGTAAAGCTGGAGGCCTATGTCCATTAGAAGACGTTCTGCGGCTGCTATGTCGATGATATTACAGACGCACATAAATATAAATAATTTCTCATTACATTCAATTTTAGGTGTTTGTAGTTCGGTTTTATAAAATATAATATAAACTGTGTCACTGGGCAAAGATGTTGACTTTCTAATGGTGAAAGAAATTTTAAAATCAATTAATTCGTTTTTGAGTTAAACTGTAATATTTTGTAATTATTGTTATTATAATGTAATTTTGAGTTAAATTAATATAAGTATATATAATATAGCCTAGTCTTTATTATTCGAAGAAGAATTAAAATATACTAATGGTGAAAGAATTATTTAAATCGGTCAAGTAGATTTTGAGGAGAATTGTACCAACAATACAAACAACCAAATATTTCCTTTATAATAAATTATAGTACCTAAGAATAAATACCGACAACATCTCCTACTTTGACTTGACTCTGGGAAGTCGTTTAAAGCACTTGTGTTACAAACAACAGAGGAATCACAAATATACTACTCAAATACATATATGTAAAGAAAACTTCTTAGATCCACGATCATTTTTCTAAAGTTTGTCTTTACCGTTTTATTGACAGGGCCACTAGATGTCACGACTGACGGTTGTAACATTTGATGGAAAAATATATATAACTATGATATGTTTCACACTAAAAAGATTTATTAAAATTACATTATAAAAAGACCTGAATAAAGGCTTTAAATGTTGTTTCTTTCATTATTACAGAGAAGCGCAATTTCGTTTTTATTTCATTTATCCTAATTAATGGAATAGTATCATTATATATTCACAAAAAACAAACAGAACAAACACAACTATCATCATATAAATCTTCGCTCTGGGTGGGAATCGAACCACGATCCATGACGCACAAGATAGTATCACTACTATCTCAAGTACCATCAAGTAAAGGAATTTAAGTAAAGATATAACTGTGTCTGTAAGACATTACTTCGCAGGCAACAAGGCAAATAACATCTATTCTCGCATGTATATAGGCTGAGAAATAATTACGCCGGGCGGTTTAAATTAATCGAGACGCGACAATAGTCACTTGACGCACGCAACAAATAGGACGCGCGGGAGCAATAAAATATGGACGCGGAGGCATTGATGAAAACAGGGAAGTATTATACATATAATCGAAATTGTAATGTCTGGTTTGTAATTACAAAATAACAGCGTTTCACTAAATGCATGTGAAGGTACTTGTAATTAATCTACACTTTTATCGGGCTTTAAACGGAGTTGTCATGATGACGGTTAAAAATGATTGCCGAAACGTTACCGAAACGTTGAGATATGTAAAAAGTTAAACTACCAAAGACTGAAGAACACAAATATCATCATATAAATGTTTGCCCTAGATGGGACTGAACCTACGACCCTTGCCACTCAAAATAGATCACTGCCATCTGGGCCATCAGACCTGAGAAACTCAAGTTTGTGTTAAATATCAAACAAAAATAGATACGTATGCACGAACAAACATTAAGACATACATGCGTCTATTATCTTGAATAATTAAAATGTTTTTCATGGTTTTAACTAATATACCGAATTTAAAAATTATTTTACCATTGGAGAGCTACTTATTAACCAAGTAATCGAGATAGTTATAATGTTGATATAAAACCCACCTAATCGAACTACAAGTATGTATTTTTGATCGTTTGTAACAATTAAACACACAAATTACAGAATTCATTTCAAAAATTCATTCATTAATATAGAAAGTTACATTATCAACAAATAACAAAAGTGTATTGAATATTGTATTCCCATATTGTCACGGAAAGCGGAACCACGTGAGTGAAACCGCTGAGCGCTGGTAACCATGTTATCAATTAAACGACTTCAAAATACTAAAGAATAAATATATATATATACATATACAAAATACTAAGGTTAATAGGAATGTTGAAATGGTTTGGGCACAAAAAGATGAATAAAAGTAGAATATCTGCACAAATATATAGAGCGTGAGAGATGTGATTGGAAGAGAAAGTATAGCGAACATACCTTAAACACACAGAAGAGGTATTAAATAATGACCAGGTCAGAAGTACCAAGAATAAACAAGCGTGTTTGAAATTACTAATTTAGATCCTACTCTTTACCTACCCCGATGTGACACAGGCGTGATATGATAATTTCGAGTGTCATTTGTCAATGTGCCGTCTCCAACAATCTTCATACGTTGCATCAGTACGCAGTTTTATTAGAACACCTCATCACCGCGTTTAATTCTCCAACTGGTGCATGTCTGATGGCAAGTTTATTGGAGCGTCCTTTTTATTTTCCTTGGAAACTTAACAAGAATACATACAGGTGATGTATCTGTACACAGTATACAACAATCTCTTTCTGTTATCTGTCCCTATGTAAGCTTAGATCTTTAATACTACTTAACGGATTGTATTGCGGTCTTTTGAAATAGATAGAGTGATTCAAGAGGAATATTTATATGTATCATACACTTTATCACACGATTTCGTAGAGTAAAACTTTTAACCTAAGAATTTTCAATTGTAATGTCGTAATTAACACTTTTTTGCAATTACATTGCAAACGCTGGGTGAACCCGATGAGATATTTCAAAATAATATGCTATAGTATTGTACACCTTAAAATAGTCTACAAAAAAGTCGACGATGGTATATGAGTATGTATTCGAGATAACCCACAATTATTATTAAGAATAAAATTATTATTAAGAATAAAATTGAGTTAAGTCATTTAAATCTCAATCAACAATATTAACTTAGCCGTGAGGTACTGGCAAAGTAGAATAGTACTTCCCCCAGTATCAGGCGTCGTAAGAGGCGACTAGGGTACCAGACGGCGGTACAACCATACAAAAAAAGACAGCTCAATTGTACAGGGCAGAGATGGGCAGCAGCATCCCAGTCGCCAAAGCTGCGCTCTGCGATTGCCAACAGGCTTGCCCAGCGCCGCAGTTATGGGCAAAATACCCCCTTTCTTGGGGAGGCCTATGTCTAACAGTGGACATTTAATGGCTGGTATGATGATGATGATAAATATTAACTAAGTACGATTAATCAAATGTCAACACGTTAATCCCTCTACGAATCTTCTGGTGCCGCCGGAGTTTTGAAAAAATTCCCACATAATGTCATACATTGATCTGATTCCGGGATAAGTCGCTTAAAGCATTTGTGTTACGGACATCCGACAACAGAGGCATCACAAATATACTAATCCCTACTAATATTATAAATGCGTAAGTAACTCTGTCTGTCTGTCTGTCTGTTACGCTTTTCCGGTTAAACATCTCAACCGATTTTGATGAAATTTGGCATAGACAATCTTTAAACCCTGAGAAAGGGCATAGGCTATTTTTTAATTTGAAATAAGGGTTGTAAGAGGTTGAAAAGGGGATAAAAAGTTGTATGGGAGTATCGCTATTTTTAGAGCTAGAAACTTGGAACTAATTTTTCAGGCCATTGATTCGATATAAAAAAAATATGATATTCAAAGTTTATATAAGTTAAGGTAAAGAGGTATGGAACCCAAAAAACCTATTCCACGAAGACGATATCGCGGGCACAGCTAGTGCAATATGTATTTAACACCCAGACACAGAAAAAACATAAATATCCTCTTATAATTATTTGTCCTGGGCGGGGATCGAACGATCGAACGATACGTTTCATACATTTAGCTCAAAAAATTACGTTGCTTACCCCTTTTCAATTCCTGATAACCATTTTTTGCATTTAAGAGATAGTAGACAGAATTGATTCACATTATTAATTAGTTTTTTTTAATGTCTTATCGATTTTTGACTTATTTTGTAATAATGCTGTATTTTTTTATTGAAATTTTTATTAAATTATCATTGTAATAATATAATTAGAATTTAATTTTTCGTATGTCTGTGTAAAATATTATACCTTTTTTATGTAATTATCATATTGTAAATGTATTCTAATATTACGAGTAAGGATAAGCAAGACACGACGGATTACAATTACAATATGTTATCATAATTACATTCCAAATATATATTTATAATAACATTGGCTAATCTAAGTAATTACGGACTATAAACTGAATAATAATTAAAATAAATATTTATACTTACTGAAGAGTATTTTATTTTTTGTGTGAGTACAGTTAGAGCTGTTAGTCTAAAGCGTTACAATATAAATTTGAATATGTTATTGGCTAAAAAATAACAACCAATTACAACTATACATAATTATAATCTAAAACGTACATACAGGTTTTGTAAGTAAGAAAAGTGCATACAACACTCAATTTATAATATAATCATTAGCTAATTTACAATCTATAATTAATTAGCCCTTACCGTATTTTTATTAAGCGGTGTGTTAGTGCAACAGTGTGCTAGTTTGTCGACCTAGTCTAATAAAAAAACGTGGTGTGAATTTATGAAATTATATAAATTATATATGACCTTCACAGATAGGTCAACCCCTTATCGTGTGCAGCCTGAATAGTGATTAGTCTAGCTAATTCGTCGTCTATATAGACGTATCAAAGTTTAGCCAATTTTGTTGAAGACTTGTTTTTGTATCCCACCTATCTAGACTAATAGTTAGTTTGACTGATCCCATCGATCATTTAGAACAAAAACTTATTTAACTTGGTCGAGGAAAGAGTTCAACGGACATTTATTAGAAACTTGTATGTAGGTATTGTGGCTTAAGAGTTTGTGTAGATAACAGAATGCTGTACAAAGCAACTGCGATGCAGGTTCTTATCAGAAGTTAAATGTCTGATGTTCTTGACAAAAAGTTTACATAAGTTAAGGTAAAGAGGTATGGTACCCAAAAAAACTATTCCACGCGAACGATATCGCGGGCACAGCTAGTTCAATATGTATTTAACACCCAGACATAGAAAAAACATAAATATCCTCCTATAATTATTTGTCCTGGGCGGGGATCGAACGATCGAACGATACGTTTCAAACATTTAGCTCAAAAAATTACGTTGCTTACCTTTTCAATCCCTGATAACCATTTTTTGCATATAAAAGTCACTTAGATTTATTTATAAGTGCAGCAATATTGGTGTGAAAGCGCAAAAGATAGACAGTTGATTCACATTATTAAATAGATTTTTTTTAATGTCTTATCTATTCAAAAAACTATTCCACGCGGACGAAGTCGCGGGCACAGCTAGTTGTATTCTAACTTGTCACTTTTTATTCTTATCATGTAATTTTTTGTGTATATTAAACAGTATTATTATTATTATTATTAATTACCTGAAATGGTGAAATGTCAAACTT
Source organism: Heortia vitessoides (assembly GCA_020976665.1). NCBI lineage: Eukaryota > Metazoa > Arthropoda > Insecta > Lepidoptera > Crambidae > Heortia > Heortia vitessoides. The sequence continues at coordinate 3,183,931 of JACJUM010003317.1, read as the reverse complement.
TTACCGGCAAAATTGAAACTGACTCCAACCCACCTAGGTATGGCATTTATTATGGCAATCTGGCTCATCTGAAATAAATCTGAAAAGTAACATGTGACATTCAAATCATAAGGTTGGCATCGCGCTGGTAATATCCTTGTGATATTACGAGCGTCTATAGGCTGCTGAGGCGATTAAAGCATGCGGACTGTACTTGTTAGCTAGTATGTCAGCCTGGTCTGAAAAAAAAATTAGGAGATCCGTAAAAGAACTAAAGTTGCCGACATAGCCTATCAGATTACCAAGTGGCAGTAAGCAGGGCACTTAATACGCAGAACCGAAGGGCCGATTAAACTAAGGTTCTAGCAGAGATACCACGCGTCGGCAAGCGCAGCGTAGGTGATCTATCTCAAACCGTTAAATCACGTTGGAGAAGCCGCATACATCTGGTCCTATTAGAAATTACATGGGCGTATATGCAACAGTGTTCCTAATACTGATATGTTGGATTTAAATGTAATGCGATAAGATACAGCCATACGCTTATTTGTTTTGGTTGCATAATAGTATGATATCACGACCGGGTCAAAGGCCTGCCCCAAATCCAAGCCCAGTGGGACACCGCCACGTGATTGGATCGCCGTAATTAAATTGTTGTCTCGCCTGCACGAGGTCCCCATGCGTTTATCGATTCTGTAACAGTAATATACCATTGGAGACACTATGTGGAACTGAGTACAATGAATATAGGCGCTCATCATATTACGTAGTCACTACAGGTCCCATGCGACGTTATCTACATCCATATAATTGTAATACATATTATTTTTGTTGTATTACGTAATACAAGTGCTTTAAGCGACCTATCTCCGGGTCAGGTCAATGTATGAGATTTTGGGTGAATTATTTATTTATTCTTCACGTTTATTTGAAATTCCATTCAGATTTTTTGTCTTTAAACACGGCTCTGTATGTAATCTGATTTCAAAATATCATTTAACTCTAATAATTAGGTTTTATTTTTAAATGATACATTTATGTAATGTTGTATTTCTATTAAAAATTTATATATTATTTAAAGATATTAACTCAAATTTATTACAAACTTCTTCGCTTATTTTCTCGCTTCCTTAATTTATTAAAGTTTCAGATAGACAGACGTCATTTTTTTTTGTAATGAGTTCAAATATTTTAATCAAAGAAGTAGTATTCAAAAGTCAACCATTACACAAAACAGAAAAAATATATATATATATATAGTGGTGCAGACAATATATATACAAAATAAATAAACGTGGCATACATATTTGTATAAATAAACGCAATAAATGCGTATGATATAAAAAATATATATATATGTATATATATACATAAAATAATGTACATCAGAAATAGGGTTATAAAGTCAGAGAAGCAGCATCAGTAAATAAAGTACGGAGATAGTCAGATCAATAGTTAACAAGGAAATTTAAAAAAATCAAGCGGCCGAGTCATCTTCAGGCTCATTAAATATAAAAATCGGCTAAAGATCAGAAATTTAATTCCTCATAATATTTTCTTACTTTGCTTTTATTATTATTTACATCTCGTGTAATCAAAAAAAATTAAATACAACATGTCGTGTACACATTTCCTAGATTACCGTCTAGTTAATACTATATTTAAATATGAATGTTAGTATCTATGAGAGTAATCTGGAAGTGTACCTACACTAAATAAGTAAATAAACTTGTGTGGCGCTCAGTGGTTTAATATGGTATACGACTGTTGAGTATACAGCCATCAGTTGGCGTCTCATTGGCCACTAATATTTGAGAAGAGTTACCTCAACAATTAAATCAAATTATCTTTATTGTACATTTAGAATCGTACAACTGATAATTTTATCGCTTTAAGCGATTTCTTCCAGGCCATCATTGAATGGACATATGGAAAATATAAATATAATGGGCAGTTTATATCATAATTATATTTACTGACCTACATAAATAAATCACTCCTGTGTCTCGTCGGGGTAGGCAGAGAGTAAGGATATTTACTTGCTACTACCTTATCATAACCCTCTCGCTTCCTTTAATTGTATTAGCCCTTTTATACACGCTCCTTTATTCTTGATACTTCTGACCTGGCTCTTCTTTAATACATCTTGCGCCTGGTTGAGGTATGTTTGCCTAGGTCGTCCTATACCAAGTCTTCCATTCACTTCCGTTATTTATATTGGTGCAGTCATGCAAATTTCATATCCAAACCATCTCAACACTCTTTGATTGTATTATTAGATTTTACACCATATTGATCTATTATCACTCTATTCTTTATTTTATCTCTCAATCTAACAACACGTTTTTGCTGTCTATAAAAGCATGTAAGGCTCCATTGACACTATTTTTACTCTCCGTTAATACATTTTGCTTCCATTGCCGTATCTTTTTTTTCAACTTTTACGTCACTTGTTCAACTTTCACGTCAACGAACGTGAAATATGAACATAAATATATATTTTGCCAACACGCTTGTCCAACGCGGCAATTATGGGAAACAATCCCCCTTTTCTATGGGAGGCCCGTGTCCAATAAGGAAGGCCTGTAATGATATATATTTAAATTCCCGCAATATTTGAGTTGTTGAGTTTACATTACTCAACATTGACCTGACTCCGTGGTAAGTCGCATAAAGGACTTGTGTGCGCCACGGACGCCAGACAACAGAGAAATTACAAATATATTACTTAAATACATATATTCTACACCCAGACACAGAACAAACACAAATATTATTATATAAATATTTGCTCTGGTTGTGAATCGAACGCACGACCATTGGCGCGCAAGATAGTATCACTACCACCTGCGCCATCAGGCTCGTCGATATATATATTTTTTATACACCCATATACATAGATAGAATATATATAAATATTCAAAATACATAGACGATAATGTACATTTACTTCATAGCAAACACTATGCTGGAAAGATGCAACAGGAAAGTTGAAATTACTATGTCACTTTATTAATAACAGAGGTTTATCAAGGAATTCATTCCCGGCGGCTAGGAGCCGCTTATTTCATTTAAATTTCATTTAACACTGCCTGCCGAGTTGAACCTGTTTGTAGTTTCCAATTAATTCTTTGGAACTGGGGCTTTAAAATTCAATGTAAGCAATAACAAAATAGTATTCGAGAGGAGTTAAGAAGTGTGTCTTGTTTAAGTGTTCTATCGAGTGTAGTTTAGCCGTGACGCATCGGCAGAATAGAATAGTACCTCTCCCTGTGTTGGAAGAACCGACTGAGGTACCAGAACCCGAAGTTAAAGTGTAACGTTTTAGTACTATGCGAAAGTAAGACTGAATGTTAGTGATCGGATTGTAAAATTGGTAGGACTCTTAGTAGGTAGAACGCTTTTGGCACACAAAACAAAACAAGCGAAGTAAAGTTGTGTACAAGAAATTATAATGCTCGTGTAATGAACCGGCGATGCCTATAAATAGTTTTATGGCCTGTCTAGTGCCGGCGGACTAGTTTAAATGAAGTCATAATACTGATGACTCTTATGACACAACCCAGGTTGTGTTAGGTTAGGACTATTAGAAAATGCGTGTAATGAATTGACCTGTGAAAGAGATAAGTAGTTTGAAGCATTTGATTTACGGCTATAAGGAAACTGAAGAATTATCATCATGAACGCAGAGCGTGAATTCTTAACGGGAATACTACTGCCCATCCCTGCCCTGCTTCATTTAAGATACACTATCTCGAATGGATATACTGCCATCCGTCGGTTTCGGTACGTCAGTCGCTTCTTACGACACCTGGAACAGGAGAGGTACTTTTCTTCACTGTTTAAATAATACTTAAATATGTATTAAAATAAATACAAAACAAACACAAATACTCTCGAATGTGAATCTTGGATGAGGATAGAGCCGACGATCCTTAACGATAATCATAAGATGACTACCGAATGCGCCATCGGGCTCCTTCTATCAGAATAATCTTCTATCAGAATATAATCTATAGGATATAAAAACACATGGTAACACGTAAGGGTCTTTAAAATTTAAACACCCAGTGAATAATTAAAAAATAATTACCATGTTAGAGCTGGAATTTGCAGAGACTCGTAAAACGAAATATGACGAGAAACGTACGCATACCTCTACACGAGAATTAATTACTGCCAGGAATCCACCGGGAACACGCCGCAGCTGAAATCCCGGGATATTCCTGTGGAAATGCAGCGCGGATTCGGGGTAAATAAAATTTAAATTTGTTTGCACTCCCGCAAAAAAGGTGCTTGGAACTTTAAGGATTCAGTGATTATAGTTGGAGAGCTAGTTGATCATTTTATGGTAATATTTGAAGCAGTGGCATCAAGATCATATACAAACAGAACAGCAAAAGCATCAGACAGAAAATCAATTTACACTGAAACACGCACACCGTCTGAATGGAATTGGGTAGGACATAACGCCAGCTCCTCTGATGATAAATGGCTGAAGCAAGTAACAAAATGGAACGGTCCTGGAGGCAAAAGACGAAAAGGTAGACCAAAAGCTCGCTGGTTAGATGACATTCTAAAAGTATTAGCAAAAGTTATTAGTATTAGACTCAAGAGGGGCCATGATGTTTTTTGTGATTAATATTATTATTTGAAGCTACAGGTAACCTGTTAAATACGGCTGAATAATAGGATACAATTACCCCAATTTTTTTTAACAAATATTATATAATATATATATAATACAATTAATAAAGAGTGCATTTAGAGATTGAGTAGTTTTTATTAGTAAACCAAGTTGACTAATAAACAAACAATCCACGCGATAGTAAGCGTCACCGTAGACTAAACGCTCGTAACATTACAAGGCAATCACAAGCGCGTGGCCAACCTAGTGACTTGTAGATATTATGTTACATTATCCAGTAACTTCACTGACTCTACTCAAACCGGAACACGAATAAATGAAATAATTCATACAACAATTTTACATTGATTTAACTCCGTGAAAAATCGCTTAATCCACGCGTGTTACGGACATAAAATTAGAGAGGAATCACTAATAACTACTTAAATACATATAGTTAACACCCAAACACAGAATAATATTATCATAAAAATATTTTTCCTAGCTGGAAAATGAACCCACGACCTTCGGCACACAAGATAGGATCACTATTATCAACGTCAAAAGGCCCGTCATCGCCAAATGATCGAACGTAACAATGAAAAGGTTAAGCTAAAGTTAACTAAGCCGTTACTTACGTTTGGGTGGCACTACTTTTCATTCGTATTAAGCCGTGAAGTACCGGCAGAGTGGAATAGTACCTTCGCCTGTACCAGGTGTCGTAAGAGGCGATTAAGGTACAAAACCCGACAGATGGCGGTATATCTATCCGCAACAGTGTAGCTCAAATGAACAGGGTGGAGATGGGCAGTACCATCCTTGTCGCGAATGCTGCACTCTGCAGTTGCTAACACACTTGTCCAGCGCTGCAATTATGGACAAAGTTCCCCCTCTCTTAGAAAGGCCTATGCCCAGCTGTGGACTTTCAATGGCTGATATGATGATGATGACTTTTCGGCGAAATTTAAATGCTTGCACATTGTTATGATCAAATAGGTAAATATTTTTCGGGATGATTTAATTTCCGTTCTAGTCTACTAGCCCTCGGACTATTACGACGGAAAATTAAAAATGGCTTCTAGCTGAAAATAAAATACGACACGAACTCTATTCGATAATTCAATTCCAATTCTCTAATCACTATTTAATAGTGATAGATACGTCTTTTATAATTTAAATTGTATGATCATTGAATCGTCGCTTCTGTGTGGAGAGGTTAGAGAATTTTTAAATATTAATAAAAAGATTCAGACATACATACATACATTACGCCTGTATCCCATCGGGATAGGCAGAGACTATGAATCTCTACGTCCTTTCGCGTTAGTCCTTTCAAACACGTTCGCTTATTTCTTGGTACTTCTGACCTGGCTGTTCTTCGTCTCGTAACATCATCTTTTACACCACATCTCTTATTACACTATCCTTTAATATATCTCTTTAATTTATTTCATATTTTGTAAAATATAAGAGCGGTGGATTTTGAATTAATTAAAAAAAATTAAATGCTTATTTAACACACACACATACAAACACAACTATTCGTTATATAAATGTTTGTCTAAGAGATGAACAAACCCACGCGCACAAAATAGGATCACTACCATCTTTTCCTTTGGGACACAATTCTAATAACCATTATTAAATTTAGGCAGCACATTATCAGGGGGCAGAAAAAGGCACAAATACCTTTTACCAAGACATCAAATCATCAGTGATACTTTAATACCACGAATGTAGCATTAGTAAATACGGTTCAAATTTCAGCATTTATAATCGAATTCCGCTACTTATGCAGTATTGAACTAGATATGGATGTAATAAAACCAATGTTAAGAAAGAAAGTAATATAACAAAATTATTATTTCGGAGAAATGAGATCTTTTCCGCTGTATTTGCTGAGTGAGCCTGAGTGTAACTGAGTGACAGAAGGTATTAGTAACAGCAAGATAATAGAAATATGTCATGCGAAAGATAATTACTGGTCGACAACAAATTTGCAGCACAAAGCATTATCACATTTTTTATGTCTATATACGAGTATAAAAGGAAAACCTGACCGACTGACTGACTGACTGACGTATCAACGCAGGGCCTAAACTATATGGGTTAGAAACTTAAATTTTGGACTGGGGTGCTGTTATAACATAAAGGTTTTTGAAAATTCAAGTAATACGTAAAATAAACAGTAATACGGAGGTCCGTTAGTGTATACCTATGCTCTCTTTGAAGTGATTCGAATGTAAGTAAACTCATGAAGTACGTGTTAACTTTTTTTTAAAAACATCCCTAATGATGCTAATAGAGAGGTACAAAATGAATATGAAAGTTTTACAACCTAACGCGAGTTAAAGCGTTATAACTCCAGTAATAGTAATTTTTAACAAATGTAAATATAGTATTATGGCGTGTTTGAAAAACTACTATTTATATAATTTTAATAACCACATCATCTTATATAATATGAGCACCTAAAATTTGGCTAATATTTTCCACAGTTAGATAAGGAAGTTTTTAGTATAGACTTTAAAGCATCAGCTTCAAATTAATTAACGCAGTAAAACAACATGAATTAAATTTAATTGATAGGTCAAATAAAAATACATAGTAAAGTAATGTAAATGGTTGACTGGGAGATAAAGCCAACTGGCATTAAGTCCGCCATTTGTACATTTTGTAATATTATATGAAAGAAAGTTAAACGAATAAATAAATAAAAAATAAAGTAATGATATTTATTACCACAAAAAGTACCCATATTTTTAAAATAAATATGGAAATGCGTTATGTGGGAAGTCGGCATGGATGGATGGTTGTTTTGGTGTTTGTTGGATGGGCCTGGAAAAATATTGGCACAGAGACTGTCGATAGTCTGAGATAACACATACGCTAATTTTATCTTAAGAATATGTTCCCGTGGGATAGATATGGTAGACGATATAAGAAGTCGGGTAGCCTTCTTATTTCGCCGGGATAATATATGTGCCGTGTGGTACTGGCAGAGTAGAATAGTACCACCCCTGAACCAGGTGTCGTAACAGGTGACTGAGGTACTAGAACTAACAAATGGTGGTATATCCATCCATAACTGTGTAGCTCAAATGCACAGGGCGGTGATATGCAATAGCATCCCCGTGTCGCGCAGCTTTTTGCAATTGTCAACTTTGGACATTGTACAACAGTGGACTTCCAGTGGCTGATATGATGACAGATGAATGGTTCGGATACACTTGTTACCGCAAACAAAGTTGTAGTGAGTAAGCAATTAGGTATACGTTTATTCCTATTAAAGTCCTCGGACAATTTACCTAAAACAACTTCTTGATATAACTACAGACCACGCTTTAGTATTTAATAAGAACAAACTGGCAAAGGGATAATACAGATTAATTAAAATTCCCTCCAATACCGGCGCTTCGTAAAACAAAAGAATATATAAGCGGTCGCGTTTCTGTAAAAGCTCGCGGGTCAGTAATTGAGCAAAAACTTGCCGCGTTGTACGTGACTGGGGCAAGTTAAGCTACCTACTAATTACGCTTAGATGTAGCAATGTGTCTATCCATATTCTTAGTGAAGAACAATACCTCTAAATGTCTACATTGGTTCCACAATCTCACCTATTTCTACCGCCAAAGAAAAGTGTTCACATAGCTATATTCCTGTTTAAAGAGTGAGAGAAGCAGAAAAATACTGGGTAATGTGACACAATATTTTCAAGTTACATGCTTGACAACGCCCTAGTGATATCATTGTGATTTTACATGCGACTAAAGGCTGTTGTACAACAAGGCTGTTGTGTAACAAAAAAAGTAATTCTCTCTGTAACAGTCATTTAAGAGGATACTTATTAGATAGACATATACCAAACCCGTCTGAGACTTGTTGGTATGGGAAAACTGACTAAGGTCAAATCGAATTCCAGACCGTATTGTCACAAATACTACTATATTTATCAATTTGCAAGCATTTTGTTTCTTTGCATTAAAAAAGAAATAGATAAAAGGAATTTTTATTAAGAAATTAGACAATAATTTATTTCTAGACATTGTTGCCTTCAAATTCTTGTTAACAAGTAATAACTATTTTCTCTGTACAAAAAAGCTGAGAGAAAATATCGACACTCCGGAACATCTAACTTAAACAATTTCTATTAACTTGAGTGAGCAACTTTCTTGGGCACAATCACCGGGGTAGCTGGAACTCAGGATTAGTACTTGGAAGTATGTAGTGAGAGGTCAACGTTGTGGGTGCTCTGCTTCGATTTATTCAGAATGAGCGGAGTGGGTAGAAAATGTCATTTATCCAAGGTCGAGACATTTGTAAAACTCTAAACTTTAATAGGGTCGCCTGTTCTCTTGGAACGTGTATTTAATAATAATAATTTATTATTTTTTTTTACACCAAAACACTAACAACACGAGAATATCACAAAAATATTGAATAGTACAAAAGACGACATAGTGGTTAAATGGAATCTCTGACAGGAAACCCTTGGATGGAGAAAATTTTAAAGCTGGTGGTAGTTTTAGGTATAATTAATAAACACGTAGGTCGCACAAAGGTCTACCACATCCAACCGAAGAGGCCTAGCTCATATGCAACAAGGTGGAAATGAAGAGCAGGATTCCTGTCGCGAAGTTACGCTCTGCCACTAACGATTGCCACAACGCATGCCCAGCGTAGCAATTATAGGCAAATTACCCTTTAATAGAGTGCAGTTTCAAATAGACGATTTACGGCTGCAATGGTGATAATGATTGGCCGACTAAAATAGTACCGCCCCCTGTACCAGGTGTCGTAAGAGGCGACTAAGTTACGGGAACTGACAGATGACGGTATATCCATACGAGATAGCGTTAAGCGTATTCAGCGCGGGAATTATGAAATGGGGCGAAATTTCCTCTTCCTTAAGAAGGTCTACGTCCAGCAGTGGACGTTTAAACGGCAGCTTTGATGATGATAACTTTACTTTAGCGTTATTTAAAGCTAATGCTGATTACCTCGCAATGTATGTATATCGCCATCAAGCCTGTGAACTCTCAGTGCAGTGAACCAGGAGTATCTGATTCGGGAAGATCGTTATATATATTATAAACTCATCAGACCAATTTCTTTCTGACTCATCAGATTCGATTCCCACCCAGAGCAAATATTTATATGATGATATTTGTGTTTGTTCTATGTTTGTTCTGTGTTTGAGTGTTAAATATATTTGTGATTCCTCTGTTGTCTGGCGTACGTAACACAAGTGCTTTAAGCGACTTACCACGGAGTCAGGTCAATAAATGAGATGTAGTGGGAATTTATTATTATTATCATTATATCAGCCATTGATAGTCCACTTACGGACATAGTCCTCCCCAAGAAGATGGGAGTTTTCCCATAATGGCCGCGCTAGCCGGACGCGGTGGTGATTACAAAATGCTCAACGTCGCGATGAGAATGCTGCTGCCCATTTCCAACCTATATTATTTAAGCTGCGCTGTTTACGATAGATGTACCGCCGACATATCATTTCCGGTACCTCACTCTCGTCACTTCTTACTTAAACCTGCCTGGTTCAGAGTGAGGTACAATTCTACTCCAGCCTACAATATTTTTGTTATTTATTAATAGGAATAAAATTTATTTACAGATACGAAATAAACCTAGACCATTCAAGATTAAAAACCCGTTCTATTAGCTCATAATAACACAGTTTTATGACGAGGTTGAGTATAGACGATAGGATTTTAATTGGGAAAATTATGGCCGCCTTACTGCAATGTAAATACATATATTTATTATTGCCATATGCTTAGCAATTTAGGATCCTAATTATGTTATAACTACAACAGAATTATGCTACATTTATGCACAGTAAATATGGAGTACTTTGTCCCTGAACGGTAATTTTGTCTCACATGAAAAAGTGCAACTGTATTTAAATTCATATTTAAGACAAAGATTCACATTCAAAATAAGAAGGTCCTACGTACAATTAGGCATCATCATCACAGTTATTGGAAGTCCACTGCTGGACGCAGGCCATTTATGGGGACATTTTGCCAATTGCAACACGCTTGACCAGCGCGGCACTTATGGGCAATTTCCCCCTTTCTTGGGGAGGCCTATGTCGAGCAGTGGACTTCCAATGGCTATAATGATGACATGAGATCAATACTATGCTAGTAATTAACCGATTTGTTTTACCTTGTATTGCGGTTGGGCTGCATTAGTGGCACCGTAATTTAATAATTGATCCGTCAATGAAACTTATATACCTAAATGACACAACAAAATAAACGCCTATATATTTTCTACTCCACCGATACCCCACGGTGAAGTAGAAAAGTACTTCTCTCTGTACCATGTGTCGTAAGAGGCGACTGAGGTACCGGAACCGATAGACGGCGGTATACCCATCCAAAACAGCGCAGCTCAAATGCACAGGGTGGGGATGGGCAGCAGCATCCTCATCACGAAATGTGCGCTCTGCGATTGCCAACATGCTTGCCCAGCGCGGCTATTATGTTCCGGGCAAAAGTTCCCCTTTTTTGGGGAGGCCAATATTCAGCAGTGGATTTACAACGACTAGAATGATGAAAGTATACTAACTATGACCTAGAAACTCAATAGCAACTATATCTCAACTTTTCCACGCAAAATGTCTCCTGAGAACGCTAGTTTTCTAATAAACCGCTTGTACTGAATTCTTGCCAGAGCAGAGACCGTAATTCTCGCTGATTTGATAGCGTACGTGAAACGGAACGACCCGAGTATACGGACCTTCCACACCCGGATACGGGGACAAAAAGAAATCATCCCAATGTAATACACATTATTGCAGAAAGTTCAACGAACCGGAAAGGTCAATCACTTCTGTAAACACAACCTTATTTGGCCGAAAAAACACAAACGGATCTACATTTGTATAGAACGATTCATCTTCCTAATTCAGACATCAAACGCAAATAAAAACATCAATGCTAAAGCCATTCGTTTTTTTTCGCAGGTTGTGGGGAACCAAAGAAAAATGGTGACATCATAATCCGTTGCGCAAAAAAGCCGCGCAATATGTGAAACTATGGTCTGACAGTGCCCTCACATGATTTCAATAAACAACTTCACACAGACAAATACAACCGCTTTGCACTATGAAGCCCAACCGTTTTTCGAAAATGACAGCTACCAGCCAAACGAGAGCATATTTGATTACGAACTCGAGACGAACTCGACATTCGAGAGTTCGAACTTCACAAACTCGACTTTCGAAATGTCGAACGGAAATTTTAGCGAGTTCGCAGAAATACCGTATTACATAAAAGCGACCTCGATGACATTCTGCATAGTTATAATGTGCTTGGGTGTGATAGGTAATGTTATGGTGCCAATAGTGATATTGAAGACTAAGGATATGAGAAACTCGACCAACATATTTCTGGTAAACCTGAGCATAGCTGATTTGATGGTGTTGCTGGTGTGCACACCGACTGTTCTGGTGGAAGTCAACTCGAAGCCGGAGACGTGGGTGCTTGGAAAAGAATTGTGTAAGTTTCCACTACTTTCTCTTTTTTAAACTATTAATTTGGAAGAAACATTTTGCAAGCGCGTGCCGACCTTATCATCTGGGTATATTATGCATTGCTAAGTAATTTATTTTTTTACTCACCCTCACACAGCATACAACCGGTCCTATTGGAGATTGCTTGGGCAGTGATGATGATGATGACACACCCTTCAAACTACTGCTAATTGGCGGTAGAATGGGGGATCCTTACAAACGACTATTGTTAGTGGTTACTTCTTAGGAAAGTTGATGAGTTGATAAAAGATAAATATATGTTTTCCCGTTACATCTCATACATCAACCTGATTCCGTGATATGTCGATTAAAGCACTTGCGTTACGGATATCAGATAACAGAGTAATTACAAATATACTAATTAAATACATATATTCAACATTCAGACAAACATAAATCATATAAATATTTATCCTAGATTGAACCAACGACTTTTGGTTAACAAGACAGGATATTAACATATGCGCCATCGGGCCTGTTATAAATTATTTCATATAATGGTTATGAAATTATACCTAACTAGCGGTACCCCTCGATTTTATTCGCGCAAAATTGTAGAACTCTCATGCTAACTTTGCGACATACTTTTACTTTTCCTTAAGGGTTGATTTTCCAAAAATACTGTACCATGTGTACAGTTTTTATAACTGTCAATAAGAATCTTTAATTAAATTTCTTTCGAGTAACTTTAAAAACACCCAAGTATAAAAATAAGCACCGCCGTTTTGCATCCGTTAATTTTAAAAATTCCGTTATAAAAGGAACTCCTGTGCGTAATTTCGATTCTCTAATCCTTACAGTTCAGGTCTTGCGTTGATATGTCAATCATTCAGTCAGTTACATTAGGTAGACCTCATACAAAGGTCTTCTGCGCTGATACCTCATCCTAACCTATGTCTACCGCTAAACTGCTAATTAGTGTTTGCATTGTTGTGTTCCGGTTTGAAAGGTAAAAAAGGCAGTTAATTACTGGATAATGTGACATAATATCTTCAAGTCACACAGTTGGCGGCTGGTTTGGTTACCTGATTTTATGAAAAAAAGTTTTCCTTTTATGTATATAGATTATATGGAGTTTAGTTGTCAATAAGAACAATGAAACAATAGGTTTCACTTAATCAAAAATATATTACCTCATAAAAACTTGTAAACAAAACGTATTATTATTTAAAAAAATGTTTAGTTACGTGTGTGAGAACGAGATTTCATATTTGTCCTACAATAATCGATCACATCAAATAAAACACTTATCGCAAAAAAAATTGCGATGAGTTGGTTGTGCCAACAGCACTTGTTAGAGCCACACAAAAAGTTAACAAATTGCTTGTCGCGCTAAACTAATTTTAAATGGAACCCTCCAATTTGGTCAACAAAGACGCGGTCACAAAATTTATGGACAATTTAACACATTAGCATTCATTAAATACTCATTTCGGAATACAAAAAAGGTTCGGATCTCCTTTAATGTAATCTGAGAAAAAAAATTGTCTCTGGCAATCTTTTTTGGGTTCCTTTAAAATGTCAATACAGCTCTGCTCTTAGAAAAATCACAAATGTACTGTTAAATACATATATTTATTCTTAATACATATAATAAAAAAAAACAACAAAGATAATGACCTCTAATAAGACTACACTTTTAACGGCTTTTAAACGCAGTTTAATTTTTTTTTACTTTAGTTTTTGTTGTACGTTTCTGTAACCTTACGGCAACAGTTCTCGAGATTGACAAAAGATGTGTTTTTCAATGTCAAAAAAGGTAACAAACCGCGTTTTAAGGAAGTTAGAAAATTGTATAAAAGGACCTAATAAAACGCGGCAGTCCTCACTTGACCAGTATATTTCTGACGTCATCACAATTTGCGTACAGTTTCTTTAACAAACATATAATCTTTCGAGATAAATTATGAATGTTTTTAAATGAGATGCAAGTTGAATGCATCGTTGCTTTTAAGCTCGCAGTTTTGTTTCAATCTTTATTATTAATTTATGGTAATATTATTTAAAAGGTATTGGACCAATAACCTTGGAGCTAACTTTATCTACCTTAAAACTATAATAAACCGATGGCTTTCAACGTGTCTGTCTGTTCATTTTGTATACAAATTCGTGGTAGTTCAAAAAATTGTGCTTTGATATTTTCAAAATTAGATAAGGAATTTGTTAAGTAGAATGTGTAGGTGTATAATTCATAAATTATTTAGGTGGATTGAGGCTAGATACATCGGATCCTACTTAGGATTTCATGGGGGGGGGGGGGGGGGGTGTCCAGCTGCTAAACTAAAATTCAAAATATACTTCATTCGAGTAGATCCATTACATGCACAAAAACAAAAATATAAAGTACTAGATTCTATAGTACTAATAATATTGTTGACCTTCATAACTTTATAGGATCATAAGAATCAACTAACATACGGTAATTAGGCCTACTGAATTTAATTTAATTTAAAATTACATTTATTGTAGGTTCACTTAACAGGCACCAGAACGAAATCTGCAAGAAAAACTTGATTAACAAAGATACTATACCTACTCAATTTTTATTTTTAATAATATTGGTAAGGAATAAATAAGGATTCTGTATTCATTATGGCCGTGAGGTACCGGTAAGAGGCGACCAAAGTACCAGAACCGACAGATGGCGGTATATCCATCCGAAACAGTGTAGCTAATGTGCACATGGTGGGGATGGGCAGCAGCATCCTCATCGCGAAAGCTGCGTCAACACGCTTGCCTAGCGCGGAAATTATGGGCAATATTCCATCTTCCTTAGGGAGGCCCATGTCCAGCAGTGGCTTTTCAATGGCTGATGTGATGATGATAATTCATTATATACTCTTAGTCGTTATATTTGTAATGTCAATAACGTTTATAACATATTTATGTTCCCTACTCACAATAAAACTACCCTTAGAACGGCTTAAAAACGCGGTTAATTTAACTTTTTATATGTTATGTTCGACTTTTTGGTTACTTTACGGCTATCATTTACAAAATTGACAAAATATGTGATTGTCACAGTCAAAACGAAACGACAACAAGGACAAATGTGCTCGAACTAAATTCCATAAATAAAATATGACTCCAGATTTCAGTCAGCCTTTTATCCTGAGACAGTCAAATAATAAAATAAAACAGTCCAGATAAAATAATATTGGTGAGCGATAGTGCCCTTTATAACGTTTGGACATAGAAAGTTATTTGGTTTTACGCGAAAACTTTCTATCAAGCGGTGTAGCGTAAGTACTTACTGGTATTTCAACAGATAAGAGGCTTCTAGTTTATTTCAATGCAAAATGGGCTTAATTAAATTAACATAGAGTTTATAATATATAATTAATTATGTATAAATATTACCTGTCACGGTGTTTGTTCGTGATGAACTTCTAAACTACTGAACCGATTTTAATCATTTTTAGTTTTATCCAACTATGCCGCATATCCTCCTCAAAACATAATTTTCGACAGGTTTTTTAACATTTTTGGTTGATGCTTCGCTCCTATTAAACTATATAGCATAAGGTTTTCTTTATTATATCAGCTATCTGGATTAGCGGTTTCAGAGATTACCACAAACTACCAGATAGTTAAAATTAAAATTAAATGTTATAATATGTACTTGTTTAGATATACGCAGTTATTTTAATATTATGAAAGACACTTAATTTTTTTATATGTTTAATTTATAGTCACAATATTTATTTTATGAAAAACTGAAGCAATTGTCTATTGTCGTCTTACAGACCCCTTAGTAATATTACACAAATAGTTAGTTATAAGCCGTGAGGTACCTGCAGAGTAGTATAGTACTTCTCCCTGTACCAGGTTTCGTGTAAGTGGTGACTAAGGTACCAGAACCGACAGATAGCGGTATATCCATTCGAAACAGTGCTGCTCAAATGCACGGGGCGGAATTGGGCATCAGCATTTCCGTCGCAAAAGATGCACTCTGCGATTGCCCCACGTGGCAATTATGGAAAAATTTCATCAATGGACTTCTAATGGCTGGTATACGGTATAATGGAGTAAGTTATGAGCAAATTATATTGAAGTGGCAGTGAGTGGGGCTCTTAGTACGCAGAACTGACAGGCGATGGAGCAGTCAGGTTCTGTACTTGAGACCACGTAGCGGCAAGCGCAGCGTAGGACGTTCTTTCACAAGTTCTGCAGACGATCTGACTAATACCACAGGATCGTCCTATTGGAAATATTTTGGGAAGTCCTGCATCCAGCAGTGGACGACCGAAATAAACATTTCTTGGCCCATACATTTATATATAATCAAATCTAAATAAGAAACAGATAAGAATAACTAATTGAAGTAGCAATACATAGAAAATAAAATTATTGCATTATTAAGGAATTCATTAAATAATATTAGATGTGTATTAAATTAAATTTTAATAATTAATTACATTTTTGACGGGCCCGATGGCGCAGGTGGTAGTGATCCTATCTTGTGCGCCAAAGGTTATGGGTTCGATCCTAACCCAAAACATATTTACATGATGATTTTAATATTTGTTCTGTATTTGGGTCAATGTATGAGATTCTGGGTGAATTTATTATTATTATAAGTGCAACCGTTTTTTTATTTCGATTAAATTACTCGTGTTTCTTAATTAATCTTCAATTTAAGCGAAACATGGCATATTTTTGTTACAATCTTAATTAGGGTGTATTATTTTCAGATAATTACGCGTTCACTACTCATAATAAAATTAATCTTTCAACGACTTTAAAACACGGTATATTTGTTTGTTTTTTAGTTCTTTATAGCGACCGTTCTTGCGGTTGCCGCAAATTAACTGAAATGTCGAGCAAAAATGTATATAGTTAAAAAACTGCGTTTTTGCTGTTAAAAGACTCATCATACCAGCCATTAAAAGCCCACTGCTGAACACAGACCTTCTCAAGAAAGCGGGAATGTTGCCGCACTCAGCAAGCGTGTTGGCAATTGCAGAGCACAGCTTTCGCATTTGAACTGCAATGTGACTCTGTTCGCGCCCCATAGTATAGAAACAGAATTTTTTTGTTGTCTATTTAAAGTGACTGTGCTTAGTTCGTGAGGTTAGGTGCCTAATTCAATAAAAAAATTGCTTATAGAGGAAATCGGGCATTATACTTCTATACCAGGTATCATAAGTTGTGACAGAGGTACCAGAACCGACAAATATAAATAGAGTGGTATAACCATTCAAAACACCTCTTAAATACTTCAGGGTGGGGATGGGCAGCAGCATCTTTGACGCAAATTTACGATCTGCGATTGTCACCACGCCTGCATAGATGATCGACGACCTGCATGATTTCTCTGGCTATGATGATGATCATGATGAATTTTGCTTCAGGCTACAATTTTTAAGAGGACTGTAATTAAAGCGGTTGTGCTGTTTCTGACTGAAAATCAGAAATAAAAACTAACAAATTGAGCAATGACGAAATGTGAGCAGCATTAAGCTCAAAATCCCTTATCTCCCACAGGAATGGAACGGCCAATTGAGAGCCACTTAAAGTAATTACTACTTTCTTTATGTACTTTTGATCGAAATAAAATAAAACTGTCTGCAAATCCTTAGGGAAGACTAATGCCAGCTTTTTAAATAAAAATATCAAAAACCATTTCAGCGGGTTCATTAAATATGGGTCATCAAATTTATATAATTTTATCATATCTATTTTTAACGAAGCTGGCTTATTAAACTTTTAAATGGGTTCCATTGTGTGAGCAATAAGAAAATGCTAAAGTTTTATAACAATCCATTATGTAGGTCTTAGAAAAACAAGTGACTTTTTTAGTTTAATTTATTAGTTTGACGAAAGTCGCCCACGCCATCTATTGAATATTATCAATAGTGCAAGATCTTATAATACTACCATTTGGAAACATACGATGTTGTGCCTGTTCTCACACACACACACATATATATATATAACAAATGAGCCTTTAAGATTAACCATCTTCATTTTTAGAGATGGATTCTTCAAAAGTATGTAAAACCACCTTCATAATGATATATTTCTTCATACCGTTTCAGCCTTATTTCTTCGAATTCCTGAGAATGTAATTTATTTGGATAATAATGATTAGTCAAGGCTCATATCGTTGCCCTTATAAAAAGCGCCATCTGTCGTCATTTCACAAAAGGTAGGCAAAACATTCGCGTTTATATATCAATTACTGCGAGTGTCGACTTCGGAAATCAGGATGGGGTGCCAGTGTCAGCCAGGATTCTTTAATAAATGTTAATTTTGGCAGATTTATTTAAAAAATATTTAGCAGTAAGGTTCCGGCTGAGTACAATAGTACCTCCCTCTGTCTTCTCGACTTAGATACCAGGACCGACAGATGGCGGTATAACCATCAAATGCACAGGGCATAATTCCCTCTTTCTTGGGAAAGCCTATGTACAGCAGAGCACTTCCAATGGCTGATATGATAATGATGATGATAATTAATGAACACACTCCAAAGTATGTATGGTGTAGGTTTGATAGATAGATTACGAATAGTGTGATAAGAGATCAATATGGTCTAAAAGATGATGGTCGAAATGTTTCGGACATGACCAGAGAATGGATTAAAGTAGAATGATTGCACAAATACGAGTATATAGAGTGGAAGTGAATAGTAGAGTTGATATAAAACGACCTAGGCAAACGTACCTTAACCAGGGGTATTAAAGAAGGGCCAGGTCAGAAGTACCATGCGAAAGGAAGCGAGAGAGGTATGCCAAGATCGTAGCAAGAGAAAATCCATAGTCTTCCACATTGAGACACAAGCGTAATGTATATTTGTAAATTTAAACCTATCTTCAAACAAGCATTTAATTGTAAGTAATTGCCGCCAGAAATAAACGCGTCTTAATAAGCCAATAGCCCATTATAAACCTAATTTTCTTGATGATAAAAAACGAATTGCAGTAAAGCTTCATCACCGCTACAAGTGAGGCCACAATAATCGGGCACCATTCGCAGCACATGCCGGCTTGTGTTAAACGACCCATACTCACAAATACGAGGCTTTGCGAGAACAATACCAATCTTAATGCACAGTGTTTAAGTTCAATTCTCCTTAATCGAAAGTCACTGAACGGAGTTGAGACCACAATACGGCCTAATTAAATGCAATAAAGTGTACGCAGTGAATTGACATTCGTAGGGTTGTTCTTCAATTGCAAATGTTACACTGTACTGCTAAAAATAAGTCTCCTCAAGAAAGGTGGAATTTTGTCTTCTATTTTTGACACCTATATATACTCGTACTATAATTTGTATGAGATATATGTATATTTTTTAATTGTCTTCATGAAATGGTTCAAAATATATTCTCACTTTTAATTAATAAATCATAAGGGCGTCACTATCGTCTCCTGTCGGAAGACCAGCGCTGCAGTGGTATCCGACCTTCATCTTCTCTTCTAAGTCTCGTTTTTTTATTTTTTTGTGTTGATGTAATCTCAGATTCTTTTATTCTTATTTGTGTAATATTTTTAGGAGTTTTTGCAGTAGATTACTCAATTATTATTGTATTGTATTGTACTTACTTTTTGTAATGGATTTTTGGGGTTCAATATTTTTTTTCTTTCTTAAGTTGATGCAAATCTAAATACATATATATACTTAGAAAATACAATTATTGTAGTTATAACAAAATTAAAGAAATAACTATACAGACACACACACACACACACACACACAAAGTTACGATTTGAATAATACCAAAGTTTCAACTACTCAATTAAGCTGTCACTGATGGCAAAACTATTAAAAAAATAATTAAGTTGCTACTTACAGATTTGAAAATGATATTTATATTATCCTGAAGCTGTACCGACAGCCCTGCGCACCTAATGCGTGCCATTATTAAAGCTAACTACTCTGAATCCTTAACGTTCGTTTTATTGAGACCCTAATTATATCTCGCGAAGACGCCGCCGCTAAATTAGCCGAGTGCGCGAGTTTGTTACTGCAGTCATTCATTACAGCTTTTTATGACATCTTTTATACAAACTTCATTTATATTGACTTATAAAATCATTATAGAATATTTTGTCACAAATACGCGTTCATTACATATATAAAAACTATAACTTTTTTACGAATCCGTAATTATAAACTGTTGTGAGGTACCGGCGGAGTAGAATAGTACCTCCCTCTGTATCAGGTGTCGTAAGAGGCGACTAAGGTAGGAGGTTTGGCATCAGCATCTTCGCTGCATTTGAGCTTCACTGTTTCGACATCTGCCAGTCCTGGTACCTTAGTGCCCTCTTACAATACCTGGTACAGTGGAAAGTACCATTCTACTCTGCCGGTACCTAACGGCTAAAACAACATATTGAATAAATATATACATTTAAAAAACTATCTCTATTAAAAAGCTACAGTATCATCTAGTAACATAATTGATATTTTGTAACAAAAAATGGGAACTACGCAGTTGAAACCGCGACGGCACAGTACATAAAAAATTGCACAACATTGCACAGCTGAATTTGTCGTAAGTACTTTAGGATATCAGACAACAGAGAAATCACAAATATAAAACCTAACCTAAATACTGATTGTATTACATTTACATTTAAAAACAGAACACAAATGATCATAAAAAAAATAATAGTTAGTTCTGGGTGTGTATTAAACCCTTAGCACACAAGACAGGGAGACAGTAGCGAGTGCGCAATCAGTAACATTAAGTGAAGTTCTTTGCTACCCAACTCAAAAAATCCTCGAATTATTTACAACCTTTGAGACGTCACAAAAATAAATTAAACCGCGTTCCAATTCCTTACCTCCTCTCGCAATTTACCTTCATGATTTTTGCTAACCCTTGTCTCTCAAAGCTAACACAGCATCAAAGAACCTCCACCCCTTTTCTACACAAAGGTAATTGGCAGGAGGGAGGGGGAAAGCTATATTTTTATCTAGTCCCCATAAATCAAGTCTAAGAAAGGTTACCGTCTATGTAGTCTATTAAATTTACGGCTTTTTTATTTTAATTCTCTGGAGCTACTCAACAAAAATCCGATCTTCGATTCGGAATCGGAGCTTAAGTCATTACCATAATGTCAACACTTAGTTCATTTCATGTCCACATACATCAGAGCGGCGCTACCGGTTAAGGACGTAATGCAATATTGTCGCATAAGTTCTAACACCGCGTTTGTCAAAGTAGGCAACTTAATAATAATAATTAAGCCCAATGATAACACAATCTTACATTTCTAACGCTGCAGTAAACGTTTTATACCGTATATTGTTTAAACGAAATTTATTTTGCACCAACTAAATGCACAAGCAGTTAGTTTTAAAATGATTTTATGAAACGTGATCAATGTTTTCCCAATTGTACAAAGTGTCAACATTTTGACTTACGCTGTGTTAGAACTTAAACGACGATATGTTATTTATACAATCCATATGCTAATCAGTTCTTTTTCGATGACCACTGTTTCTGCTGATTACTTGGTTTCTTTATATGAGACCATGTCGAAAAATAAGTATAGCCTGCATGATAAAAAGCGTCACCTATGCCAGAATTGGACCTTGATGATATAATTTAACTGCCTCTGTCACCCTTAAATTTGGCGAATTTGGTGATAGAAATAGGTAATAGTGACATACCAATGCCATCTGCATTAGTATGTCACTATTACCTATTCCTTCTTCGTTTGAGGTCTATCTACCTATGTATAGCTTAAGCTGTCAGTAATGAATTGGTACCACTTTTGACAATGCACCGTCTTCTAAGCGCAACGGAAGGAAGTTCAGTAGCAGACGACCTATGGCTTATATGATGATAAGTGCTATAAGAAGTAGAACAGTTTGTTAGCAAATATCAATTAATAAATATCCTACAATCTCTATATACTCGTATATAAAACAATAGGTCACGTCCGAAATAAGGAAAAAAATAACAATGTTATCGCTGACTCGACACCCAGTTCAATAGAAGACCTTTATCTGAGCCATAAATTAAGCTGGATAGATGACACGTAGATATAGCAGACAAATAACGATATACCAAATTCTACAATGCGGGTGTGGTGTATGAGGGAATTTATCTAAGTTGCGTCAGGGTTTTTTTTGCTAATTATTAGAAGCGTTATCATTAGGACCGATTTAGAAACACAAACTATGATTGCACCAGAAGTGCCGTCTCTTAGGTTTTCAAGAAGTGCAATGTATGTATTGTATAAAAACGAGGCCATTAAAATATTTGAGTATGTTTACTTATATATTTTTTTTACATTTACACAATCACTATTCATAAACAATATTTTAATATTTTAATGGTCTTAAAACGCGGTTTATTCAACTTTTTACAATTTGTTATTGACGTTTTAGTTAACTTTCACCCACCATTCATGAGGACGTCGTCATATCAGCTATTGAAACTCTCCTTCAGGACATAAGCCTTCCCAAGAAAAGGGAGATTTTGTCTATAATTGCCGCGCTGGGTAAGCGTGTTGCCAATCGCAGCGCGCAAATTTCGACGGGGATGTTGCTGCCCATTTCCGCCTTGTGCATTTGACCTACACTGTTTCAAATTGATATACTGCTATCTATCGGATCTGGTATTTTACTCGCCTCTTACGACACTTGGTACAGGGGGAGGTACTATTCTAAACTGCCGGTACCTTACGGCAAATTATATATATATGGTATGGTATATAATATATCTGTATTTTTCACTCTGGCTGCATTATATGCATAAACAAAAGGGATATGATACAATCGCCCACGAAATAAATTTTCCCACGAACTTGGTGTAAGAAAAAGGAACAGGGAAAGGCATACCTAATTTATTACTCTGTCATTTTGCATATTGCAGCGGAGAGCTTAGTGATTCATTTAGCTCTCGCAGATGAAAAACTCAAAGATTTATGTACCAGTAAATCATAACGTTTCAAGTGCAGGCAAACACTTTTTTATTTACTAACAAATTTGGTGAATTCATCACCATCGTCATCATATCAGCCATAACAAATCCACTAATGAACACAGGCCTCTCCAAGAACGGGGGAATTTTGACTATGATTGCCGCGCTGGGTAAGTGTGTTGGCAATCGCAGATCGCAGCTTCTGCGGTGGGTGTGCTAATACCCATTTGAGCTACACTGTTTTAGATGGATATACCGCCATCTGTCGGTTCTGGTACCTTAGATGCTTCTTACGACCTACGGTACCTCACGACAATTTGCTTGCTTTAGTGAATTGTTGAAAAATAATGAATTTGCAGATGAATGGTTACGTTACTTTGGGAATCGTAGTATAGTTATCATTATCATCATCATAGCAGCCAGAAAACTTCCACTGCCAGACATAGACCAGATAAAAAAGGGGGAATTTTGCCCATAATCGCCGCTTTTCAACAAGAATGCCGCCTGTCCTTGGTCTGTTGCATTTGAGCTATGCTGATATACGTAAATATCTATCGGTTCCGATACCCCAGTCACCTCTTACGACAGCCTGGTATCAGAAAAGTACTATACTAATTTGCTGCTACACAAAATATGTGATAGTACAGTGAATAAGGATTTCCACTTAATATTTTGTTAGTTAATATCCTTTGTCTAAATTATTATTTTAAATAGAAAGTATTTGTTTGTGTGTGTATAAGACAATCAATTGTAAATTAATCTCAGAAGTAAAATAAAACTCCAATTTGTTTCTCTGTAAATAGACATCTCTGATACCAATTTTATCTGAGTATATCGAGTAAATATGACACAATCATATAATATTTACACAAATAACCAAAAATCTTACCTGTAAATAAAGAAACGACAATTAAAGTTATTTTAAATTATCACCTCTCGATTTATTCAACTGAATTTAATTAATTAAACTAAAAGAAATTTATAATAACATTTTATGAACAGAACATATTTGTCTTTGACAATGTCAGCTCGGTTGACGCGACACGCTAACAGTGACTACAGATACAGATTAAAGAAATATATTTTTTACATGTATATAACGAATAAACTCAAAAACTATAAGACTGCTTTAAACAGCTGTTTTTCTAAATAAAGGAATGCTACATTATCAAATAATAATATGAGCCATATTGTATTTCCACACTGCGGGTATAACCTGGGGCGCAGCTAGTTCCAAATGAAATCATTAAAAATAAATAAAAACTGTGTTTTACCATGTGGTACCGGCAGAGTACAATATTTCACCTTATACCAGGTGTCTCATGAGGCGACTAAGGTACTAGAACCGACAGGTAGCGGTATATCTATCCGAAACAGTGTAGCTCAAATGCACAGGACGGGGATTGGCAGTAGCATCCCCAAGCTTCCAAGCTACGCTCTGCGACTGGCATCACGCTTGCCTAGCTCGGTAATTATGGGCAAAATTACCCCTTTCTTGGGGAGGCCTATGTCAAGCAGTGGACTTGCAATGGCCGATGAGATGATGTGCTTATGTATATTCAGCGGAATTGTTTGAAACACTAACTTCGGCCACTTTCATCATATGTTTTTTCCAGGAGCCAATTTGTTACTATTATTTTACGCTTATGTCAAGTTTTCCGTAATATAATATTAAATTTGTTCATGTGGTTAAATATTTCTGTGGTTAATATGTAAAAAATCTATAAGCAAACGTGGTACATGATTATTGATCATTCAACGTGAAGAGAACGAGGCTGCCTGTAAGGACGTTAGCTTCTCGATATAGTAATGTTGTTGGGTAAGTTTCGGTTTGAAGAAGTATATTTTCAAGGTGAGTCTTTGAGTACTCTCCAGCTTTATTGGTTTGGTCTTCGCTGCCCCCCACCCCCTCCCTCCCAAGACGTTATGCAACACGATTTAACTGATTGAGTGACTATGGGGTATGGGGTAGAAAATAATTTTTAACGCGACAACGCGCATCTGACTGGGATGTACAAAATGCACTTCTGCTTTATTATAGAAATCTTTAGGGCGTCTATCACTGTAGCAGTGGAATTGACGACTCCAGTAGGAGAACAATGATTTTCCGAAAATAAACACATATATATATATGCAATAAGACATACATATTGTATATACTAGTCTTTTGACGAGCTCGGTGACACAGATGGTAGTGATTCTATCTTGTGCGTCAAGGCGTATAGGTTCAAGCCTAACCCAGAAAATATATTTATATGATTATATTTGTGTTTGTTCTGTTTCTGGGTGCAAAATATATACTTAAGTATTATATTTGTTATTCCACTATTGTATGATGTCTGTAACACGAGTGGTGGCTTATCACTGATTTAGGTCGATGTATGAAATATTGTGTGAATTTATTTTTTAAATTCAGACGGTTGCTTGTTGACGCAATATTTATTTATCTTGGATGTGATCTCAGACGTAAAAATGCAGTCCAAGTCGCATGCAGCTATTGGCAAGCTTGTATTACAAATATTCAAGTGACACAGTGATTTTTTATTAGACAGCCAGTTCAAAATAGAAAACATTCTGATCGGAATGTTTGCGAATGCATTAGTGCCATTTGCAACAGAAGACTGCTCTGCATTGAACGAAGGAACCTACTCTTGTTACGACACTTGGATTTTTACCAAATATTAACAGATGGTCCATTCTATATTCGTGAGTTTTCCTGCTAAAAGTCCGATCTTGACTTCCCATTTTGACTAGCGTATTTATAGCATTCTTATCCTTATGCTCCCGAAACAGCGGGTTATTTTGACACTTACGAATAACTTTGATTCTGACGAGGATAAACTATACAACAATTTTCTGTTACTATATACTTATAATACGTTCAATTTAATCCATCGTGAGGTACCGGCCACATCGAATAGTACCTCCCTCGGTGGTAGGTGTTGAAAAGGGGAGGTACTAAGGTTGACCACCAGACCACGGCTGTGTATCCACCCGAACTAGCGTAACTCAAACGGATCACAGCGGCTATGAGCAGCAGCATTTTGATTGCATAGCTCTTTGGTTGCCACAATGCCTGCCTAGCGTGGCATTATGGGTATTGTTTTTTTATTTCTTGGACAGATATATGCAGTAGACTACTACTACTGGATTATGTTTTTCAATGTTACATAGCCAGTCACTCGCAAATTCATAAAACTACAACGTCTAAAGATAGAAAGTCACCAGATAGATTTATGATTTACAGATGCAAACAGAGCTAAATGAATCGCTAGAAGGTAAGTATTTCAAAATATATGTCTATAAAAAAAATATGAAAATTAGGGTCTTTAGAACTTAATCATATGGCTGAAAATAACGTATCGGGGTCTTCTTTACGAGCAATAGACCGCATACAAAGGTCGTCTGCATATCTCACTCTTACCTATTTCGACCGCAAAACAGAAGTGTTCGCATTGCTGTGTTCCGGTTTGAAGGGTGAAAGAGGCAGTGAAATCACTGGGTAATGTGACAAAATATGTTTTATTATTGCCAAAGCTATTGATCATATTTTGAACACAATTCGAGTAATATTAAAGATGCTAACATTTTTAATGATCCATTATAATAGAAAAGTATAAAATGGTTTTTATTGCTTGATTATTTACACCAAAATCATTGAAACTTAAACTGAAGTATACTTTATTCAATATGCCCGTTACTAATACTTTCAAATCGCCAATAAAATAATGTTTAAAAAACAAAACGGCGTTAGTATTTCCAATAAGGAAGTGATTAAAAGCATAATTACAAGTGATAAAAACGACCTAAGGGATCTTAAAAGTCATCAACCATATAGATATTTAATTAGGCCCACTTTAAACTAGTCTGCCGCCATCAGACGATTCTTAAAATTAGAATTATTGCGGTTCGGTAAGAAAGAAACCTGCAAAAAAATCTGGTGAGAGTCGCTTAAAGCACTTGTATTACAGACATTAGACTTCATAATATACATATACATATATTATCTATCGCTGCAATTACTTCGATTCTAAAACCTAGCATTCTTACTGACCAATACTGTACTTATTTTATGGATAAATTACAGTTTTCTTTTTTAGTTTTTTTTATATTTTTTTTATTTTATTTAGTACACCTCATAGAACTTTTTTAAATATGTTTCCCACACATTTTCCATGCAAAGGTTGCCTCGAAGAAGTCGCTCTATGCGATAAGGCCGCCAACTGTACTTCACTATGTACGAGTTTTACATACTATTAATATTACTTGTAAATTAAATGTACAATAAAGAGTATTATTATTATTCATATAAATGCCTGTCCTGGGTAGGGAACGTACTCTCGTCCCTTCGCACACAAGATAGGACCACGATCAAAATCTGCGCCATCGGGACCGAAAGTTTCTTTGCGCGATCGAAACAAGAATAAAGTTACCGACATACTCTAGCGACATTTCCACCTCACAAGCAGTTAAGGATATCAGCATCTACTCGATCCATCTGTAAATATTCAATTTGTGTTTTCACTTGGGGAAAATAAATAAAAATGCAATAAGAGGAATAAATAAATGGACCACTCCTAGATAAGATACGCATGGAGTGTTTTGTGAATAAAATTGAGTACTGTAAATGGATGATAAGGTATATTTGGAACAGAGATACCTAATAATATGAAATTATTTCACACTGCGTAAACTGTTTGTGACCTAGATAGTTATATAGCATAATCCTGTTATCATCAAAGCAGACGTAGAATGTCCACTGTTGAACTTTAGCCTCCCGAAAAAGAAAGAATTTTGCCCATCATACCAGCCATTGAAAGTCCATTGCTAGACATAGGCCTTCCCAAGAAAGGGGGAATTTTGCCCATAATTACCGCGCTAGGCAAACGTGTTGGCAATTGCAGAGCGCAGCTTTCGCGACGGGAATACTGCTGCCTATTCTCGCCCTATGCACTGTTTCGTATGGCAATACTGCAATCTGTCGGTTCCGATACCTCAGTCGCCTTTTACAATACCTGGTACAGGGGGAGTAACTGTTCTACTCTGCCGGTACCTCACGGCTTTACCGGTACCTCACCTTTGTTTTTATTATAATGTTATAAACGTAAAGTAACTCTATCTTTCTGTTTATCTACCGTGTTTTCACGCCAAAACTACTGAACCGATTTAAAAAAGCTTTCGTTTATATACATTATAGAAAGCTACATTCTTTATATGCTTTATTTTACTAATCAAAAAACACAGAACGCAGTTAGTAATAGAATAATGCTTCTGCAGCCGTGCACCAAATAATATTCACAACATTTTTTCATTAACATTTAGAAAGATTTCATGCAATGCTACCTCACTCCCACCTATTTCTATCCCCAAATAGCAAGTTCGTATTACTGTGATTTGAAGAGTGAGAGGGGCAGTGAATTTATAGGTAATATGACATATCTTCAAGTCATAACGTTGGCAACGCGCTAGTGATATCCTTGTGGTATTACGAGTGTATATAGGCTGAGGTGACGCTTACTATTACGTCTGTGTTTGTTTGTCCACTTGATATAAAGAATAAATTTAGGACAAACTTTTCTGGTACAAATCCCTTTTACGCAATATACTTGAAAAGTATAGTATAGTATAAGTATAGTATAAGTATATATTATATTTACGACTATATATGAAATTAAGAGGTTATGTATTATCATATCAGCTATCAAAAAAGTCCACTGTTGGATCCTGGCCTCCTGAAATGGGTTATATTGCCGATAATTGCACCGCACGCGTACTGCAGACCCGCAGAGCGAACTTCGCAACAACAGAGAGATGATAGCCAGCAGTGTCCTCGGATACTGTTGCTCATCTTCATTCAATAGTATTTAAGCTGCGCTATTTCGGATGGATATACGACCATCTATCAGTTCCAGTACCTTAGTCACCTCTCAGAAAACCGGATACACAGGGAGGAACTATTCTACTCCACTGGTACCTAACGGCTCTATGTATATTGATACATTTCTCTTGTTCCCAGGTCTAGCCGTGCCGTTTGTAGAGTTGACTGTGACCCACGCGTCCGTGCTGACGATCCTGGCCATCAGCTTCGAACGGTACTACGCGATTTGCGAACCACTGAGAGCTGGATACGTCTGCACCAAGACCAGGGCTACCCTGATCTGTGCTTTAGTGTGGTTCTTCGCAGCATTGTTTACTAGGTAAGCAGAAATTGATGGCGATAGTTTTTTAGCGCGTGCATAAGCATAGCTTATATTTCCGACTGTTGTCTCTGTGATTGTCCTACAAACGGAAAGAGAGATCAAGTCGTGACTTTACTAGGATTAAAAAACTGCCAGTGCTTCTTCAGAGTGCGTTAATGCGCGCCATTTAAATGTTTGCTACCGCAATTATCAATCTATGTGGCATTGTTCTAAATTCAAATGTCCAAACAGTCCTTGGAGTAAGAGATCAATGTTTTAATTGTTTTTTTTACCATATCTACAAGATCACGGAAATGTTAATTTTACGCCTTAGAAAACTTAACACCGTTAATGTATTCTCTGCGTAATATTAAATCGATATGCAGTAGCAAACAAACTTGATATTAATAAATTTAATCAAATATAACTGCAATATTATTTTATGAATACAACAACCAAGGAGGCTAATCAGTACATGTATTCGAAAAAGAGTTAAATCTGTAAAACATGGTCGACTACAATTTGTTGTGTGCAAACACAGAGGACGCCGCTTTTCACTGTACCTATACATTTGAAGTTCCTGCCTGTGCCTGCGTTCTAAATAAGTAATTCGTAATTTTAAACTAAAAGCTGAGAGGTACCGATAGAGTAGCATAGTACCTGCCTCTGTACCAGGTGTCATAAAAGGCCAATCCATCCAAAACAGTACAATAGGCAAAATTCCCCCTTTCTTGGGGAGGCCTATGTCCAGCAGTGGACTTCAAATAGCTGTAATGATGATGATGTTGAATTTAAAACTTGTATAGTTCCAAAAAAAGTGGTCAGACTTATTCGACACACACCTTTTGTGTGTAACATAAGCGCAGATAGACGCCGGCCATTTCTAATTGACAATATATACCATAGGTATCTACTATAGATGTTATGTCAGTATAGGTATATTGCCATCAATTTCTTTAATTCAGAATTGTAAAGATAACTTATGGTCATATACCGCTATTCTTTACGCAATTTCAAGGCTACAGATCAAGCTATACAAATTTGTAAATACATTGCAATCGATATTAGCATCTAAATGTGATCATTGAATTCATAATTAGTTATGAAAATTTGACAGATTTGTATCATAATTAAAAAAGCCACTGCTTACTCACCACCTCAGGGAAACTTTTCCAAATCTGTCTTGTCTGTAGCTATTGACGGAGTCGATGGGGTATACGTTAGTAACTGTGTATCTTGTACACTAAGGCTCGTGGGTCCCCTAACCAAGACAACAATTTTATTAAAAAATCTATATCGGACGAGCTGGCGATATAATAAATTTGACCGAAATAACCAAACAAAATAAAGTTTATTGTGTTGAAATACAAGCATAGTCAAAGATGTAGACAAAAGATTGGATTGTCCTTGATCGAGGCTTGATTGTAGGAGAAACTTAAAATAGCAATTAATTTAATTATATTAGTATGTTGTGAACTATAGACATCAAAACACACAAACTAAATTGAAGAGGATTTGTATCTCACTCTCACCTATATGTGTTTGCAACTGCATAACATAGCTTTCGTGATGGGAATGCAGATGCCCACCCACAACCTGTGCATATGAGCTACACAGTCTCGGATAGATATACCACCAACTGTCGGTTCTGGTGCCTTAGTCGCCGCAAACACCTGATACAGAGGGAGGTACATTTTCTACTCTGCTGGTACCTCACAACTATATACAACCTATGGGTGCAAAATCACAATATTACAGAAAAAGTTAGAACGCTGCAGTAGAGAACCATAGAGAGAAGCTTGAAAGGAATCAGAAATCTGTCACGTGAGAAGTATAATAATAGAAAAAGGCTGTGTTGGTTCCAACACTGACATACGGTAGTGAATGTTGAGTATGACAGAAGAAGCACGCAAGTAGAATAAATGCTTTTGAAATGAGAGCAGTTCGTTGTATGTAAGGTGTGAGTTCGAGAGATAGTAGAAGGAGATTAAAGTATACTGTAATAAGAAAGTAATGGGGCGTGAAAGATGATGTTGTAACAACTATAGAAAAAGGTATATTAAGATGGTTTGGGCATGTAGAAAGTGTAGATCAAAGCAGAATGACTGCACAAATATATAGAACAAATATCAATTTAATAGTTAGCATAATAGTTAGGACAACCTAGGCAATCATACCAAAACCAAGTAAGAAGTACTAAGAATAAACGAGCGTGTATGAAAGGACTAATGCGAGTTAAAGAAGCGAAAGAGGTATGCCAAGATCGTAGCAACTTGAGATCCATAATCTGCCTACCCTGATGGGACGTACTACATGGGATAGAGTAGTAAGAGAAAAACTAATATTTACCCAAGCAGACCAGCAGAGTTGGAGAGAGACAGGCCACATAATCCGAGTTTCCCAAGATTAATGGAGTAAAACTACTACTGACTGATACATCGCGCTGAGCGCCAATAATTGATGGGTAACTCACGTATTAACCGTATATCTCATCTGTATAATACGAGTAGTCTGGCCAAAAGTCTGCCTGAACTTGACATTAATTTACATACTCTTCCCGGGTTTTTGTCATTGATAAAATCGTTTGATGGCGTACCGTAAGATTGCTGATTTTATACTTTCAATGTTTGTGTATTTATTTTACATCCTTATTGACCTTTTTTAAATATTGATAATTATGCATATTATGTACATGGTTGTAAGAACAGTTAGTTAATATCTTTTGGAAACACAATTGCTTATAATTTACTGTTACTTATGTTGAAAATTAAATAAATAAATAATCGCAATAAGATGGATGGATGATCTTTATCTCACATCTAGTCGACATTGGAGAATAAAGGCGCAAGACAGAACCCGGAAGGAAACAAGAAAATGTTAAACTTATGCCATAAGGCACAATGAACTAAGGGACACATTATAACAAGATCAGATAATTGCACGATGGAGCAGATGGTGGTGATCCTAACTCGCAGGCGTGGTCTCGTCTCAAAGGTCGTGGGTTCGATTCCTACCCAGGTCAAATAATTATATAATGAATATCTATAGTTGTTCTGTGTTTGCGTGATATTAATATGTATTTCAGTATTATGTTTGATATCTATAACACAAGTGCTTTAAGCAACTAATCTCGGAGTCAAGTCATCGTTTGCGATGTAGTGTGGTGAATTTAATATTATTATTCATCTCAATGTCGTACAATTGCAGTTTAAACATTCTTAAGCATTGTCGTTGAAAGCTATAGTCCATGTATGCTATAATTATGCTGGTCACGCAATACCAGAGTACGCGTGATTTATACAGAATATAAAAATATATGCTTACATTGGCAGACCCGAGCTTCGACCCGAAGCGAAGTGTGAAGTGTTCGTATCAACAGTTGATATATTTTAAGATCATCATCATCATATCAGCCATAAGACGACTTCTGCAGGACATAGGCCTACCCAAGTAATCTCCAGTAGGACCGGTTGAATGCGGCCTGTGTCCAGCGCGATCCTGCGGTTTTAGTTAGATCGTCTGTCCATCTTGCGGGTTGACGCCCTACGCTGCGCTTGCTGGTACGTGGTCTCCATTCCAGAACCTTACCATCGGTTCTGCGTACCAAATGCCCTGCCCACTGCCACTTCATACGCCGGGCAATGTCGGTTACTAATACCCCGGGCAATGTCGGTATCTTTGGTACTGTTACGATAAGCAATTTAAATATTAAACTCAAACATACTATTATTAACTGTTATAATAGATATATCATAACTCTATAATTTCCATTCATTGACTGTCATCTGTTATGACATTCACAGATAATTACAGAGAGAAGTTGTTGCAATTTTATTTTTAATATAATATATTTAACTAGATGTTTATCTGCACTGTAACCTCACTTTAACCTATTTCACAATCAATCAACAGTATTCGTTTTACTCTGTTCTGGTTTAAAGAGTAAGAGAGGCAGTGAAATTATTCAATGATGTGAAAAAACATCTTAAATTCACGAGGCTGGCAGCCCGTTAGTGATATCCTTGTGATTTTACGAGTCTACGGGATGTGGTGATGCTTACTTAATAACAGTAAGATTTTACGAGAGCCAATATGGTTTAAAAAAAGCTCTTGGCGCATCATCTTAAGTAGTCGAAAATAATATAAAGAATCTGTTTAAGTAGTTTTTTGCAATAAGTACTATTTACTGATCATCGTTGTCATCATATCTCACCATCAGCACCTAGCGTCGCCGAGAGACTTCCAATAGGACCGGTTGTATGCGGCCTGCGGTTTGAAAAAACAGCTGCGTTTTGCATTAATAGAGTGGTTTACATATAAATTATTACTTTAAATAAATATATATATGTAATATCCTTTATTAATTACATTGGATTTTCTCGTCGTACACTCTATAATAAAAAGGTGTCAACATCTTCATAAGGTAGATCTCATCATTGGTATCTTACTCTCACTTATTTCTACCGCCAAATATCAATATTCGCAATGCTGTGTTCCGGTCTGAAGGGTGATAGAGCCAGTGAAATTACTAAGTAATGTGGAATAGTGTCTTCAAGTTACAAGGTTGGCAACGCGTTAGTGATATCCTTGTTATTATACGAGTGTCTAGGCAGTGACGCTTACTATCACACGGACTGTAAGCTTGTTTGTTGACCTAGTCTAATAAAAAGCGTTTGTTTGCTTTAATTAAATTATCCGATTATATTTAATAAACGCGCATAAACTATAGAAAATTTAGAACAAAATATACATATATAATGTTTATTACATTCTATATTGATGGAATGTACCAAACCATTGATTCTTTCACGTCCATTCATACGTCGAGGTCTCATATCGGAAATCGGAACCTTATACTTTCAGCACTTTATATTCTCTCAGACAATTTCAGACAGTTGATATCTGACGGTAATTGAAAAATGAAAGATTGATTTTATGTCTCACATATCACTTACTGGGACTTTGAGATAAATTCGACAGTAGACGTCAATAGACAGAAGATCTTCACTTATTTTATTAATCACTAACAGCGGTCCGCGGTTTTGCCGGCGTAGTTCCTTTTTTCGTAAAAACGTGGGAATTTTATATAGCTTATATTATTTTTTCAATTACCTTTGATTTAATGTAAGGAATTTTTAAATCGGTTATGTAGTTTTCGAGTTTACTCGTTTCAAACGTACAAAAATATAAATCCTGCTAATAATTAAATATTTAAAAATATATAAATTATTTTTTTAGAATATTATATAAACTATGCTATTTGATACAAATGTAGCTTTCTAACAGAATAATTATTGAAATCGGTCTAGTATTTTTTGAGTTCGTTCGTTACGTAAAAACTTTCACTCTTTATAATAATAATGTACATAATGCTTGATGACCGATGAAGAGATTTAAAAGAAATTTTCCACATGGCAACAAATACATAACTTCACAACGCAGCTAAATTGTAGATTAGATATACACACTATTACTGTCCCGGATACCAGGTGTGGTAAGAGGCGACTAAGGTAACAAAACCGACAGATGGCGTTATATCCATAACAGTGCAGCTCAAATGCACAGGGCGGGATGAGAAGCAGCATCCTTGCCGCGAAAGCTGTGCTCTGCAATTGCCAATACGCTTGCCTAGCGCGGCAATTACTGAGGAAATTCCCCCTTTCTTAGTAAGGCCTATGTCCTGTGTACAGAATCCGATAAATAGTGGTATACCCGAAGCAGTCTAGCTCAAATGCACTACTAATACACTTGCCCAGTGCGGCAATTGTGGGTAAAATTCCCCCTTACCTGGGGAGGCCTATGACCAGCGGGGAACTTCCAATGTCAGGTACGATGATGGATTCACCATTTATTGGATTCTGTATTACAGTTGCCTCTTACGACACTTTATACCGGGGGAGGTATTATTATACGCATGGGAATACATTAGAAGGAAATTGACACTCATAGAGGTTTTCAATGTGACATCGTACATAAACACAGTAGCTTCTACTAAGATAATGATGATGATGAAAACTCAGACTGTATCATACTGACTCAGAATGTAACATAGATGAAGTCCCGAGGTGCCACCGAGAGACAAAATAAGAAAGGTTAAAAAAGGAGGACGCATAAGTATGGAAATCTAGCAAATCTCTGAGTTGTCACTCAAGGGGAGCGAGTGTAGGTACTGACTCTTGCTCCTCGTATAATTTGCCTACATGCATGAAAAATTTGAACTTTACGGCAGTCATTGGCACTGTCTTGCTAGTGACGTACCAACAAACGTAAAATCTGTACGAAATACACAAAATTATTTCATACAAATCTATGCTCGTATTTTTTCCATTGGAGGTCCACTGCTGGACATAAGCCTTTAGAGAAAAGGGGGAATTTTGCCCATAATTGCCGCGGTTGTGTTAGCAATCGCTAAACGTAACTTTGGCTACGGCCATCCCCTTTGTGCATTTAATTTACACTGTTCGCATGGAAATATCGTTAACTGTTCTTGCTACTTTGGATTGGTAAAGGTACTATTCCAATCCGCCGGTATACCCACGGTCATATATTTATTATAAGTTAAAGTGTGAACGTTTTATAGTAAGTTGTACTCAAATTTTATCACGATTA
Organism: Heortia vitessoides; assembly: GCA_020976665.1. Classification (NCBI taxonomy): domain Eukaryota; kingdom Metazoa; phylum Arthropoda; class Insecta; order Lepidoptera; family Crambidae; genus Heortia; species Heortia vitessoides. The sequence continues at coordinate 3,148,088 of JACJUM010003317.1, read as the reverse complement.
CTCAAAAAGTTGTTAATTGGCAGACTTTTTGTCTGCTGTTCTCCTTCTAATATTATAGGTGAATCGATGTCTGTTACTCTTGCATGCCCGGATGACTGAACAGACCTCGACGAACATGTAGGCTCTTTCTTTTTCACTAAGGAATCGGCATGACATTTTTGCATAGTATTGCAGTCAGAAAGCAACATATTTTACCCGCTATATCAATACACGTTTAGTAAAAACCATGTGGTAGACTTCATACAAAAAATCGACGTCTCCGACCGCCAAATAGATGCATTCGCATTGTTAAGTTCCCTATTTGAAGGGCGAGAGAGGCAATGAAATAACTGGGTAGTATGATATAATATCTTCAAGTCGCAAGTTTGGCTTGGCTATTCGCTATATAGGCTGCGGTGACGCTAACTATCGCGCGGACTGTATACTTGTTTGCCGACAAGGTGTAATATTAAAATTCAGATTTGTAATTGTCAGGACCATGTTTTTACATGATCAATGGGATTGGAAAGTTTTATGGTAACATATGTTTTAGCGAGGAGCGTGTTCTAATTTCCCACGGGAAAAGGATGTAATTTTACTAAGAACCCGACTTAGGCCAGCCTCTATTATAAAATTAACTATGATCGCAGCCGCAGAACGTCCACTTCTGCACAAATTTGTATAATTAGGTGAGAGAAAGGTACAGATGACCTTTTGTATAAGGTCTCCCTTATGTATAATCGGATTCAGACTTTAGATGTAGCATTGGAATCTTTACCATTTATACTGAAGAAGTTTCATATACACTTGACCACTATTTTTCAATACAATATACAAAATGATATGTACTTAATTTTAGTAGTTAAAATATTGTGAAAGTTTAGAATCAGGAATTACAAAAATTAATGACTTTTAATTCATAAATTACAACCTCTTTTTCATCCCTTTGTGTTGGATGTTTACAAAAGTATTTAACTACCAATGTCATTAAATAATGAGAATTTTCAGTAATTTGAAGCCCCTTCTATTAAAACTTTACTTACCTACTACTAACTTACTTCGCTTACTTTTTTTACCCCCTTTGATCTAGTAACAGGCACTCCCTTACTACAATCTAAAACTGTTAGCCCATTAGGTAGGGAATTTTGTTCATAATTTCTGCGCTTGGCAGGCGTGGTGACAATTGTAGAGTGTTACTTCACGACAGGGAAGCTATGCCACCTTTATTACCTACTTAATTTTATCGCGCCTTGTATATTAATCCCTTTGATATTAAACTTCCATACGCTCTATATTTCCGTACAACCTTAAGCTATATCCAATTACCTCAATCATAACAATAACATTCGTTTATAATAATAATATAGACAAGAATACAAATTAAAAAAGCGGCCTCATTGCAAGAAAAACAGTGCGAAAGTAGTTATCTAATTCCAGGTATACCAGTGTAAAAAATGTAATAAACCACAAATAAAAATACATATGTATAAATATATATATACTATATAAATAAGAATACTTCAAATGATACCGCAGTCATACCACGAAATAATTATAATTATATTTACTGCTTCTTCAGCAAATAAGACCAAGATTTGCGCACATCTGATTTTTGAAGGAATTACTGTCCACAAACGAACAGCCTGAACTGCAAAAGATTGTCTATAAAAAGATGTGAAATGCGCAGGCATTATAAACATCAATCTCTCCGATTACTTCAGTGATTTCTCATGGCTATCATCACTTAAGTAAACAAATCGATTGTTGAAATTGTGGGGGGAGGGAAACGGAAAACATAACTTTATATAACAATAAGATAGAAGTTGAATTGGAAGCCGTTTGAGTTTATTACGGAATTCAGAAACATGATCGCATATTATATTTCTCCTTTAAACGGCTCAAAGATCTGATTTCAATCGCGTCGGTACTCTTTTAATGCTTCTAAAAACAACACTATTATCATCAGTCATAGGTGGTTACTACTGGGGATAGACCTCCAGGAGATTTCCAATAACACCGGTTGTGTGCATTCTTCGACCAGCCTGATCTTGCTCTTCCAGTTAAATTTTATTCTCTGTTTAAGTAAATCTTGAAAAATCATCACCATAATCATACCAGCCATTGGACGTCCATAATTTGACATACACCCAACTAAGAGGAAATTTCGCCCAAGATTGCCGTACTAAGCAAATATGATGACAAACGCAGAGCGTAACCCATCCGCACCATGTGTATTGGAGCTACTCTGTTTTGGATAGATATAGCGCCCTCTGTTGGCTTTGCAAATATAACCGAGTCAAGAGCTAGGTAATTTAGTATGATGTATAGGTAATTTAGTACGATTGCAGTCTCGCAGAAGCCTTCGCGGTGATCGACAAACGTTCGTGACTCGATTCTTAGTTCCACTCGATTATTAGAAATAGCTATCAAATCGTAGCATCCCTACTCATTCCGTATTCTGCATTTATTCAACTCCCTTGCATGTCTCCAAATCATATCTTAAAAAGTGACGTCTGCAAATGTTCTTATGTTTTATCGGATTGAAGATAAGGACCAGATTCCTGTGGCAGAGTATATTCAAGGAATACGAATTATTGAGGTAGGTTGAATAGCTACTAGCGACTGCAATCATTTGCAAACCGATCTTTGATATTTTCGTGTGGAAATGTGGGACACAAAGAGAATTTGTAGTATGTTGAGAATAAATTTGAGCGTTATCCTGTTATGGAGCATTGAGCATTTGCCAGTTTAAAATTTTCTAAAACAAACATACAGAGCAAAGAGAATTACAAGAATATTGATATTTTTTGATAGCTTAACTAGGTATAATTTGATTTAATGTCCTTATACTTAATCTTATAGTACTGTATTCTTGCCATTAGGTTCCGGCAGATAAGAATAGTAGCTCCCTCTGTACCAGGTGTCGTAAGAGGCGACTAAGGTACCAGTGCCGACAGATGGCCGAAACAATGTAGCTTAAATACACATTGTGAAGATGGGAAGCAGCATCCCCGTTGTGTATTTTACCAGAGCTGCGCTCTGCGATTGCCAACACGCTTGTCCAGGACGGTAATTATGGGCTAACTTCCCCCTTTCTTGGGGAGGCCTATGGACTACCACTACCACCAATGGACTTCCAATGGCTGTAATGATGATGATGCAACTGTATTCAACTAAAATTTTAACAATTTAGTCTACATTAGCGTTATGGTTGGGTGCGTTTGTAATTGGCTTGTTATAAATTCACTTAACATCTCATGCGTTGATCCGACTTCCAGATATTATGTTAAGGGTATCAGACAACAGAAGAAAGATAAATATAATACATATTTTTTTATAATACTAATCACTGTACACAAATTTGTCAACATCTCGAAGACTTCGCTAGAATATTTAAAAGCGAGTCATTGAGTTCAATATTGACTGACTTCTGTAGGTTGGTCTGTTGCTTTGTTAACAAGAGTATTTCAAAAATGACACCATATTTTGAATTTACCCAAGGAAAATAGGCGGCTTGTATAAACAACGAAGAAAGTCATTCCGAGTTTTATTGCCAGTATTTGTCATCTCAGATGGAGATCTGGTTTATCTCCGCGGTGAGACGACGCAAGTAGCGGTCTGTGCAATAAAAAATATCATCTACACATTTTAATAGATAAATAGAACTTGTGTAATGTTAAATAGTTTCCTACGTAAATTCACTTCGAGGTTTCATCATCATCATCATATGAGCCATATTGAGACTTATGTCTCATTAATTGGGGAAATTTTGCTCATAAATGCCGCGCTGGGCAATCGTGTTGGCAACCGCAGAGCGCAGCTTTCGCGACGTATATGCTGCTGCTCATCCCTACCCTGTGCATTTGAGCTATTCTGTTTTTTATGGATATACAACCAACTGTCAGTTCTGGTATCTCAGTCGCCTCTTACGACACCTGGTACAGGGATAGGTACTATTCTACTCTGCCGATACCTCACAGCCAGTTGCCTGAGGCAAGTTATTTTACTTGTGAATATAAACTCAAATATAATTCAGCATTCTTCTATTCTTAAACCATCTAAAGTAATTGAGTAACTGTTTCTTCTTTATCGATTTCTTCAAAACTTGTAAAATTTTAACATTTGTGTGTTGGTCGGTATTACTACTACAATATTGAAGAAATGGCGCTGATTTCTTAAAACAATAAGAATACTATGCATAAATAGATATATCTGCTTTGGTCTAGATAGCACAACGATATTGCAGTCTCCCAGAGTGGGGCAGATGCTGTTTCTTTTTGCAGCAAGTTAATTTTTTCCTAATGAACATTAACTTTCATAAAATAATGACAAGATGAGGCCATATGACTCGCATGCTAAAAAGTTAACAGACCTCATGTAAACTGAAGCTTCTAATTCTTCACGACCACGACACAATATCTTAATAGAAATATGTGGCGTGACCAGTTTACTACATTCAAATTGGCGTGTGTGTAGAAAAGCCGTGAAACATTTTTTCGGACATACATAGCTGCGTCAAGGTGAAAATCTTTCGCCAGTATTTATTACGAATTGTGACATGGCACATAATGCGGTTTGTTACTCGTATTATTGTCTTTATTAGTCAACTCGAAGTAGCCCAACGAGTTATTTAGAGAGAAATACTCGGGGTCTTTCTGCGTTCGAAGTAGGGGTAGAATGATCCGTAGAAGTATTTAGCGAAATAGCAAGTTAAAGTATATAAAATTGTGCGCAACTGAAAGCACAATACCACAGCGTAGGATGTCCACCGAGAAGATAAACAAAATGTTTGACAGTACCACGAGATCACAGTCTGTTGAAGTTGGATAAAAACAAATAAACCGGCATAGCTATGAGGTACCGGCAGAGTAGAATAGTACCTCCCCCTATCCCAGGTGTCGTAAGAGGCGGCTAAGATACCAGAACCGACAGATGGCGGTATATCCATGCAAAAAAGTCAGCCTTAAATTTACAAGGCGGGGATGGGCATCAGCTTCCCCGTTGTGAAAGCTGCGCTCTCTGCCGACGCGCTTGCCCAGCATGGCAATTATGGGCAACATATCCCCTTTCTTAGGGAGGCCTATATCAAACAGTGGACTTTTAATGGCTAGTATGATGATATGATAAAAAAAACAAACAATAAGAAAATGCTGTTTTATAGGTCTGTTTCACGATTTATTATACTTTACCATTCTTAAGTACATTTTTTTAGCTCCAATAGTCTTCACAAGAGCTTTAACGATAAGGTTGAACAAAATGCTCTCAAAATTCTCTCCGGTACCCCAATTTCTTAAACATCTGTAAACAAATAAGCAATTGGTTTTCACCCTAAAAGCTTGTGAGCAACTTTGCTCTTCGGCTGAATTGATCGGAAAACACTTATCCTAAAAAACGGGTACTTTTAAACCCCCATAAGGCAGCTGATTTGATAGTAAAGACCTGCTATAAAATGGTGAGGGGATTTTAGGATTGTTATTATAAGTGAAATAGAAAATATGAGATTGAATCAAGAACCAAAAACCAAGCTCTGTCGAATCATTATATGTCCAAAAATCACCTTCTACGTGGATGAGAAGAAGAACAAATAAAATGAAAATATAAAATAAAAATTATATAATTTAATATCCTGACTCGACATCTTTGACAGTTTTGTAAAAGGCGCTGACTGTGTTGTTAATCTGAAAGAGCTTTTTTATGAGCATTTTTATTTTTGGTCTTTTTCACATAAAACATCATCATATGCTAATGAGGTTATTGAAATTAGAAATCACAGGAGTTAGACCTCATACAAAGGTTGTCTGCGTTGGTTCCGGTTCGAAGGGTGAGGCAGTGAAATTACTGGGAAATATGATATTATATCTTCAAATCACAAGGTTGGCAACACGTGAGTATGTTATAAGTGAGATATCCTTTGGATATTACAAGCGTCTATAGGTTGCGCTAACAACTACGGTACGACAATCTGGTCTAGTAAAAAAAAATCACACCATATTTCTATAGATTAAATAGATAGAAAACCAGTCTAGGATCCTATCATACATACATCAATCTCAAAAAGGCCAAAGACCAAAAAATACTATCAATATAGCTCTTTCATATCACAAGATACAATTAGCACCTTTGTTTGAATGTTGTTTTAATTCAAACAATCATAAAATAATACAAAACGGATCCTAAGTAAATGAAAATAACTACACACCATTTCCACTTGAGTTTTACAGAGGCAAATGTAAACTCGGAGTATTTTTCCAAACAAATGAAATTCTTCCTTCCCGGAACGAATGCATTCCACGGCTGACGGCTGCTCTGTCCCGGTATATTGGTTCCAGGTTTCAATAATAGATGGCGCTGAAGCAATAAATTCTCGTAGGTCGTATTGTTTGCGTGTCCCAGTCAGCTGGGGCTTGAATTATTTGATAACTGCAGAATCTAAAGCTTTTGTTCATTCTTGCTTTTATTTAAAAAATATGTCTACATTCTTTTGCTTACATTATGTTCAGTTTCTTGGTGTTTTTATTCATTTTTGTACTGTAGTAGAAATCCAGGTAGTTTCATAAATTAAATTAATAATATAAAATAATATTTCCTCGAAGGAAGTAATCTAACTATTAAAATTTCATATTTATAATACATACGACCTCCATTATCATCATCATTATACCAGCTATTAGAAGTCCACTGCTGGACATAGGCCTATCCAAGAAAGGAGGTTTTTTGCTCATAACTGATGACACCTAGTGCAGTAGGAGGTACTCTACTTTACCGATACCTCACGGTAATACCTATACGACCTTAATATTTGTGATTCCTCTATTGTCTGATGTCCTTGACACAAGTCCTTCAAGCTTAAGAAGCTTGAAGGACTTGTAGGTGTCAGTTTAATGCATACGATGTTGTGTAAATTATTATTATATCCAAACTCCCAGACACAGAAATAATACAAATATCATAAATGTATATATCCTAAAGGCGATCGAACCCATGGCCCTTAGCGCATAAAACAGATTCCACAGCAGTAAACAAACACTTTGTCCATACCGAAAAGAAATATTAATAAGGTGATTCCAAAAGCTATAAAAAAGGTCAACTGGATAAATAAAACAAATGCCGACGAAACTATTCAAATTCCAGCTCGCTGGGAACTCGTAAACAAAACCTATTGAATTTATTGGTTAAGCTCCATCTATTATTACAACTCGGAACCTATATACCGTTAACAGACAATAGGGAGCAGTTTGCGTTGGAGTTCATTCATACAATACAGATAGTCAATATAATTATTTCAGTTATTTAAAGAAAGCATTATCCTTAAAACTAGATTATTAAGCGATTGGAATAATTAGTTTGATTTTTGACGGTCCCTATAACGCAGATGATGGTAGTTCGATCACCACCCACGTTCTGTCTTTACGTGACGTTATTATATATATGTATATATATAATAATAATAATAATAGTAGTAACTTTATTCAACAACAAAAAGAAACTTAAATTAAAATACACTTTGTTAGCCTGTTAGCCTAGCCTGTTCTTATAGGCACCTAATCATGTATATATCACCAGTTTTAATAGCCACGCCCAATTACACAACGATCGCAGTTATCTTAAAGTTTCTTTTTTACAAGAAATCTAAACACAAATCACATTAAAATAATAGTGTAACGATCATAACAAAATTTAAAGGTTGTTTTTTTAAAGTATAAAACTTTAAGTAGCTGACACTTTTTTAACTGGCGGCCATTTTGTCAGCTGTCAAGTGATTTATGTTTAGTATGGTTTGGAAGGCCTCTCCAAGAGATTTATTTGAAGGGATTGCTCAATCATTTCAACGCTGGGCAGGCGTGGCAATCACCGTGCCTAGGTTTGCGGCGAGGATGCATTTGCATTTAAGCTTTGCTAGTTGGATGGTTATACCGCCATTTGTCGGTTCCAGTACCCCAGTCGTCACTAACGAACTATACTATTTTACCGGTCCTTCACGACAGGCATGTAGTTGTTGTCTTGTAGCTTCTGCTTACATCTCAATCATCATCAGCATCGTCATATATAAAGCAGCCGTAAAGCGTCCAATATTGAATGAAGGACACTCCAAAAGGGTAATTTTTGCATATTAATTTACCACCTCATAGCCGAAGCGATTGCCACCACACCTGCAGCGGGGCAATTATGGGTAAAAACCCCTTTTATAAGAAAGCCTATATCCAGCAGTGGTCAATCTAACTTGAACTCACAATATACTTCAGTCAAGAAAGTAACGTAAAGTACAAGCTCTTTTAATACGTTAAAACTTATAGACTTTTTCAAAAAAGAAGTACAAGATTCTATTATACTCATAATAGTGATGAACCTGATGACCCTGCGGGATTATGAGTGACATGCGTAAATTAGGCCTACCTCACACAAGTCTGCCGGCACCAAACAGATCTTAGAACTAATTTTACTGCGGATAAGAAATCTGCCAGTGACACTGGTGGTGATAGAGGACCTATTGACACCAAGTAATTTGGGTTAACGAAACCCCTACCGGCGTCAGCGCTCACAAACTTCTGTCTTAGTTCCAAGATTGCTATAATGATGATAAAGGTAAAAAGGCTGAGCGGTAAACATGGGCAAATGCCCCTTTTATGAGAAGGCCTATATCCAGCAATTAATATTATATAACTGCTGTGATAACGATGAAGAGTAACATGGGTTATACATTGTTATACATGTAATAATATGTCTCATTGTCTGTTTGTTTGTTTGTTCTTTCCACGAATAAACGCATTAATAATCTTATTTAAATTTGGACAAGTGGCTGTACCACACAAAAGGATGCGATATAGTATTATTTCTCCGCGGGCGAAGTCGCGGGGTGAACTAGTTTACTGTTGGGATGGTCTCCTTGGTCTATAACTAATATATTTAAATGCGTGCAATCTGCACACAATTTTAAGATACGTTTTCTTCCTATTATTCGTAAAACAACTAATGAGATCTTGGAACGTCAACTTTGTAAGAAATTATGTGACTCGTTCCGTGTAAAGTACAGTAATGAGTTTTCTAATTATTAATTATGTATACGTCTATGTTACGCTGAAGAAAACATGAGCGCTTACTTGTATGTAGGTAATGAGCCTTGGTAACGCTACCGCAAAGTGAAAGTGAAAGTGAAAATGAATTACAAAAGGTTCACCTCATACAAAGGTCGTTTGCATTGGTACCTCACTCTCACCTATTTCTACTGGCAAATAGCAGTGTTCCCATTGCTGTATTCCGATTGCCTTGGTATCATTACCTCAAAGTTATATATTTATTTTTCTAGCATTTTACAAAAGGCAGACGTCTGCATTGATACCTTACTTACACCTATTTCTACTGTCAAATAGTCGTGTACACATTGTTTGAAGAGTGAGAGAGGCAGTGAAATTACTGAGTAATGTGACGTAATATCTTCAAATCACAACGTGCTTGTAATATTCTTGTGATATAGGCTGCAGTGACGCTTACTATAGGGCTGTATGCTTATTTGTGAAAATAGTCTATTGAAAAAGCTAAGCTATTAGATTAACAACATTTCAATATTTTCTTCGAGAGCGCCTTTACAAGTTTGTTATTTGTTTCTTTCGAACTTCTTTTAAGGCACTCGGAAAAATTTTATAGAGAGAAAAATAGTGTATAAAATTATTTGTTTTGTTCGCGGCGATTCTTGTTTCTTTTTTTTATATTTTTACTTCTCTTCATCCTAACAACACTTTTCTGCCAGTCAAACATTTGACGTAAATTGTCAACGCCAATCTAAACAGAACAAATTAAAACTTGCAACGTATCGAGATCAACAGGATAATACCTGAACGAAATCAGGGCATACCTTCTATTTCTAGGTTTAACAAAATAAATATATAGATTTGAATCTTAATTTGACGGCATAAGAAAAAATTGTTAGCTACTGTTATATATCTCATGGCAATTAAGGTATTATTAGTTATAATAATACCTTAATTGCCATGAGATACCGGCAGAGCAGAATAGTACCCCCATATTAGATACCCATAGTAGACCCCCGCACCAGGTGTTGTAAAAAGCGACTGAGGTGCTAGAACCGACAGATGGCGGTATATCCATTTGAAACAATGTAACTCAAATGCACAGGGCCCCATAATTGCTTCGCTGACCGAGCGTGTTGGAAATTGCAAGAGCGTAGCTTTCGCGACAAGGATGCTGGTGCCCATTTCCACCCTGTAGCATAAAAGCTACGCTGTTTCGGATAGATATACCGCTATCTATCGGTTCCGGTACCATAACCGTCACTGTACTTAATGGAGATACTTTCTACTCTGCGGATACCTCAAAGCTTCAACATCTAGTACTAGTACATACGTATGTTATTTACTGTATCCTTTAGCTAACTCGTGGTAACGATCACGACAATCCAATAAATTAATAAATTCCCAAAAGAATCCAGTCCTAAACTTAACGTTATACAGTCTCAGAAACTTTAAGTTTATGGTTGTTACGTGGAAAGAGTTTTTAAATGTTTCTCTATGATTATATATATCGAACCGAAACATCGTAGCAGCATTTATGTAGCGAAAGCTATGCTCTTGCGATTTCCAACACGCCTGCATCGCGCGCTAATTATGGGCGAAAATCCCGCTATCTTAAAACACTTATTTCTAATAGTGGACGTCCAACGATTGATATATAATAATAAATAAATAAATATATTCCCACAATATCTCATACATTGATTAAATCCGTGATAAGTTGATTGAAGCACTTGTGCTACGGATATTAAACAGAGGTATCACAAATATAATACTTAAATACCGACATATTTTTAACACCCAGATACAGAACAAATACAAATATCATCATATAAATATTTAATTGAATAGGGGAATCAAACCCACGACCTTCACCGCACAAGTTAGGAGTACTACCATTTGTGCCATCGGGCCCGTCGAATTATATGATGATGATGATGTATTTTTTTTCATTTACGCGTTCACCTCTAATTAAGCTACTTTTTTAATGACTTTAAAACGTGGTTTGTGCACGCTAAATAAGTATTACAATATTTGTACTTATCACGGTCAGCCCACCAAAGGGAAAAACAGTCTTGAACATCCGACTTAGTTTCTGTTTAACCTTATTTCTAAGAAATGTTGATTGAATTGTTCTATTTTGCATTTTTCTGCCCGTCATAGCTCTTCAGTAAATTTACCATTTTGTTTTCAAATTATATGATCATTATCAACATCAGTACAGCTATTTGAATACCACTGTTGGTCATAGGCTTCCCCAAGAAAGGGGGATGCATTTGAGCTAAACTGTTTCGGATGGATATACCGCCATCTGTCAGTTCTGGTAGCTTAATCGACCTATATATTATAATAAATATAAATCTGAAACATCTATCTTTTTAAATGGATTTAGACCTCATACTAGGGTCGTATCCATTTGTTTCTCTCTTCCATATATACTACGTCATTGCTAGATAAATGTGACGTAGTATATTCGATTCACAAGGTTAGCAACGCGCGTAATATCTCTGTAATCAGACGAGTGTCTATTGACTGTGATTAAGCGGACTGCATACATGTTTGCTGACTTCATAATATTAAAAAAAGCCATTTATTATACATATATTTACCAGCGCGGCAATCAAGGGCAAAATTTCCGCTTTATGGGGAATCCTATTACTAGCTTGTTCCATGGCTGGTATGACAATCATAATTATACCAACCATTAGACTTCCACTGCTGGACATAAGCCTCACCAAGTGAGGAGGTTTTTTGCCCATAATTGTCGGGCTGGGCAAGCGTGTTGGCAATCGCAGAGCGCAGCCTTCGCAACGGGGATGCTGTTGCCCATTCCCGCCCTGTGCATTTGATCTGCACTGTTTCGGATGGATATACCGCCATCTGTCGGTTCTGGAACCTTAGCCACCTCTTACGACAAATGGTGCATTAGGAGGTACTATTCTACTCTGCCGGTACATTACGACTATGAAAATAATGACGGCATGATATTAATTAAGTGTATTAGAAAACTAACCTTTTCTCCCACTTCGTTGACGGGCTGTATAGAATACGAGTATCGTCACATTAGCCATAAGACGTCCGCTATTGATTGTAGGCTATCCAAAAAGATTTCATGATAGCAATCGCTTAGTTGCTGCTGCCCATTCCGGTTTGTAGTTATTTTCCGATGGACCGAAACACTGTTTCTGATAGACCACCGTAGGTTCCGGTACCCCAGTCGCTACTGATACCTAGTACAGGGGGAAGTAATGTTTTGATTCTGCCTGTACTTTACGATATATAAGCTAATTACAGTTAAATTACTATAAGATAAAAAACACAGCATTATTCTTGTCAGGATAATTTATGAATATACCATCAATAGAATTATTCATTTTGGTGTGGCATTTGTTTAAAGATAAACGCAATCGTAACATGGTTCTTTATTTAAATAGTTATTACTTATCGAAGTACCTACAGTTTTAATGAACTGAAGTTTGTACACTGCAACTAAAAATATCACATCACTGGCAACATGGTTTCCCTAGTTTAAATAACAGATGGCGTTGTAAGCTATAAATCGTCCACTTGCATTGCTGGCGAGGTCGGTCCCACTTCGAGTTAAACTTTTGATGAATGTGCCGTATGTAGAATGATGTGGTTTGTTCGTGGAATACTATAATAAAACTAAATATATAAAAGGTGACTAAAATCAAGCCAAACAAAACATTTTAATCTGAGGTTTAAATTAAAAAGCTCATGGAATTGGTAACGCGTCCTCAATTCTTAAGATTAAGCAAATTATGCAACGGTTGGTATTGTCGGAGATTAGATGGGTCCTGACTGTATATGCAATCGTTAATCCGCACCAGTGCTGTGGAGTAACGCCAGAGTAGTATAGCACCACACCTGTACCAGGGATAAGAGGCGACTGAATTATCAGCACCAACAGTTGGTGGCACGTAGCGAGTACTCCCATTGCGGAGCTATACTTAGCTAATGGCTATCACGCCTGCTCAGTGCGGTATTTACGGGCAGAAATTGCTCTTTCTTGGGGAGGCAAGGCTCCTATATCCAGCTGTGAACATTCTACGACTATCACGATAAAGATGATAACCCACCAATCCGCGTAAAGATGGCTAGTGCTTATGCAATGGGGACATTAAAAAACGATCGATCGATATAAAATTTGAAGACGGTCTTCCCACAAAGAGAGCGATCATTTCATTCATAAAGAATACTATTTAAAATACTGCAAAAACTGTACGCAAAGAATGGTATGAGGGCGTTGCCTTTTCTTAATCCTATGTCGCAAAACGAACAAATGATTCTTATAAATTCTTATAAAACACGTTTCAACGACTTTTAAACGTTATATGTCTTATTTTTGTTTTATGACGACTTTTCGACTAATTCACTCACACAAAAACAACAGTACCTTCATGGATGGAAATTCGAATTTTCAAAATTTTAATTCAAGTTTCGAACTTGTTGAAGTAGTAATTATATAAAATATACATTCTGACATTGCACCTGTCACTTTTGAAAACGATTACCGTACAATAACCGAAACGTCGTCGTAAAATGAAAATATATGATATAAAGCCTTTCAAAGCCGTTGAAAAGTCGTTGTATTATGAATAGTGAAAGCATAAATATAGGAAAATATCCTTTTTGTACGTTTAAATCACAAAACTAATGCGTTTGAGATCGATTTACATTATATAAGTTATATTTAACTGCAAGGAAGGCATCAATGTCAAAAAACCTTTAAAAACAAGGTTTGTACAATTCCTGCCTATATTATAGACGACAGCTGAAATGTACGAACGCTTTCTGTGTATTAATGTTTGTTTCTGTTCGTTTCACAGCTCGTGCTTTTGTGATACACTATGATCTTTCATTTATTTTTCTTTGCAGTTTTATTTCCAATGTTATGTGTTGTCAAACACACCTTAAATATACATTATGTATATGTAAACTGTATATTAAAACGGTATCATTTAAAAATTAAAATTTAGTAACTTAACTTGACCTGGTTGTTAAAATGAACTTGTATAAGCCTAATTATTCTAGAGATATCTTTAAATGAGTTCATAATTAAAATTAAGTTTAATCTTAACCCACATCCATAGAAATGTTCTACTTATATTATCTCGAAAATAGTCCTAACAGGACCGAGATGCATAAAGTCACTAAGTTTACATTCTACTTTCGAAAATTTCTTAGATGATAAATCTTTGCTTACTACTTTATATTTTAATTTTAAGTATTACGTCTAGTTTCTACGTCTGCTCGTACTATTTTTATATCTTTTTCTTCTTTTATGTTTGTTTTGTCTTGTAGTATCTTATTTTATTTGTCTCCAACTGTGGTAGTCATGTGTTTTATTGTTTGAAAACGGAATGCTAACGCACTCATTTGTCTTTTTCAGTCCAATCTTGGCGATAGCGGAATACCACACTGTGACCAGAGAAGATGGGACAACTTTCGCGCAGTGCATGACCGAAGCTGTCAGCTTCTGGCAAATCACCTTTTTCGTCGCCATAATAGTCATCCTCTATATATTCCCTCTTATCATATTGATCATTCTCTACACAATCATTGCCAAGAACTTAATTAGTGCCGCATCTAAAGTAGTGATGAACAAAACTGTCGATCCTTACAACGCTAGAGCTCGCAAGCAAGTGATATTAATGCTAGGGACTGTTGTGTTGTGTTTCTTCCTATGCCTGATGCCATATAGAGTGCTCACTTTATGGATCATTGTTTCCCCTACAGGGTTGCCGTCAGAAATCAGTTCAGAGAAGTGGTATAATATATTATACTTCTCAAGAGTAATGCTATATATAAATTCCGCTATAAATCCCATACTTTATAATCTTATGTCGTCAAAATTCCGTATAGGCTTTTGCAGAGTATGTATATGTTACAAGAGAAAGGTAGATACTAGAGACAAGAGAGCAAAGAGGACAGTGACAAATGGCTCTACAACAAGTAGCAGTTTGTCTCGAACTACAAACAGTTTGAAGAAACTGTTTAGTCATAGAGGTAGTGTGGACAAGAGCGATACAGAATCTGATAGTAAAGAAACTGACGCTACCAATTCAGAGCCAAAGGGTTTCTTTGATAAGATATTCCATAAGAAAACGTTTGTCAGGCAACAGTCCGCTCCAGTATGCCCGAATCCGAAGCAAGTGCGAGTAAATCGAATGAGAAGCGAGGGACATATGGAAGTCACGGACGCTCTCGATTCGAATATCAAAAAGCGTGATACGAGGAGCGACGCTGCCAGATTTATTGGTCATTCCGATGGTAGAAGTATTAGGTCAGATGTCGAACTAGATTCGTGTCGTAGCCATTCTCTGAGGCGGAGCGTTTTAATAAATAGCGCTAAAGCAAAAAGTATGGATAACGAGAACAAAAAAGGAGTTTCGTATCAGAAAATGAAAGTGGATTGTATCGTTGCCTTTCAAAAGTCGAAGAGCATGGACTACGAGTTCCCCGAGAGCTTCGTGTGACGTATTTACATAGATGAATTTGTATTTCTTTGCTGTTTACTCGGAAAGTTTCCGTTTACAGCTCTTTTTACAAGATCTATGTATCGCTAGGAAAAGTTTTATGGTGCGCACTTCAGATTATATTGAGCAAAACGTCTAAAGGAGTGAAGTCATTAGGGACGAAATATGACTGGGCCATTTATATTCTTGTAGCTTTAGAAAAGTTTCCCAAAAAAATATCTCCATATATCTCATGAGCCTTTGCGAGTAAACAGTCCTTTGTTTTATTAGACAAATGTATTTAAATTAAGCGTATTATTTATAAATATCATTGAATTAAATAATATATTTACGACGACTCTGGAGTTTATTTTTTTTAATGCAGGTATGTTTATTTCTATAAGTTTGTTAAATAGTGACAATCAGTATTGGAGTAATCATCACCACAACAGCTGGAGGATGTCCATTATTGGACATTTACTAACTCATACAAAAATCGTCTGCGTTAGTACCCCTTTCTCACCTATTTCTACCAAACAAGAGGGTAATGTGACATTATATTTTCAAGCCACAAGATTGGCAACTGGCTAGTGATGTCCTTGAGTTAATACGAGTCTCTATGTAGACTGCGGTGACGCTTACTATCAATCGGACCGTATGCTTATTTGTCGACTTAGTCTATTAAAAAAACGGTCAAGTGCGGGTTGGACTCGCGCACCGAGGGTTCCGTATAAACCTGCAGGTATATAAATAAGAGTTCACCAATTACAACAATCGAATTATTGTTATCGTTTTATTGCAAAATGAAATACAATATAATGTGCTAAGTTGGAAAAGCAAAAAATGAAGATAAACGTCTCGTTATTAGCGTCTTTATTTGTGCGGTGTAAAGGTCTTATACCTTTGTTTTGTACCAAATTTTAAGATTCCGAGTTCTCAGAAAGTATTTTCTAGGTGTTCATTTCTTTGCGTGTGTCGGCAAAAACGCCTGTCTGTAGCTTTTGTTTGCGTTCATTTAGAGACTTGATTTAAACCAGAGTATATGATATTAATTTTAGCTCAATACCGCCTCGTGTGAGAAAGAAGTTATTGACAGACGACAAACTGTTACTATAAGAGAAACGATTTTTTTTTCAGGTAAGGAACCCTAAAAATGATATTTCATTGCATTAGTGATATCGGTGTGATATTACGAGTTTCTTTAAGCTGTATGCAGTGATGCTGACTATCACGGTGATTGTATGCTAGTTTGTCAACCTGGTCTAATAAAAAAAATTAATTTCGTTGATTTTTTTAACTATATACTGTATATAAAAGAAAATACGGAATTACTTATTGGTTTTTAAACTAGAAACGTAATGGGTTTGGGAACCATCTGTACAATGTTTTCTCGGTGGATTCCCCGACGCTCGGGAGCACGTAATTTGTTGCTATTCGGTTTATTATTAGCACACAATGCTGCCATATGTCACTGAGCGTAATAATTTACTGACAATGGTGGACTCTGTTCGTGGTTTGAGCCTAAATCTTCCACTTAGACAATACTGAGAGTGGCCAAGAACAATTGCATGACATGGTCAAATTTATCTACATTCACAGTATTAGAATAAAAAGGAAAGGTTATGTACGTATGTAGCGAATAGATTCAAACACAATAAATCTGATTTTAAAATTACCCAGGACGAATGTTTACATGTTGATATTTATGTTTGTTCTATATCTTGTTGTTATATATATGTATTTAAGTAGTATAATTATAATTCATCAGTTGTCTGATGTCTGTAACATAAGCGCGTTGAGTAGACTCAAGTCTATGTATGAATTTATTTATTTATAATATTTAAAATCATATCTTATACAAAAACACAGAAATGTAAGTAGCCCTCATACAAGAATCGTCTGTATAGGAGTGGTGTCTGTTCTACGGCGACGATACAGCTAAATTACTAGGTAAAGTCATCAGGCATAAATGGCATCGGGCTAATAATATCCTTGTGTTAATACAAGTGTCAATATGTTGCGGTGACACTATCACGTGGACCGTATGTTTTTAGGTAGAATTGATCAATATAATAAAAAAGACACACAAATATTCATCACATAAACACAAATCCCTGTTGGGAATCGAACCCACGACCTCTGGCAACCGGTACACTACCGATTACGCCACCGGGCCCGCAAAGGTCCCGTAAATTCCCGCACGCACATGTCCCCCCCCCCCCCTCTGCGTATAAGTAATTCGTGCCGTGTTGTACTAATACTCGTATTAAATTGTGGACATCAACGCCGCCCGGATCTTTATTTAATCGGTAATATATTTACGTCGACATTTAACTTGGCGCGAAATTGTTTGGTCTCATTCCAAATTACTTCATTGCACCGAATGGTCCGCTGAGCGATATATTTTGTGTGTGAAATATGTTGAATCATCACCATCATGTCAACTATTGAAAGTCCACTGCTGGTCATGCTGTTAATGGGGAATCTTGCTTCATATACCGCCATCTGTCGGTTCTTGCACCTAAGTCACCTCTTTTGACACCTGATGCAATGGAAGGTACTATTCTACTATGTCGGTACCTCAAACACGGAAGAAATCAATAAAGGATACTTCAAAGCCGCTTTAGACTATTTTCTCTGCTTCTAGTAAGCGTATGAGGAAATGCTATTGGTAACAACCGGCAGAATAGAATAGTACCTCCCACTGCACTAGGTGTCGTAAGAGGCAACTAAGGTACCAGAACCGACAGATGGTCGTATATCCATCCGAAGCAGAGCAGCTCGAATGCACCAGGCGGGGACAGGCAGCAGCATCCCCGTCGCGACAGCTCAGTTCTGCGATTACCAACACGCTTGCCCAGCGCGGCAATTATAGGCAAAAAACCTCCTTTCTTGGTTCTCTAAGAAAGGAGGTTTTATGCTTATTTATAGCTGTGAACTCCAATGGCTGGTATGAGCAACGTTATAAATATTTGCTGTCAATGCTCTAATTCAAAAAATTGAGTGCCCCCATGTTACCCGGCTGCGTCTAATGGAGCTCTTACTGATAATGGAGGGATCAGCTTTGTTTGAGTTGGCAACCCACAAACAACGGATCGTATATTATATTTGTTCAAATTATGCGGAATTTGTATTGCCTGGTCTTAAGTAGGATTTGCGACATCTTTGAATCTGGATAATGTGTGGAACGAAGAGAATAGGTAGATTTACATAAATGTAAAAATAATTTGATACAAATACGTCTCCATGTTAAACTAGTTAATCCTATTGCATATAGGAAGAACTAGTTTAGTCTAGGCAAAACTAGTTTGTCACAAATTTATATCGAAATATAAAGGCTTTTTGGGTATATAAAGATTTTTTACAGCGGCAAATTTAATGACAGCCGAGCATTTTACAACTAAACAACTGCTGCCATTGAATTTGGGTAAACCAGAAAAATTAAAAATACCTTCCACTGGACCAGGTGCTGTAAGAATGACTGATCTACCGGATCGGACATACAGCAGTTTATTCACCCGAAACTGCGTAGTTCTATTACAACTGGGTCATAGATAACATACTAAGGAATAAGGAATAATACTGTACAGAATATATTCCCACATCATCTAGTACATTGACCTGACTCCGTAAGTCACTTAAAGCACTTGTGTAACCGCCAGACAACAGAAGAATCACAAATGTACTACTTAAATACACCCAGATATAGAACAAACACAAATATGATCATATAAATATTTGCTCTGGATGGGAATCGAATCCACAACGACCCTTGACGCACAGATAGTATCACTACCATCTACGCCATCGGGCTCGTCAAACTAGAAATATTAACGAACGAAATTGTATTAGATAAAGTCTCTATATCGTTATATATGGTCAATAAGGAAAAAGAAAAAAAACAACACGTTGGGGAGAATTTGCGCTCTGCAGCGAAATTCCCCCTTTTAGGAGCTGCAGAAGCAGTGGTTTTATGATGATTGCCAAACTCCTTAGAAAATGACCCGACACCCGCTTCTATTGTTTATGTGACAAACAATTTTCATTTATCATTTCTGATGTGTTCCTCATATGACTTCAGCCACAATTTAATATAACATTTTCTAAGAACTCCTTAAAAAATGATGATGTATGATATTACTGTCATAGTCGCTTGAAACACTTGTGTTACAAACGCCAGACAACAGAGGATTCCGAGATATTATACTTGAAAACATACATTTAACACGCAGACTCAAAACAAACACAAATATCAATATATAAATATTTGCTCTGGGTGAGAATGTAACCCATGATCTTTGGCGAACAAGATAGGATCACTGCCATCGGCGCCATCAAGCCCGTCAACTTATTAGATAGTTCTTAAATAAATATGTATGTTCTTAAAGGAATATATATATATATATATATTTTATAAACACTTTTCGGAGAAGCTTACGGATACATTTGTTCAAATTAGGCGATTCGGCTCGTTCTTAAGTAGGATTTGCAATTTCTTTTGTTTCTGGGCAATGTACGAAACGAAATGGTTTGTATTTCACGTGAAATGATTCGCTGGGTGTGTTTAATCTGAGACTATCAACAGTAAAAGCTTTCAGAGAAGTTTTACTGTATTATAATAGTAGGTGAGCATAGGTATAGGTGCCGTGAGGTACCGGCAGAGTAGAATAGTACCTCCCTCAGTACCAGGTGTCGTAAGAAGGGACTAAGGTACCAGAACCGGCAGTACCCCCCTATATATCCCTCCGAGACAGTTTAGCACATGTAGAATGGGGATGGGCAATGACAACATGCTTGCCGATTTCCTAAAGTAACAATTGTGTGTCTGTACGATGCATATACATAGTCGTCTACCTTGCATGATTTTGTTTTAGAAACATACAGCCTCATCAGGCATCGGTGAATACTTATTGTCTTAAAAAGAATAACGAACTGGCCAAAAAAAGAAATTACGTAGCGACCCAATAAATTACATCAGGATGCAAAGATAATACAATTTCCAGTAAAAATAGTTTGAACTAGTTCAGGAAAAAATCATACGGTCCGCTTGATAGTACATATACGTGACAGCACCTTATAGACGCTACTGTCATCACAAGGATATACCTAGCCTAGCCTAGTTTAGCCAATTTTGTGAACTGAAGATACTGTCACATTTAGCCAGTAATGTCTTTACTCTCTCAACCTTCAAACTGAAACACAGCAATGTCAACACTGCTATTTGGCAGTAGAAATAGGTGAGAGTGAGGTACCAACGCAGACAGACAACCTTTGTTCTTACAAAGTTCTTCTTTTGGCCAGATCGTTATTCTTATAAGACCTCTTGGTCTACCTCATGTATACTCATACAGCAATCGCCGAATGGCTGGAACTGGAACATCAAGGAAGCCTAATAAGTCAGCATAATATTAGCTATTGCACGTCTATTGTTGGAGAAGTACCTTCCAAAGAAAGGTGGAGATTTGGCCGTAATTGCCGCTCTGGGAAACTAAGGTGGCAATTGTAAAGTAAAGATTTGCAACACAAATACTGCTGCCCATTCCAGCCTTATTACATTTTAACTACATTGTTTCTGGTGGGCATTATTAATAATGTTTAGCTAAATCTATTATTGTAATTTATATGCACGGCCTATTATATTGCTACTAGACAATTGGGCAATTTAATTTTACAGCAAAATTTTACCTATTTACTAAAAAAAATCTTTATGTCAAATTATCATTTCACAAAATAATATATGTAGCGTAAACTAAAACGAGATGGCTGGTAAGGTTAAATTACAACTGAGACCACAACAAAAAAAATTATATGTGAACGGTTGAAATATTTCAGTAAAATCTTTTGCGAAATCCTATATCAAAGAATATCTTTCTAAAGGATTCTTTTTAAAATAATATGTTTGCGAAATAATAGTTCGCCAAATAATAAGATTATCTAGCGTTGTTTGTAAAATGATATTTTATCACACGTTTTTTGTTAAATAATAGTAAAACCTAGTAATGCTCGGACAGATTAAAAATATTTTATGACTTTGCTTACTTTCACTACTCAACTGTGAATTACTGGTAGAATACTACCTCCCCACGTAGCAGGTGTCGTAAGAGGCGAGTAAGATACCGGAACCGACAGATGGTGGTATATCCATCTGATACAGCGTAGCTCTAATGCACAGGGCGGTGATGACTCTGTCCAGCAGTGGACTTTCAATGGCTGATATTGATTTTGACTGCCCAAAAGTTGATGGACTAAATGTATAATTCCCGGTTAGTTTAATTAATTGGATGATTATTATTAAATTGCACTCTCATATTAGGCATTGTGTTTAGCTTGGCCCATAAGAGTTATACCGCCATCTATTGGGTCCGGTGCTTCAGTCGCCTCTCACGGTGTTGTTTATAGAGGGAAGTACTATTTAACCCCTTGGCTAATATACGAGTAGAAAAAAGGGGAGATATCTTTAAAGTAGACGGGATGCCAGTCAATATAGACCGTTGTTTGTCACAAACTTTATCCTCGTGTTTCTTCACGAACATGTTTTTAACAAAGAATACAATATCGGGACAAATGTAACGCCTGTGCGAACGCAAGAAGTTATAAAGATAACATTAGAATGCGCATATTTTGTTAGTTCTCGCTGATGGTAATATGCAGTCACAATACCGTGTGAGTAAGGAAATGCTAACGATACTCACAAATATGGTATATTTTTATACAACGCTCCTTAAAACATGTAAGCGATGACTTCAAATTCAAACATGAATTCTAACTCAAACCAATTGTTGGAAAATTCCACCAGATTGAAGTAAATTAATAATTTACGAAGAGATACGACATGATAGTAAACGAGTTAATTTCCTTGATTTTATTGTCTCGAGGCAGATGCTAATACAGAGCAGAATATCATCGGGCGCATCAAAGAAACGTGCAAAATTCTTGCACACATATTTTTGCCGTGGAGTACTGGCAATATGTGCAACACGCACACATACTACTTAAATACATATTTAACACCCAGAATAAATAATAATATCATCATACAAATATTTGCTCTGCGAGAAGATCAAACCCACGACCTTTGGCGCACAAGACATCGGGCCCGCTGCGCTGTTTGGTTCTGATACTACACTAACAGGGAAGGTAATTTTCTACACTGACTACTCCACGGCAAGACAACCATAATGGAAAAACTAAAATTTATATCACTACACTTTTACTATGTATGCTTAGATCTTTGAAACAACGAAACGGACTTAGATGCGGTTTTTTTAATAATTAGAGTGATTCAACAAAGTCTATCAGAAAGGTTTTTTCTATGTATCTATGCATAATATAGTCAAATTTTTACTATGATAATATTGTGCTTTATATCCCCACTATTATTCACTATTAAAATGGTCCACATTTTTCTTTATTTATTTAACTTTTCGCAAAAAAATGTTAAGGCGCTTTTTTAACACAGATAAAAAGTAACAATAATATAAAAAATATAAAATTGAAATTATTGTTTATTAATATAAGTAACATACACAAGTATTAAAATAATTAAACATACACATATACATATATTATATATAACTAGTATTATTACTATACTTGATATGATGAGATATATTATATCTGCCAGAATATTCACTCCATGTCCACACTAATGGCCACTGCAGCACGTGGCTGAAGTCCTCAGGAGCATTCATCATTTCAGCCATTGGAAGTTCACTGCTGGACATAAGCCTCCCCAAAAAGGGGGGTTTTGCCCATAATCGTCGCGCTGGGCAAGCGTTAGCAATCGCAGCGCATAGCTTTCAAGACGAGGATGCTGCTGCTTATCCCCACCTTATATATTTGAGCAACACTGTTTCAGATGAATATATCTGTCAGTTCCGGTACCTCAGTCGCCTCTTACAATACCTGGAACAAAAAGAGGTACTATTCCGCTCTGCTGGTACACCACGGCTCAAGATTTTAAATTATCCTATAAAGCCATCAGAATGGAATAAATAATCAGGTATTGTGGTAATCGGAGAGCGTAGGATCGTGACACGGTTGATACGTTGTATCCTGTGTTTTAAATAGGTTTCTCTTTTATTATCTGTTAACATTCCACAACAATAATTGTCTTCTGCATCAGTTGCCCGAGTAGTTTTCATTTAAAAATATTATTTATTGACTTGTCCCAACATATAAACAAGCATTTAAAAATGTATCCCATGTCTAGGAAACCAACATTAATTTATCTACTCGTGGATTACGTATTCAAATTTGAAAATAAGGTGTCTGTCAAAGTGATGGGTATTAAGAACTATTGTAACAGATTGTCTAGTAGAGATAGGTCTTAGTCTATACCTATCTCTAGTGTTACTCCAGTTGTAACAAGACTCCGTGGGTGTTTCGTCTGGGTCCAGACACTTACAAATCCTTCAATGTGGTATCACCCTAAAACAGGGAGTCCTCGGATTTACTGTCTATGTTAAACTACACAGATTACCCTCTTCTGGTGACACATAAAAAAATACATTGATGGAGTTTAATACTTTAAAGTCATGAAACGCGTACAAAATATTTTTTGAAAATCATCCCTTCAGAGGGTAAAATTAGATTAAAGTTCTACAAGAATTAATTTAGATGAAGAACTGTAA
This sequence comes from Heortia vitessoides, assembly GCA_020976665.1. Taxonomy (NCBI): domain Eukaryota; kingdom Metazoa; phylum Arthropoda; class Insecta; order Lepidoptera; family Crambidae; genus Heortia; species Heortia vitessoides. The sequence goes on along the minus strand of JACJUM010003317.1, from coordinate 3,123,971 downwards.
TGGAGACCGGACTAGATGGAGATGATAGATAATCTTTTGTAAAGACATAGTTTTTTTTCAGTACATGCAATCTGTCAATTTCAGCTACTTTTCCAGCGTTATGTCATATGATATTCTATAAAAGAGTAATGCTGATAACAAATTTATTGTTCTACGAAAAAGGGCTATTCAATCAAACAATACAATGACTTAACAAAAAAAGACAAAAGTCCAAATAAATTGAAGTAATGAGTATATATTAAAGTAATGAGTAGATATTAAAGTATATATTAAAGTTATGAGATACAGTCCATATATCTATAAAAATATTATTTACTGCTTTCAAAATCATATGTATTTGTTTTTTTTTTAAATAGGTTTTTTTAGAAAGAGGCTCGTAGTGTCCATTGCTAAGATAATGCCGAAATATAAATACTTTGTTCATTAATGTATTTTATAATAAAATCCCAAGTAGAATCACAAATTTGCATTGCATTTGAATAAATACAAGAACTGCGTAAAAGGTAAACTTATTGTTAATGTTTTTACTGCTTGAAAAATGATATTAGTGACGAAACTGCTTGGGATTGAATTGAATAGCTCTAACTTCTATTTATTAAGATAATGGTTGGTTAGGACCTTAGCTAGTTTGACTTCTAATTACACGAACTATAAGGTTTTTTGGAATCCTTATCAAGTACCATCAGTTTTGTCGCTACCTTTTCTGGTGGTTCGCGTAATGAACCTGCTATAAAATTAGTTTTAAGACCGTCTGGTGCCGACTAGTATTAAAGTAGGACACTCAATGATCTGTTTGTTTAAATGATTCTTACAACGTCATAGTGTTGTCAAGACAGGATCATCAGCTATTTGTGTAATATTGTATAAACATAACTTTATTTATAGATTTTTTTTGTCTTGGCGATTTAAAACTGTCTATGATAGACTTATTTCAATGAAGACATATCTGATTTTGACTTCAATTTATCAAAGTGTCAAGCCTTATATATCCACTACAAATATAACAGATGGCTACCATAACTAAATGTCTTAAGATACGTGGGTTTCTTAAAAACCCGCTCATTCCTTCCCAGCTAACTGAATTTTTTGAAGTGCAGCTAAAACTTGTTAAAAACTATTTCTTTTGAAGACTGATAAAGCTTGCTGAATCGTGTTATACTTTCATTAGATACGTTGAGAATGAATGAAGAGAATGGACATTAATATACAAGAGAAAATAACACTCACTTTTTGTACTCTTTGACATTATCATGAATAATTAATATATTATTTTAATAATATTTTTCCACATCTCCGATTTTACCCTTAATAACCTGTGCTATACTCATATACGTTATTTTTACTTGCAGCCCCATCCTCGGCGTAGCGACGTTCACCTACGAACAGTATAATGACGGAACTGAAGTCCCCGTGTGCCTCACCCAAGCCGACACCTTCTGGTCAGCCCTCTTCTTCATTCTTACTATCGCCGTCTTCTTTATAGTCCCTCTTGGCGTCCTGCTCGTCCTCTACAGCGTCATCGCCAAAAACCTCATGGAGAACCCCGCCATCATCGCGCAGAACACAAAAAACACTAACAACTCTGGCAACGTTCTTAGGTATAGAAAACAAGTCATCCTCATGTTAGGTACAGTGGTTCTATCATTCTTTGTCTGTCTTCTACCATTTAAAGCATTAACATTGTGGATCATTGTATTCCCACCGGAGACAATAATGTCGTTAGGTATAGATGGTTACTATATACTTTTGTATTTTTGTAGAGTTATGTTGTATTTAAACTCGGCTATAAACCCGATACTGTACAATTTGATGTCATCGAAGTTTAGGGAAGGGTTTATAAAGCTATTAAAAATTAATAAACTAATGAGATGCAGTATCAACATCAGAGAGAACATGCAAAGGAGAGATACATTCAATACAACAACGTCAACGGGATTTTCTAGCAGTAAAGATACGTCGGATTCTTTCTGGAGAAGATACAGTAACAGGACATCGTCCCAGAAGAATGTTCTGAACAGAGAGAGCAAAAAGTTAAAAGAGGTAGAAAACGTGAAACAAGTGAAAGTGAGCGAAATACTACACGTTCAGAACACGAGACGTAACAGCATGCAGTACATAGCCGTTATGGATGAAACCAACGATCACATTGACGTCGAAGTACACGAAAATCCGGAGGCAATAACTGACACTGCTATTGAGAACAATAAACAAATACAAATATTAAATCTAGATGTTAAGACTAACAACGTATATTCTATTACGTTAGATGTAAGTGAGAGTGTCGAGGGGAGAAACCGGTTTGTATGTGTACCAACTGTTGATAGAGAAAACAAAAATATATTCGTATACGACTATAAATGTAAAGAGAGTTTTGTTTGAAAACCGAGTGGGTATTTGTAATGTTGATAGTGATTTGGTGCAGTTGGCTCCATGCCAAGTAAAAAGAGGATAATATTGATTAATTATATATATACAGTTGTTGACAAGTATTCTGTTTTACGGGTATCGGACAGAACCGATTGTGGAATTAATTAGGAAAATCCATTCTTGTAAAAATTTTAAGAAAATCGAGCATTTCCTCAAAAATTTTGTTATAGTAATATTTAGTTAGTACGAAAAACAATCACACCATAGCGGAACGGAACAGACAAGCGCATCGTAGGACGGCCACACATGTGTGCAATGTATCCTTTTGAAATTATCCCCGGGAGCTGTGAACGTCCTATAGCTAAAGATAAGTATATTTATATTTGAAATAACATATCGTGGTATCACAACCTGAAATATGTATTGTATAGACTTATCTACTAATGTGGTAGTAATTTTCGATTTGCAAAACCACCTCGTTCTATGTACACACTTGTGTACATATGTATATAATATATCATTGAGTCAATATGTTCACTAGAAGCTAAACTTTAAATATTCTTAATAACAATATTTTCAAAAAACACATTTTGTCTGACTAAAGATCGTTACGCTACCTTCTTCCAATTCGATTTAAATTTTTGGAATCAGTTAGCACCCCTAGGTTATGGACCGCTAGTTTTCAACTACTGAACTCACATACTAGTGTCAGAACATCGAAGCAACCAAAATGCAGAAAGAAAGACTGGTGTAATATTTGAGCATCAGCTATGTGTTTTTGCCGATACCCGACAGAAGGCACTGTTCAAAATTATACACCAAATAAAGGGTGTACTATCGTTGACCCATATATTTATGTTTTTAATAATTTGCAAACTTAATTTAAGTTACTTAGATATATTTGTATTCTTATATATAATATATAATGGAAGGAAAGAAAGATGTAGATTTGGCATAATATACTTGTAAGGTTTTATACATGTATAAAATGAAAATGTATCGTCATAGAATGCCTTGTTTATGTGCAAATTTATGAAATACATGATTTTGAACAACATAAACTGGGATTTATTTAATTGTGAGACAACAGAACAGAGATCAATAAATAAAAAACTTATGCCCCTTTCATAAATTGTTTATTCAACCTAAGATATTATATTTTTTCAATATGAATTTAGAAATGACAGATATATATTTGTGAATGAGATATACTAATTAGCTCTACATACTTTTTGTGTTATTCAACCGTCAAAGTTGCAAAACGTTCTCACATACCGATTTTTTATATCTATTACTTTTGAAATGACTATTAATTAATTAAATTACTTTGTATTTTCTATTTTATGTAACGTTTCGATTGTATTTCTATCGTGTTGGTTTGCTCAGTTATATTATTCTGAATTTGGTTATCGCAAGTTCATACAAAGTACTTACTTATGCTATTATGAAAGATATTAGCTAAATTATCTACAGAACTTGGCACCCATTTAGATATCAATTCTTTTTTAGAAAAAGACGACAACTACGCATTTAAACTTGGTCTCTTTTTTCACATTTATGTTTTTGATGGGGTATCAATACTTTTTGTAAATAAATCTATTAGTGACAAAATTAATACAAAATTATATTTATTAAGCTACTGAATTTTTTTACTTTCACGGGGTATAATTGCTTATTACGTGTTATTTTCTATATTTTCTTATACTTTTGAAATCTTTTAACCGACTGAGTTATTATTTATAAAGCAATAGTACCTTAGTCTGGAAAACGCTTTATCAGATTATAATCTATGTATAAACAAAGCGATGAGACAATCGAAATCAATCGAAAGAAAGAGATTTTGTAGCTATTATAATTTCAAAGGCGCAAATTAATAGAAATCAACTGATTGAAAAAAAAATCAACTTGTAAAAGTTCAACGTATTCCGATTTTTTTCTTTCCACACACATAATTACCATGCTCAATACAAAATTTCAGTTTTCTAGGTCTTCTGAAAGTGGGTTAGAATTTTGAACTATAGGTCAGTCAGTCATTCAGTGATAAAAATAACGATTTTTGGACCTTAATATCTAAATAACCGTATAAGCCGTATTTATGAAATTTAAGATGCTTATTAAACTAAGACATGTTAAAAACTATACCAAATATCATGTGTTTTATAAAATAGATTTTGAGTTATTAAGGGGTAAAAATTGGCTCCAAGCGGTTCGTGTAAAAATACACACGACTGCTGCGTCGCCAGTTTATTTTTTGAACTTGTTTGACACGCTGCCCCGTGTCTTGATTCATGAAGATCATAAAAATATATAATAATATATAGCCAAATATACAATATATAAATGTGTATTTCATTCTTTAAATTAAGTCGGAAAGCTCTTTCTGTTAAATGCAGATTAGGAGAAGTCCGTTAATATTCGCCTGTTAGTCTATAATTGGCATCGTTTGCATTTTGAAACAAAGTTTTATATTTGCAACTAAAAATTTTATCAGTAAAAATTTACAATAATTGTAAAAACTTCTCAATTTATTCGCATAATTAATCAAGTTGTTGAATTCAAAAGTATTCTTCACTAATAAGTATGCTGATCGTTGACTCTAATGCAATCATTTGCGTTAATTCTAAATTTGAGTTGTTACTGTTTTTATCTAAGAGTGATTTTTGTACAGCGATGATGCGGCGGTAAACTAAGCTCCGTAAATATTAGCTAACATGATGGTCATAAGGGAGTCTAGTAATGGCTCGTTTGCTCTTTTTCGAGCGATAAATATTTGATACTACTATTGTACTAGTTTTCAACTACTAATTATAAAGAAAGTTCAATTGCCAGAAAAAAATATACATTATTTTATTGGTTTTCTGCATTGATAAATACTTATTGTTATTTTAAAATTATACACTAATACATTATTATATACTAATACATACCACTAGATTAATTACTAGTAAAATATCATAGTGACTAAGCCCATGGCTGGATATAGGCCTTCTCGACAAAGATTCTCCTTTTCATGGCCTGAAATTTCCGCAGTTTGTAGTTTAGAGACGGCCTATTCCCTGTCCTGCACTTTTGTGTTACGGACATCAGACATCAGAAGAATACTGTAATACCTAAATAGATATTTAACACCCAGACACAGAACAAACAAATGTTCATCATATAAATGTTTGTTCTGGGTGGAGATCGACCCCACGACCCTTAGCGTAGGAACACTATCGAATGTCGTCTTTGAGTTCGCAAATAAAGCCACGAGCAGCGACTAGTGTACTATACAATTTAAACGACATGCAAAGTGCATAATTAACGGTCCGGCTTAAGCACTAAGTTTTAATGTGGCCTTTAGCTCCCGGATTAAGCTCAGAGTTTTATTTTTATATTTAACGTGTATCTCTGTTTTCAATTAGAGGGTCTTGCGATCTCTTAATTATGTTTTATGCCGCCGCCTCGTCGGCGACAAAATGGCCGAAAGGTATTTAGGGATCTGTGGGGAAAGTTTGAGAAATAGTGGTTTGGTTGACTAAATTTGCTCGTTACAGATCACACGGTTTGATATGGCCACACCGAAGGTGCGTCTAAATGTAAGGTTTTCGACAAAATAATATTTTTTTTTCTAAAGGCGGTAATATTTTAATAATTTTGAAAAGAAACGATGTAGCATGTAAATATAAAATTAATACGGGAAGTGAAATATAATTGTACCCTTTTAAGGAAATTATAAGACAAACAGATAATAATAAAGAAAATAATAAGACAAACAGATTGGACACAGATGTAGTTAAATTTAGGAGAAGAAGTGCATGATTATACAAAATGCAAGAGAAATAAATATGACGTACTTAAACGAAGGAAACCTTAATTGTGTATTAACAGAATGTCAATAGGCAATGATCAAAAAGTTTTCACTTTTTTTTAATATTATGGTCGACCACTACCTACTGCAACTAGTTTATACGTAAGTTCGAAAAGTTCTTCAACATTCAAATTGTTGATCTCGGCTGAGCCACCACGTTGGCCCAGCGTGACTTTGATTTTAATTTTGATTGCATTTCTTAAATGGTCTATTTCCAACTCTGACGTTGATAATAACGATGTTTGCTATGATCTAGTGCGCCAAGGGTCAATCCCCAGTCAGAACAAATATTTATTGTATCAATATTTGTTTTATTTTTGTGTCTGTGTGTTAAATGAATGTATTTAAGTATATTTCTGTGATTCCTTTGTTGTCTTATGTCCACAACACAAGTACTTTAAGTTACTTATTCTTTGAAGTCATGTATGGGAATTGAATCCATATCATTGGTACCCAGTAAAGTAGCACAGACGCACCTTACGGCCCGTCTAATAAAATTATGCTTTGTATCTATTGTTTATTTTTGTTGCCTTTTTTGTCTCGCGTCCATTTGTCAAAATAGCCTCAACCGGAAGAAGTCACGAGCAACAACCAGTCGTGATTAAAATAAGCCCTTCACCTAATACGACAACAACCAATCTCGAATAAAATGAGCCCTTCACCCAATTCTGCAACAACCAGTCTCGAATAAAATGAACCCTTCACCAAATTCGGCAACACCGCGAGGATTTAAAATGTATTTAAAACTTGTAATAAGGGACCACTTGTAATTTGCATCAGATTCACAAAACATCGAGCGAATCGGTTATTTCAAATAATTTGTATACGAGCTCGATCGCATCTATAGACAGCTTGCAATAACGCATAAACTTATGATTTTTATGTTGTTTTTATTTGTCGACCGTAATGCAGAACTGGGGTCGAACAGGCAACTTTTTTTAAAAAGATAAAGAAATGAAAATCACAATCATCTTTTAGATACATTGACTTGACACTGAGATAATTAGCTTAAAATAATACGATTAGAAAATAAAGGAATCATAAATATAATACTTAAATACATAATTAACACCCAAACACAAATATTCATCATATAAATTTCTGCCCTAGGCGAGGGTGAAACTCACGACCTTTGTCGTATTTTATGCAAGTTTACTCAATAGTAGCCTTATAGTTCCGACCATTAATCGCGCTAATTTTATAGAAACTTAAGGTTATATAATAGATAAATATTTATAGAACAAAAATATTTTATTTTTACTGTGCCTGAGGGTTTAAATGTATTTCAGTATTGTGTTTGAGATTCCTCTGTTGTCTATAATAATGTATATTCCCCTAACATCTCAAACATTGACCTGACTCCGTGGTAAGTCGCTTAAAGCACTTGTGTTACGGACGCCAGACAACAGAGGAATCAGCCCATAATTGCCGCGCTGGGCAAGCGTGTTGACAATCGCAGGGCGCAGCATTCGCGACGGGGATGCTACTTCCCATTCTCACCCTCTGCATTTGTTTTGAAAGGATATACCGCCATCTGGTTCTGGTATCTTAGTCGTCTCTTACGACACCTGATACAGAGGCAGGTATTATTCTACTAAACCGGTACCTTTGAACTTACATACGAATAAAAAACTAAAACAAATAAAGTGTCCTCTGCCTCGTTATATCCGAGTCGTTCAAAGATAATTGTGCCATTTGAATTGGATTTTGATAATAATTATGACCTTGATAAATGCGGTTGATAAATTGCGAATTATTTCTACAGCCAAAATTATTTATGAAGCCATTGTTACTACCGCCATATATGTGTTTATGTCTTGAAGATTTGCCGTATAAAGTACTGCGTTGAAATCCCTACTAACAATATAAACAGGAAAGTTTATGAGTGTGGACGGCAAATCAAATAAAAAAAATCTTTATTCAAGTAGGATCATTACAAGCACTATCGAATCGTCAAACATATTATATATACAGTGGACCCCCGGTAGTCCGACAAACATTTTGCAGGGCAGTGTCGAACTATCGAATTTTTCGGAATATAGAGTACTGCCTAAGACCCCCTATAGTACGGATTTTTTTCCAAAAGAGTACCATGTAATGCGACAAATTAAAGATCCAATGATAAGATTTTTTATACATATTATATATACATATGTACATATATGTACTCTGAAGTACAAATCATACTTGTAGACCATGTCGGATTACAGGGGGCGTCGGATTAGACAGGGCCCGATTACCGGGGATAACCGGATACCGGTCCACTGTAACAGTTTTAATTTTAAACATGTAACTATATTCTATTACACTTACAATATTGATGTCGTTTGACGCCGTTGGGTACCGGTGGAGTAGAAAAATACTATACCAAGTGTCGTAATAGACGACTAAAGAACCGGAACCGACAGAGGGCGGTATATCCATCTTAACAAACACAACTTACATACTACAAGATTGGGATGGGTAGCATCCTCGCGAAGTTGTGTTCTACGATTGCCACTACGCCTGCCCAGTGCGGCAATTATGGGCACGTATCCACTAATTTTGGGAAGGCCTATATCCAAGAGTGGATTTCATAAGGCTGAAATAATGAAGTTAGAAGGATCATAACCAGTTCAAAGACAGCTATTATAGTTACATATATGCATTACAACTCCATTGCGGGTATTATCTGTTCGTCCGCGACAGGTCCGGATTTAGTATGAGGAGCGAAAAGAGTTTATGGGTCCAGCGTTAGTACTGCCATCTTATTTTGTGCCTGCCTGACGGACGGACTAATATATCAACGCAGGGCCTAAACTATAGTTTAGGCCCTGCGTTGATATATAGCGATAGATGCGGCAATATTTTACAGAAATGAATGATATTACATACATGATGAACACTGCAATAGCAGTATTCGCATCGGTGTGTTTCGGTCGGAAGGCAATGAATTTACTGGTAAATGTGGCATAATATCCTCCAGTTGAAAGGTTGGCAACGCATTAATGACACTGGCTAACAAACAAACGAGGCTGCAGGGATACTTCCTATCACGCGGACTGTATACATGTTTCTTGACCTGGTTTTATTGAAAAAAATATTACAAAACGGAGTAAAAATTAATTATCTATAGCCTTTAGTTAAAGCAAACTTCGAACTTAAAACTTTAATTAATGTGTAGTACTAAGTTAATTAACAACGGTTACGATTACATACGGTTCACTTGATGGCAAGCATCACCGCAGCCTATAGATATTCGTGTTATCACACGGATATCACTAGTGAATCCAACATTTTGGTTTAAAGATAATATGACACACTATTTAGTTATATATTAGGTTTTCAAACCGGAATAAAGCTGCGTGGACATTGTTCTTTTATTAAAAGAAATAAATAATAGTGAAACGTCAATGGAGACGACCTTGTATGAAGTCTCATTTTAAAGAAACGTATATTTTCTAACATTTATGCGTTAAAACTCCAAATAAAACCATTTAACGACTCACAATGCGGTGCTTTTACTCAATAATTTTTATGCGACGTTCCGGTTACCTTTTGTCTAGCATTCTCAAGATTAGAAATGAATATAATTTTGATAGTTCGTATTTCTCAGTCCAATTTTTACATACAATGTAATTGCATAAAATGCCCGCCCTCGATACGTGACTGTTTTGAAGATGTTTAATTCAACCAGCATTTCTTCATGTTCTACTATACGTATTTCTCCTTCCATCTAATTTATTCCATATGGCTACGTGGTACCGGCAGAGTCGAATAATACCCCTCCTGTACCAGTTGTCGTAAGAGGTGACTAAGGTAACAGAAACGGCAGATAGCGGTATATTCATCCCTAACAGTGTAGCTCTAATGAACAGTGCAAGGTTAACCTCCATATTCCCGTCGCAATTTCAAAAGTGATTTACAAAAGCCCGGCCTGCGTCAAACGCGATTAAGTGTGATTTGGTCACATCGTCCGTCCATCTTATTGGCAGAACACTTAACACGCAGAACCGATGGACGATGGAGCCGTAAGTTTCTGGAATGGAGACCACGTACTGGCAAGGGCAGCGTAGTGCATTCACCCACAAGATGGACGGACGATCTTGTGTGAATGGTTATTTATTATTTATTTACAGTGGACATCCAATGTCTGATAATATAATCTTTACGCATAGACACACTATCGTGTTTATTAATTCAGCTATCTACTTTAAGTGCTTTCTGCTTTTGCGTCAATTTCACTACAAACATTCTCCGATTTAAATTTCTTTATTATTTCTCACAAGATTGTCCAATTTTCCGAGTCATTTCCAAGTCTCGCCTTCTTAACGCGACATTAAGTGGCGTGGTATAAAAGCGATCAAACAGTTTTAGAAGTAGTAAATAGCAGATACTACGCTCGTAAATCTTATCGCCGGCGTCCGTCCAGTCGACGTCTCCAGCGTTATGGGCAGACTTCAAATAGAACAATAATAGCTGAAAGATATTATACTTTAGACATAGAACTTTATCAATTATTATAAAAGATAACAATTTCAATTTTCAAAAAACAATCAATGATATGCACTAAATTGCATAAAAAAGATACAATATTTAACACAGATATACAAAAATTAAAATTGTAATTATATTATTAACAATGATATTATTTAAGAAATATGTTAATACTAAAATAAGAGTGAAATTTCAGGATACATGTATTTGTCAATAACCAATTAAACATTAAAACCTATTCAAATTAACAACGTGATTGATCATTTCAAAAATAATGCCCGTTACCGTCAATAAACTCGTCTACACTATGAAAGCATTATTTCAACAAAAATGTATATAACTTATTTTTAAAGCCATTTTTGTGTAAGCAGCTAATTTTTATTTCGCCACTTTATAATCATTATCATCATGTCAGCCGCAAGGACGTTTTGACGACGAAGACGATTGCTGGACATAGGCCTCTCAAAGTGATTTCCAATAGGACCGATTGTATGCGGCCTGCGTCCAGCGCGATCCTTCGGTTTTAGTCAGATCCACCATCCACCATCCATTGTGGGTGGACGCCCTACCTGTACGTACCGTACGACCTGTGCTTGCCGGTACCTCGTGGAGAAAATTCAATATGTAATATAAGTTTATGATAAAATTTTAGTAAACCTTATGTAAACTTAATCTTACTCAATAGCCTATTTTTTAAATTACCCTTAGGTCACCGGGGGGATAAATTTGAATTTTAGTACTTGATGGCTAACCCACAAGTAATTTGTAAAGTTGTCTACCCCAAAATTATCTGTTGAGGCATGTCCATACAAACTTGAAAATCGAAATTATGTGTAATCGTAATATAGAAAACATGAATAACTTGGCATAACACGCATAGTGTGCATAGTTTCTAAGACTATTCTACAGAGATGTAATTACAATACATAAGATACCGCGAGATGTTAATATATATATTAATATGTTTTTTTAATATTGTATAACATATTTTTGTTCTATTATTCATAGTTTCCGCAGCGCATGCGATGAAGTATGAATTCATCCGATGAGTATGTGCATGGTTCTAAAAGTGACAGTGTTGAATTTTTGAACAAAGGTAAGATAACTATGATAACAATGACAGACAATGGAGCCTTATATGCTTTTATTGAATCGTCATCTGACATCGATTACATATAAAAATAATAACAATTAAGAGAAAAAAAATTGTGATAACAATTGATAAAGCAATAAATTACAGAATAAATAATAGAATACTATAAGTACTATAAGTATAACTGATACAGATGCACATAAAACATTGAAGTAATTACACTTAGTAAGAAAAAATACAAGAAACAGCTAATAATACAAAAATTAGGGAATAGAAATAACAATTGAATCACCTAAAACGGAACGGAACGTGGAATAGAAGTTTCAACAGTAATAGTTTGACAATGACAGTTGGTTGTCAGTTCCACTATGACAGAATAGTAAAATATTAAATTGATAACAAACTACTTAATTGTAATTGTAGGGTAGTCAAAAATATTAATACATGACACTAAGAAAACCAGATAATAGCTGTATTAACCTAATTACAGATTAACTTTATGCACACCAATAAAAATATACAAGGACAAACTACAAGAATAAAGGCAGCACTTCAGTAGATTATTAGTAAGCAGCTTTTTTAGACGGATCGGGTGTTTGTTTCTTGTTTAAAGAGGTTTATTCGTCACGGAACTTGGGCTGCAGGCACAGCAGAGGTTAGCTTAGACGCGATGCTGGTTGCAGTTGAACCAGATGGGGGCAAATAATTCATCTCTAATGATTTCAAGTCTTCTGGTGAAGCAACGCGGTGCCTAGATCCATCAGGGACCTTGACATATATGTTACTGTCTAAGGTCCATGAGTTCTGGACACCAAATCTGTCACGAGCATTGATGAAAAGGGATTGTCGTCTCCGAGTAAGAAACTCTAATAACACATAAAGAGTAACCTTTAATAAGGACTTCTTTTTTCATATAGTTGAATTCATTTAGTTATTTTCTCCTCAGTATTAGTGAAACGCATAATTATGGGACGCTTCTTCCAGATGCTTCTGAAGGATTGTAGATACCACCAATTGAGTATTCTCATCCCCCCCCCCCACAACAGCAAAAATTTTCTTCTGTGCCTTATTTCAATTACATCAATGGTCTTGGTCAATTCGGACAGCTGCACCTTGATTCATTCATTGATGTCAGAATCCCTCAAGTATGGTCCTTAGATGCACTAAAATCAGCTCTAAGCTGGGTTAGGCTGCAAGCTTGAGGTCTCTGATTCAGCCAAATCTATTAAAAAGCCAAATTATACTAAAATATAAAATGTTATTGAGTATAGGTAGCATGGGGAATGCCTACTACAAGTTATTGTATGATTGGTGCTTTGATAATTACCCTGCGTACAGTCTTTGTGCATAAATATGCTTAAATTAAATATATACTTATAAATAAATTTGGAGCACAACGTGTTACTTTTCTGCCTACCCACCAAAAAAAATAGGCTTTACTTAATTAGTACTAATTCGAAAATACATTTGCTACTGTGTCAGCTGACCTATTAATATTTTGATTTATTTGTATTTACCGTCGCGACATTTGTAAATTAATTTGTATTACCGCCTGCTTCAGCCGCGCCGCCACGCATGGTAACAACTAAAACTTATGTGCTTACTTAATAAACTTAACTAAACTTATGTACAAATGACATGAGATTAAGAGAATTCGGCCAAAAGCAAATAGTTATATTGAATATCAGTAAGACGTAAATTGATATAATTAGGCTAAATTATATTTGATGGTAAATAAAAATGTCAAACAATACATAGCTATTCAAATGTCGGCTAACCGTTTTCCTTCAAATATATACATATATTTATTAAAACAACATACTTCTGTGAAAGCTGATAATGAACTGTTTTTATTATTATACCCACATTTTACAAACAAACAGGTTAACCATAAATAAATGATATATAACCATAGATGCCACTAGGCTGCTTATTTGATGTTATATATGATTAGTTACCATTCGTAAATAATACATTTCCAACAATATTTAACAACCAGACACAGAACAAACATAAATATGATCATATTTGCTTTGGGTGGGAATCGAACCCACGACCCCTGGCGCTCAAGATAGGATCACTACCATCTGTAATGTATCAATATATTAATGTACTAAACAAATTTCAGTTGTCCCTCGCTAGTCACCCTTATTTCTGTCAAGCAAATGACTAGACAGAGCTGTTATGTTCTTGTTTAAAACAGAAAATGGCAAAAATATTCTACTTACTGGAGATTTTGTAATTAAAAGTACGAATTACGCGGACTTTAAGCATTGCAACATTGTATTATGTTTTATCGTTCAGCCAAAGCCCGATCTTCCCGATATAGAAGTTTTGTATCGACAATTTGATATCAGTAGTGGAAAATTAGCTAGCTGAGTCGAACTTCCTTTTCTCCTTCCGGAACATAAAGCAAGTACATATGCGTATTATAACAAACGTGAAATATAATATCCTTCATATATTTGATAGGATTATGGGGTAATCAAACTGAAGTGGCAATAGGCAAGTTATATAGCAAGAAGAAACGACGGCCGATTAGGACGTAAAATATTATAATGGAGGGTATCGCTCACAATCTTAAGGCTTTTTGCTAAATCCATCATAAATAGACCATCAAAATATGCAATAATTCAGAGCATAATTTCCTCAAGGTGTAGACCACAGACCACTGACCATAGAGATTGTGATATGTCGCCTTAAGAAAGAAGATACAAAAAGTATGATTAAAACTAATGATTTATAGATACAGTCCGACATGGGTGAAAGAGAATAAATACATTAATGGTAAATAAGGTAACAATAAAGGCCAATATCATAGCACTGCTAATCACAAAAACAATAAACACCTTCGTATATGCAATTTAATACGTATGTAAAGTTTTAATTTAGAACTTGTTGAAAAAGATACTATAATAATAAATAAAAAATAGTAAATAAAAAAGTGGACAACGCATTCAACAATAATAACTACTTAAGTGCTATACATACTTTATTATACGAATCTCATTATCATTATAGCAGCCGATGAACCTTCACTACCTAATTTTACCCATAATTGCCGCTCTGGATAGGCATAATGGAAATCGCAAAGCGTAGCTACACTATTGCTGCCATCCTCATTATTGCATTTGAGCTACCCTATTTCGAGTATATACCGCCTCTGTCGTGCCGCCGCGGTGGTACTATTCTACTCTACTGGTATACCGTGAGGTAAAGATATATTTTATTTTCTACGCATGCAAAATCACGTTCCCCAGCCAGTATTTATACAGTTTAAATATGTAATGCTTTGCTTATTTACTTTGTATACATTAATTCCCGTCTCGCCTTACACTGTTATATCAACAAATATCTGTGGTCACTGTATAAAAGGTGAGTCCTCAAGGATTACTCACAACATTGTAAATTTCTGTTTTGAACACCACCCGTTGTATTTGTTCATGATATCATTTTCAAGTTTGCTTTAATTTATTCAGTATTTCTTCTTTAAGTAATTACTATGACAAAGAAATCTTGTGAAATATTGGACTGAAGACTTTGAAGCATCTATATCCCTTAATTTTGCTACACTGAAAGTGGATATACGCGTAAAATGGTATCATTGTAAGTGTTAGCCGTGAGGTACCGGCAAAGTAGAACAGTACCTCCCTCTGTACCACTCAAATACCACCAGAACCGACAGATGGCGGTATATCTATCCAGAACAGTGTAGTTCAAAAGCTCAGGGCAGGGGCGAGCAGCAGCGTCCCCTTCACGAAAGGTGCGCTCTGTGATTGCCATTACGCTTGCCCAGCACGGCAATTATGGACGAAATTCCCCATTTCTCGGGGAGGCCTATGTCCAGCTATGGACTTCCAATGGGCGATATGATGATTGTGTAAAGTGTTGCATCATCATCATCATACTAGCCGTATGTTCACTCCTTTATAGAGAAGGAATTGTACCCACAGTTGCCCTGTTGGGAATATCAATCTTTTCTCAATCTTTTATTTGCACAAAATCATGGATGATGTTGTTTCACTAATAAAATGGCATAATTATATTTAGTTAGTAAATCCAACTACATTTTCTTCAGAAATTCCTTAACACTGTAATTTTTTTCTTATATAGCCAATGACAATATGAAAAAAAAGGAATGTCCCTTATTTTTAAATAAGAAGCTATTAAGTAGTTTTAATTCATTTAATTCATACAAGATGGTCAGACGATCTGACTAAAACTGCACGATCACACCGGTCCTTTTGGAGATTACTTGGGGAGGCCTATGTCCAGCCGTGGACGTCTTATGGCTGTCATTATGATGATGATATTGATGAATTCATTTGGAATCTTGTTATATATGCTGACGCACATTGCAACACAACTTTTATTCTACTTACATATTTTGGGAACATTCCTCACGACCAGTTTATATTTATTTCTGCGCTCTTTAGTATGCTGTGCATTACACGCTTCAGCAAACAGATCCCTATGTTGACAACCTCATACAAGTAAAGCAGGCAGGGGCAGCAGTCCAAGGTTTTCAAGGCCTAGAAAGCTATGAAGTATATTATTCATAACTTCCACTGCTGTAAATGTGGCTGCCAAGATTAGAGGATCTCTATCCGTAATTACCGCGCTAGTTGCCATCCTTGTGGTGGCAATTACTGAGTCCAGCTTTGTAACAGAGACTTCTGCCCACCTTATTGTAATTGGGCTGCTATGTTTCGGATGGCTGTAACGCCATTTGTCGGTTCCGTTACCTCAGTTCCGTAATCTCTTACGACACCTAGTATAGAGGGAAGTACTGTACTAAGTGGTGCTGCGCTGGTACCTTCGCTTATCAACATGTTAGGCTTTAAAACATTTTTTCTAGTCAATAATTGATAAAAAATCTTTGGTATTCGCAGAAATTGGACGACTGTCTTAACAATGTTAGCAATCAATTGCCCCATAAAAGCGTTCTGGGATCTTGGCACAACGACTGTGTTCTGGTACGACATGCCCAGCAACATTCGGAGGAGCTTCTTCCAATGGGAGGAGATCACCGTCACATCTACCTTTGCCTACTTTTTTGGATGGGTATCACCTGATCCAAGTCCTTACTCCAGAAGACTTAGGAGTGCTGTAGGCATATCCATAGGTAAAAAAAAATCTACGTTATCCAGTTAAATAGAAGTCAAATTCTACGTACCAATTTATGTTACGTTTATGTTCGCATTAAAACCGTTACGTATTTTTATTTTATAGGAGTTTTAAAGATCTTTATAAGTTAAGTCTTGAATGTGCGCAGGTAACAATTATTGCAGTTAAAATGAGAACACTTCGAAGTATTTATGGTGTGAGTTCGAGAGATAGATAAAAGAATAGTGTGATATCACAACATAAATGTGGTGTAAAAGTTGATGCTGTGACAATAGAGAAAGGAATGTTGAGATAGTTTGGACACGTAGAAAAGATGGATGAATGTAGAGTGATTGAAGAGATATTAAAGAAGGGCCAGGTCAGAAGTACCAAAAATAATGCGTTTTGCTAAAAATGTAATTGGTCATGATCCAAATAATGCTAACAATTCTAACAAAGAAAATCGTTGACCAGCTCTTTTATCCCCAGTTTCATATATTTAGGGTTATTTTTAAATAACACTGGAAAACTTAGCTTCATATTTGCTATTAAATAAAGAGGTGGTTTAACGTCCATGGCCAGTTCACCTCAAAAGTAGGGAAGCCTTATTCGATACGTCTGCATTGGTACCTGTCTCACCTATTTCTTCCGTCAAATAACAGTGTTTACAATGTTGTGTTCCGGTTTGAAGGGTGAGAGAAGCAGTGTAATTACTGGGTAAAGTGTCATAATATCTTCAAGTCACGTTGCCAATGCGCTGGTGATATCCTTGTGATATTACGAGCGTGTATGCGGTCTTACCACCACGCGGACTGTATGCTTGTTTGTCGATCTGCTGTAACTAAAAATGTAACATATCGTCGAATAAGTTCTAACACCGCGTATGTCAAAGTTGGCAACTTAATAATTAAGCCCGATGATAACACTATATTACATTTCTAACGCTGCAGTAAACGTTTTATACCGTTTATTGTTTAAACGAAATCTATTTTGCACCAACTAAATGCACAAGCAATTAGTTTTAAAATGATTTTATGAAACGTAATCAATGTTTTCCCAATTATACAAAGTGTCAACATTTTGACTTACGCCGTGTACGACTGTGACTGTACGACTTAAACGACGATATACCAATAAAAAAAAACTTGTTACAGACTTTCATTGCATCGGCACTGGCACGTTGTTGAATGCGAGGACCATTTTGACTGGAGCGAACCTGTTAGAACGCTGGATAGTCAGAGAGAGAGACGTCAGAATCTGGTGTCTAGGTAGAGGAGGGTATCACTACACCCCTTACAGGTACAGGGTCTGGCGTATCCGTCGTGTCTACCCTCGCAGTAACAATCCCGAACATGCCATGGGCCCTTATGGCAGCCAGGTTAGTTACATTTACATTTAGAGATTACATTTTAGACAATAAGACAAATTAAATATACATGTGACGGACTCGACACCGCAGATGATAATGATCCTATTTTGAGGGCCATGGGTCGTGGGTTCGATTCTGACCCAGGGCAAGCAAATATGTATTTAAATATTATTATGCAGTCAGGGTACCGGCAAAGCCGTGAGCTACAGCTACAGTGAGCGATTGCCAAATTCCACTTTTGACCAGCAGTGGACTTGTAATAGCTGATATGATGATGCCATGTAACAATTACGAATATTAAAATTATGGAACATGTCTACCTATTCGACAATAAACATTATCCTTAAAGTAAATGCGGTACAAAAGCAATCTATAAAGTTAATGGATGTGGAAAATACAAAAAAATTCATGACTACTCAAAAAAGGTTTTTTGAATTTTTAAAATTAACATTGAAAAGAAGTATGAGGAGCTGTGCGTATAGACGCTCGTATTATCACAACAATATCACTAGCGCAATGCCAACCTTATGACCTGAAGATATTATACCACATTACCCAGTAATTTCACTGCCCTTCTTACCCTTCAAACCGGAACACAACATTGCAAACACTGCTATTTTAATATATTTGATTTATAAATACTTTCTTTAGGTATCCAGACATGATGTTATGGTTATCCAAACGATGGATAGGATATATGAATATAACTACAAAAGTATGAAGAACCACTACGCCTACCGAGCTTGGCTCACAACCAAACAGCAAACGTTAGCCGAAGACATCTGGTACGGCGGAGCCGGTGTGTAAAACATATTATTAAGTTATTTCGGGTGTATTTACCGCTACCGAACAGTCGTGTGAGTAGAGTAGAGTAAGTAGTACCGGCAGAGTAGAATCGTACCTTCCCCTGTAACAGGTGTCGTAAGAGGCAACTGAGGTGGCGACCGACAAATGGCGGTATATCCATTCGAAGCAGGGTATCTCAAATGCAACAGGACTTAGACAGCGGTATTCCCGTCATGAAGCTACGCTCAACGACTGCTATCACGTTTTTCCATCGAGGCAATTATGGGCAAATTCCCCCGATCTTTGGGATGTCTACGTCCAGCAGAGGACGTATTACGGCTGGTATGATGATGATGCCGCTATCTGCCTGATTTCCTTACTATCTTAGGTTAGCCACCTATTATCTTCTTTAGCCGCATCTTACTTACCTCATATTGGGGCATATTATATGAGGATATACTATACTACCTATGGATGCGTGTTAGGATAATGATGCGATAGTATTAAACCCGCGATCACGACTTATGAAAATAATAATAATAACAAGCTGTTACCTAATCGAGTACATACGGAGAAGTTATTTCTCAGCACTACATTATCTCACACACACACTAACTCTGGAATCGCACTCGCACTGTCACGCACGCACGCAGACGAATTACGTTTGCTACAGCCGGATGATCCAAAAAAAAGAAAATTTTACTTAATTATATTTCACTTACCCGTTCGGCTTCGCACGGGGGGACTAAAGATTTTTACATAGTTTTACGTTTTATTTATATTTATTCTCAGTTTTTAGTTATTTAGGAAGTATTTACCTTTTGAAAATATTTTTCCGGACTTCATTTACTTATTTTATTTATTTAATTAATTATTTTCTTCTTAAATAGGTACCTACCTATTTTGTTGTTGTTTGTTTTGGTTGAGGTTGAGTTGAGTTTATTTTTAAATTGTTTTTTTACATTTTCTATAAAATATGTAAATTTTTTTGTTTTAAGGTTTTTTTGTTAAAGTTTTTTGTTTTTTTTTTGTTAAAGTTCTTTGTTTTATGTGTTTGATCAAATTATCGTAATATTTACATTTTACTTTAAGGCTTCACTGTAAACTATGTTTGCAGTGGTATTTGTAGGTGCTAACAAAACATATTGGTTTTTAGGAGATCCTACTCGAGAAAGGGCAACATATAACTGCCCATGAGAAAAGCACTCTTTTCTTAGGTCGACGCCAACAATCGAAAAAGTTTGTCCCTGTGATTTATTTATCGTAAGGGCAGACGATGTCTTCACAGGAAACTGTAACCTTTTAAAGGATATAGGTAAATCCGTCAGAATCATCGGGATTCGCGGTGTGTGAGCGAGCTGTCCGGCCGCGGGCCCAGTGATGATTGTTGCTACAATCACATTGTCTCGTAATTCCTTTATCAAAAGTCTTGTGCCATTTCACATATTGTGAGGGCTTAAATTTCTCAAAAGCATGATAGGAGTACCTCCTTTTAATTTTAGTTCGTGGGGTGGCAAGCCGGCAGGGTTGAGGGAATTTAAAAATTCTTGTGGGTAGTGTACTGCATCTTCGATGTTGCACACAGTGTCAATAGATTTGTAACATTTGAAATCACCTGGTACTTTTTCAATAATCATTCTGTTTATATCATTTACGAAGTCGTTTCTTAGTGACACTATCGCCCTCGAACAGAGCCAATTGAAATTTCGTTCTGTGAGATTTTCAACGTCGGGATAGATTGTGTCTATAAGAACATTTAGACTGTTAACAGTTTGAGCCAATTCATTGCCCAACGATACTTGGGAGCTATTTGCAACTGGCGATGGTAGTTTTCCATCTCCAAATTGAAGTATTTTTTGTGGGAAATTTCCATTGTTATCGTTACTTAAATGTGCTCTCATATTTGTGCGCAAATTTAGTTTTAATTGATTGCCACAAAGATGATGATTTGAGATACGCTTTAATAACGTCGGCGCGTGTACCTTTAGTTATAACCGGTAGTGTTTGGCGAAAGTCTTCAGCCAACACAAAGGTTACGCCACCCGTCACATTGCCTGAGTTCCTGAGGTCTCTTGTGGTCTAATGTGCGGTTAACAGCTTCCACGTGAGCTCTATGGCTCATGGTACACTCATCCCAAATAATCAGTGAAGTGTCCTGCAAGACCTTCCCAAGTGGACTATTTTTCCGGATTGAGCATACCGATTGTTGTTCTAATGACACAGTCAACGGTAATTTAAAGGTCGAGTGAGCAGTCTTCCCTCCATTTAATGCTTTTCTTCCAGATTGTCGTACTTTGGCTAATATTAAATTGGCAAGAAATATTTTACCTGTTCTGCCAGGCGCGTCCAAAAAAAATAGGCTACCTTTGTTATTAATCACACTTTCAATTATAGCATCGAACGCAATTTTTTGATCTGCCACCAACTTGGGTACATTTGAGTTGACATATACTGATAACTCGTTAACATCGTATGTAGGGCTCGGTTACACGTTCATCTTAAATTAATAATTCAACGATAGAGCATTTTTGTATATCTTCAACTATATGCTCAGCGCACCCCACGGAAGGCCTCAGAAACGATACTTTTCCCCAGTTTTTGAAATATTTTCGGTTACTACTCCACAATTATAGGACCTAGCGTGATATTATATAGCTTATGTTATTTCTGAATAATGCAGCTTTATAATGGCGAAAAAATGATTGGAATCGGTTTAGCAGTTTTTGAGTTTATTCATTACAAACATATAAAAATACAGATCTTTCCTCTATATAATATTAGTGTAGATTAAAATAACTAGCTACAAACAATGAAATGAGTGAAACAAATATGATTGCAAACTATTAATGATTATTAAAAACAAGTCTGTGGACGTCATGGGCTGCACGGACTCTAATCCTTGTGCCGCATAGTTGTGTGTGCAATGTTGTTTTGGGTCAACGCCGACGCAGCGATCCTCATAGATTAGGCGTACGTAACAGACGCGTAAACATCTAATAATTAAACACTATTATTGTTATATGGCAGTGATATTATTGTTATTGGTACCGGCAGAGTAGAAATGTACCTCCCTCTGTACCAGGTATCGTAAGAAGCGACTAAGGTATCAGATCCGACGGATGGTCATATATCCATCCGAGACAGTGTAGCGTAAATGCACATGATAGGGATGGTCATCAGCATCCCCGTCACGAAAGCTGCATTCAGCGATTGTCACCATGCTTGCCCAGCGCGGCAATTATGGGCACAATATCCCCTTTCATGGGGAGGCCCATGTCCAGCTGTTGACTTCCTAAACGTCGAAAAGATTTTTTATTACTGCTTAATGTATATTGGCTATCATTCGTGGATGACGTATTTGCAATTGTGTTACATCTAAAAAGTCGGCTGTCATGAATCTTTATCAATTTGCAAAAATTTTCTGTTGGTCCTACATGCATTTAGAATGACTGATTTCTTATGTAAATGTGAGGGATCCATCTAGTGTTTTCAAAGATATGTGTATAGGCTTTAGAATAACGCTGTTTGTAAATAACTATAGACATATAGGCAGTAATAAACCGTTAGTGTATTTGGTAAGATTTTCCACTATGGTACATTGTTATTTGTGAGTTATGTCGTTAATATTAATATTATTATTTTCAGGATTCATGACCTTGGAGCATATATCAAGAAACTGGGAGATCAGATTGGCGAAATTAACTCGTGATGATGTAGTAGACTGCTCTATATACTTGCCTAAATGGTGGGGCAAATTTATCTGTGTCAGGAATACTGCAAGCTACGCCGCTGTACCAAACGGAGGCGGTTTTTTGTCAACCGACGGCGATGACTATCTCTTTGGTATAGGCGCATTCGAGATTCGATACAATGAAGACAGAATATGCGTGTTCACAGACCTACGGTACTATGTCGATCAAATACACAAATTAGCTAACGTTACTTATGGGGAATATTATGAATACGCTTATCCGGAATACAGTCAGAAATTGGGTTGGTTTTACGATGGATCGGAGAACTATCCATATGTCCCGTGGTGGCAAGTCGCGACCAATCATTATCCTCTTGGCAAGAAATAGGTATTTCTATCTAAAGATGAATATGATATGATGATATCTAAATATGAATTTCATTGCCTTGCCTAGTAAACGTAGTTAGCAGGCGGGAGCAATACGTATTATTGTTGCTTGCTCACTGCAGGTGTACAGCATTACGAATATATGTTGTATATCTATACTTAATAATATAAAGCGGAAGAGTTTGTTTGTTTGTTTCTTTGTTTGTTTAAACGCGCTAATCTCCGGATATACTGGTCCGATTTATTTATTTTTTGTTAGTTAGATAGTTCATTTATAGAGGAAGGCTTTAGGCTATATAATATTACGCTGAGACTAGTAGGAGCGAAGCGTCAGTGAAAAATGTTGCAAAAACGGGGAAAATTATTCACATTTGAGGTCTTTCGTCGCATGCGTTGATAAACGGTTTAAGTTATTCAAAGACTATGTATGAAAGAATTATTCTTTTTTAATAATAAAAAAAAGTCCGCGACTGTTTATGTCTATCTCTCAAGATTTACTCATGATAACATTATTTATCGAAGAAGGCTTGCTACCATTATAATGTGCAAGCAGGCCGCGCGGCGGCGGGTGAGGGGGAGGTGGGCCTCGCCCCATCGCCGTGCTTGCCACTACCACTCGCGAGTGTATTTTTGCGAGGTAACATGCCGCGCGGCTCAGACGCGTGGTCGTCTCTCTACGGAACGGTTAAATACAGCGAGCCTTATTTTAAACAAAAGTAAAAATATAATTTATGCCGAAGTACTTTGACCCAGTATTTTAAAAACATGATTTTTTTACATTTTATAAAAAAAATCTTATTCACGATTATACAATAACATAAACCAACGTGAGCAATCTAACAATAATCTCGATAGAGTTTCCGACAACCATGCGAACGAAGCCGCGGGCACAGCTAGTTATGCATATAGGTATTACTGTTGTTTTATTAATGAATGTAATAATAATATACTCTTTATTGTACACCAATAAATACAACGCAAGAACGTAAGAAAACATGGAATAGTAGTACTCACGATTACGGTTTCGGTAACGATCGATATGATGGGTGGAAACGGATATCATAAGCAATCGATTGGTGATAAACAATTGTATTTATTCACTCACTCACTTATTTGATTATCTTGCCCTTTGCAAATCTAACCTAACTTTTTTATATTAATTCTAACGACAGAAACACCGACTTACCCAGATAATGTCATTTAATAGACAGCCTACGGAAATGGTAATATCAAACTATAATTTAGTAATATAATTCGTAGACAATCAAAATTTATAGAATAAAATTTTTTAAAACTGGAAATTGTGTGTTTCGGACCGATTCAAAAAAATCGTTCACCATTAGAAATCTTAACCTTCACCGGGTAACATTATTATTAACAGTCGATTAACGAACTTTAAAGGAAAAAGTAAAATTAACAATACCAAACTAAAATGAGGAACAAAATTGACAAGATTCGAATGGAACGAATAAACTAAAATATTAAAAATACGTAAGTCATATTTACCTATATTTAAACGGAATCAAAAGCCGTGAGGTACTGGCAGAGTAGATAGTACCTCCCCTATGCTAAGTGTCGTAAGAGCCGACTAAGCTACCAAAACCGACAGATGGCGGTATATCCATCCAAAATAGTGTAGCTTAAATGTACAAAATGAGGATGGGCAGCAGCATCCTCGTCGCGAAAACGCGAGTGCAATGCAACCGTACAATGCTTGTTTGTGCGTCCTATAATCATAGCAACAGGCCTGATGGCGTAGCTGGTAGTGATCCTATCTTGTGCGCCGAGAGTTGTGGGTTCGATTCACACCCAGAGCAAATATTTATATGATGATATTTGTGTTTGTTGAGGTACCGGCAGAATAGAATAATACCTCCCATTGCACCAGGTGTCGTAAGAGGCGACTAAGGTACCAGAACCGACAGATGGCGTTATATCCATCCAAACCGGTGCAGCTCAAATACACAGGGCGCGGATGGGTACCAGCATCCCCGTCACGATAAATGTGCTCTGCGATTGGGAACACGCTTGTCCAGCGCGGCAATTATGGGCAAATACCTCCTACCTTGGAAAGGCTTATATTCAGCAGTGGACTTCCAATGGCTGGTATGATGATGTATTGTGTTTTTTCTATGACTGGATGTTAAATATATGTATTTAAGTAGTATATTTGTAATTCCTCTGTCATCTGGCGTCTTTAACAAAAGTGCTTTAAGCGACTTACCACTAAGTCGTGTCAATGTATGAGCTGTAGTGGGAATTTATTATTATTATAATAGAATAGGGTATAGGGAGGTATCCCTCTGTATCAGATGAACTTGTATATGCTGAACTTGTATTCTTTAATGATGAACACACCGCCATTTACCGACATCTGTTCCTACCAATCGAAAAATGCATTACTCAAATAGAAATAACAGCGATATCATCATCATCGCAACCGTAGAACGTCCACTGTTACGTAAGCCTCCCCAAACGTTGGTGGCAATCTTAGGTCGCTATGCAACGGGTATGCTGGTTTGAACTACGCCTTTTGGGTTGATATCTCGCTGTATGTCGGTTACTTCGGTCACCGGCTTACTTCATCGGGTATAGGGGGAGGTACTTTTCTGCTTTATCGGTTCCCCATGGATAAGAGCGGTGATAGGCGGCCACATTCCCGTCATCACGCTACGCTCTGCATTCGCCACCAAGGCTGCCAATCTATTTTCTAACCACCCACCACCCCTAATTCCCAATATTTTATTTACTCTCACTCCTTTATTTTTCATCATTTCGACGGGTCCAGGTGGTGATTCTATCTTATGAGCTAAAAAATATTTATATGATTATATTTGTGTTTGTTCTTTGTCTGGGTATTAATAATATTTAAGTAAAAATGTAACAAGTACTATATATGTGATTCCTCTGTTATCTATTGTCCATAACACGAGTGCTTTAAACTTATCTCGGAGTCAGATCAAGGTATGAGATGTTGTGTGAATATTGTATATTATTTTATATAAAAGCATTGCACTAATGCAAATCTCGCTTATTAATAAGATAGCGAAGAAATTAATAAGAAGCGGCGTTATCGTATAGTTACGTTGTCAATATCTATTTAATAATCCAAATATTGTTATAAATTGTATTGTAGTTTAGATATTAATTTATAGTTAATAAATTGTTTTGTCATTGAAACGTGGTCTCTTACTATTGGCCTTATTGGCCAACTGAAAGTAGCTCAATGAGCTATGAAGAGGGCAATGCTTGGAGTTTCTTTGTGCGATAGAATCAGGATTGAAGAGATTAGTAACAGAATTAAAGTTACCGACATTGCCCGGCGGATAAGAAGGCTGAAGTGGCAGTGGGCAGAGCATTTGGTATGGAGAACCGTTGGCCGATGGAGTCGTAAGGTTTAGAAATGGAGACCACGTACCGGCAAGCGCAGCGTAAGGCATCTACCCGCAAGATGGACAGACGATCTGACTAAAACCGCAGGATCACGCTGGACACTGGCCGCATACAACCGGTCCTATTAGAGATTACTTGGGGAGGCCTATGTCCTGCAGCGGACATCTTATGGCTAATATGATGATGAGTTAATTTTTGTATTAATTAGATTATATAATTCTGAATAATGGAAGCTGCTAGTTAAATCTTATATATTTCACAATGCCCTTGCATAGATTGAAACTCTTAATTTATATTTTCTCCACCTATGTAACACGAATGTGATAAACAATAAAATAATTTGAATTTCATTTGAATATTCTTTCCCTAAACGTAATAATACTGGATTGTACACAACTGAAAAATTGCTTTACACATCACTCTCAATTATTTTCACATGTATATATTATATGTAATAATATATAATACTTAAATACAGAGGCTACAGGTCAGCTCGCCCACGCTGCACCAATACCTCCGAGCGAATGGTGCCGATCTTCACGTGGTCTGGGCACACTTGGTGGCACTAACACTGGAACATCCCCCTGAGCGTTCCTCCCTCGACGTCAGCCCTCCTATCGCCCTCGACGTCAGCCCTTCTATCGCCCTCCGCCTCGGAACTCCCGTGCGGGCGAAGTTTGACACCTCTGAGTTCGGAGACGTCGATAACTTGTTTGGCACGCTCGAGGACTTCGCCGTAGCCAGGCTCCGTTCTGCTGCTTCCGGCCCAATCGTTATCACCATGGCGATGGACTTGGATGGTGTCAGCCTAGGTTTCTTTCCACTAGAGTGGAGTTTCGGTGGCATTTACCGCAGCCTTTTTTTTTCCTCGGGCGCAGCTCAGGCGGTAGCCTCGTCCTGCGTGAGTCAGAACAAGGGAGGTACTGAGGATGCTGTGGGGGCTAAGAATACTCACCTGGGGTAGGCACTGATCCAGTCAGTGTATTACTTTTAATACCTACCGCAGGGCAGGTATCCTAATTGCGATTTTATTGTAAAATTATTCTATAATGAGTTGTTTAATTTAATAAGATAAGTTACATTTATAATATTAGTTAGGTAAAATCTAAAAACTGAAATCGGACTGGGATATTTTGGTTATATTAGCACCCGATAGCTCAGCGCCATCTCCTGATTATTTCTAGGACGAAATTATTTTTTGTCAGAAATTTGGTATGTAATTCATCGTACAAGTAAATTTCAAGCACTTTTTGAGTATATAAAGTGTGAAGAAGTAACAAATAAACTTACGTTTGCATTTACAATATTAGTAGAATTTAACATTATGTATGTCACATTTTTTATCAAAGTTGTCTAGGTTTTTAACACGATTTTATTAGCTTCACTTGTACAACTATGTAAGAAAATCTTGGAATCTTAAAACCATCACTGAAACTAAGGAGAAGCTTGATAAATACGACGGGGACTCGGCACCCTCAATTTCAATGGTTAAGAAGTGGTTTACAGAGTTCCGTTGTGGTCGTACCTGCACAAGTGACGCGTGAGTTCAGGTCGCCCAAAAAAAATGACCACCCCGGAAATCATCGATAAAATCCATGAAATGATATTGGATAATCGGAAAATAAAAGTGCGTGAGTTGGCTCATGCTATAAGTGTCTAAACTGAACAGGTACATCATATTTTAAACGAATATTTGGACATGAGAAAACTCTTCTCGAGATGGGTGCCGCGATTGCTCACCTCGACCATAAGCACAATCGTGTCACAACATCAAAGAGTGTTTAGCGATGTTCAGCTGTAATCCAGACAAATTTTTGCGCCGTTTTGTTACTGTGGACAAAACATGGATCTATTACAACACGTCAGAGACCAAGGAACAATCGAAACAGTGGGTAGCTCGGGGTGAACGTGGATCAAAGAAGGCCAAACAGAGTCTGTCAGCCAACAAGGTTATTGCCACAGTTTTTTGGGATGCACGTGGTGTGTGGTGTACATTCACATTGATTAATCTGTCCTAAGCTTTTGGACAGATTCGACGTTAATTTGAAGAAAAAACGGCCGCATTTGGCAAAGATGAAAGTGCTGTTCCATCAAGACAATGCACGTGTGCACACTTGTTTAGTCACTATGGCCAAAATCCACGAATTATGATACCAACTGCTACCCCAGCATATTTTCCAGATTTAGCCTCCTGCGACTATAATCTGTTTTGAAACCTAAAGAAATGGCTGCATGGTAAGAGATTTGAGTCTAATGAAGAAGTCATTACTAAAAAAAATGCGTATTTTGAGAGCTTTGAGAAAACGGGACGGGAATAAAAAAAATTAGAAAAACGCTGGGTTAAATACATCGAGCTAAAAGGTGATTATGTAGAAAAATAAGATGTTTAGTTGCCGCAAAAAAAATGTTTTATTCAAAAAGTCACGGACTTACCAAACTCGTAGATATAGATTTTTTACATCTATATAAATATTTATCCAGGATGAGTCAAACCTATGACCTTTTTAGGATCACTAGATAGGTGACGGTAGTGAACTACCGTCTAATGGTGCAGCGGAGGGTACTATTCTACTCTGCCGGTACCTCACGGCTCTACTAATAATATAAATACCAAATTTACCTCTCTATTTATCTATAACTTATTTACGATTTTCCAAAATAAAGCAAGCTGGCTTATAGAAACATTTTTAGACCGCGATAACCAACAATCACGCGGACAAAGTCGAGGTCAACAACTAGTACATAAAATAAAGAAATATCACATCAACTATTAGGAATCCACCATAATTGCTGCGCTGGGAAAGCTTATTAGCAATTGCTGAGCATAGCTTCGCTAAGGAAATGCTGCTGCCTATCCCCGCCCTGTGCATTTGAATTACATTATTACGGATGCATATACCGCCATCTGTCAGCTCTGCTACATAAGTTACCTCTTACAGGGGGAGGTATTATTCTACTTTGCCGGTACCACACGGCATAAATAAAAATATATATTCACAGACCCGATTACGCATTAATTCACCTATTTTCAGAACTTGGCAACCATTTACTGTATCTAATGGATTTTATTTTTATTACAGTTGTCTTCACATTAAAAACCGGATCTTTTATCCTATGATACCCTTGTGTAATCTATACAAGGAACCCTGGAGTTTCTCTAATGGCACACAAAAAGTAAAAAAAACAACTGCTTTTAGCCTTTAGAATAAACTTTTTTAGTTAGATTACTTCAAAATCTTCAAATATCCTTTATTAGAGTAGGTCAACAAACAAGCATACATTCTGTAAAATAATAACCATTACTGCAGCCGATAGCCGCTCGTAAAATCATAAGGATATCACTAGCGTGTTGTCAATCCTGTGACTTTGAGATATTTAATTCGGAAATTAACTGCAGTTAAAAAAATTTAAAAACTTTGCTCAAAGTTACGTACATTTTACCCTTTAAATACCCTACCTCAAAACTCTATATTTAAGTTTTAGGTGCCTATAAGAACAGGCTAGACCTAGTTTAGGTACTTAAGTATCAAAGTATATTTTAGTTTAAGTTTCCATTTATTGTTGAATAAAGTTATTATTATTATTTAAAACACCACATGAAAATCAGTTGCGAAAATTTCTAAGATCTAAACATACCTACATAGGAACAGACAGACAGCGGTCAACGACTTTGTTTTATGCTATGTTGTGATATGTGCCGTAAGACGTCCACTGCCGTACATTAATTTATTTTGTATGTATCATCATATCAGCCATTAGAAGTCCACTGCTGAGCATAGGACTCCCCAAGAAAGGGGAATTATGCCCGTAATTGCCGCCATTGAGCAAGAGTGTTGGCAATCGCAGAGCGCAGCTTTCGCGATGGGGATGCTGCTGCCCGTCACCACCCTCCCTATTTGAGCTACACGGATTCGGATGAATACATTGCCATTTATCGGTTCCGATACCTCAGTCGCCTCTTACGACACCTGGTACATTCTACTCTGTGGTGGCAATGTTCGCGCATTAAATTGCTGCTTGACGCTCACGTTAACGGAAGGCCAAAAAAAGAGGGTCGTTGACTTGCGCATTCCAATAATAAGAAACTCGCAAGAACAAGACTATACTCTAAAGCTCTCATCCCATACTCCACACTTCTTGTGACAGCTTGTTTATTGTGAGATCAGTGTTCTATCCACCAACCCATCTTCCACCCTGTACAAAATCGTGTGTATGGGACTCACATATGTAGACACATTAGAAATGAAATCATCCCGTGATCCTCATCCTAAAGCATAATATAGGGTCACTATTTATGTCAAGTCCATTCACCAATTCTTATGACTACAGGGTTGTCGGATGGAAACTATATAAATAATCTAACTAGGTCATAATATGATTTATAGCATATGATTAAAAACAAATGCATTGATCGGTGTTGTATCATTTGTTTTATTGATGGTACCAATGAAAATTCAACATAAATATGTAGAACAGGGCAACGTCTGTCAGATCAGCTGATTTTGGTATACATAATAAAAAAAAATTAAGTTATGAAACACAAATATTTTTACGAAAATCATCGCTTAAGGGGGTAAAAGGTTGGTGCAAAGTTAGTCCGCAATCGGAGCATAATCAGTTTGTTCTACAACTCAATGAACATACAAATCTATAAATCACTTTGTTTTTCGGGTTGAACATCTGAAATAATAGATATAATTTCTGGTAAGCCAAGGTTACGTAAGGCATCAAGTAGGTACTTAGGAATGACACCAGTACTTGAAAACACCAACGGTACAACGTAAACTTTATTTATATTTCATATTTTAACTACATATTTCTTCGTTTAGTCCTGTGTTGATGTATTTTTTCTGTGACATAATTTTTTTTTGTAGATTGTGGGTGTTAGGGCCAAGCTATATCTTAATAATACTATTTGACTATCGCTAAATATTACTATTATTATTATTATCAATAAAAGTAACGTGGTAAATAAATAAATTAATTTATTATTATTATTTTCTGTCATGTTTCAAGGGAATAAACATATTGTATTTTCTGCAGAACTTATTTAATAATTAATTGTTAGACAGCCATCCATCTAAAAATATAATCAAAAATGGTTTTGACAGCCCTGTGTTATGCAACAGTGGAACGACCGCAGTAAGTGGCGGGAATCAATTCTATCTGCACTGCATCTGAATACAAAATACTTGAGAGCTTAAGCTGGTTACACTTAGGGTTGTCGATAAGATTAAATACTTGATTATCTTTATGCATAAAAAGACATGTCATGGTGTTTGTCCGGGATGAACTTCTTTGGTAGTTCCCTAAATCGATTTCAATCATCTTTTATCTACAGTTTGAGCTAATAGTTTGTATATCAATTTATAGCCGATAAAATTAAAATTTTACCTAAAAGAAAAATTTGTATTATGTTTCCTACGACGACTGAAGATCATCGCTTGATCCCTTTAGTTGTATTGCCGTTGGTGGTTAATCCTATAACTAACTAAGCTACAAGTCAGAGAGCGAGCCACCAAATTCATGGTGACCTAGCACCAAAAAGATCTTATCTGGACTTTGGGTGTCGTTATCAATAGACTATTCTTGTTCCATGTCAACATAAATGATTTACCATATCTTGTAAAAGATACTCATGATATCGTATTATTTACAGATGATACATCACTCTTATTTAAAATTAAAAGAAAGCAATGAATTTATAACGTTGTTGAAAATGCTATCTCAGATATAGTAAAATGGTATAACGTAAATAATCTACTTTTAAATGAAAAGAAAACAAAACGTATAAATTTAGTCACACCCAACGTAAAACAAATAAAAATAAATTTTATTGTTAACAATGAGGAATTGGAACTGGTCGAAACAACTGTATTTAAACAACTTTAGATAACAAATTGCAATGGGGACCACATATAGTGAATCTCTCGAGTAGACTTAGTTCTGCGGGTTTTGCAGTACACAAAATCCGACAATTACCAGACATAGAAACTATGCGGATAATTTATTTGAACTATTTTCACAGCGTTATGTCATATGGTATTCTATAGAGGGGTGGTTCTACTGATATAAATGCTATTTTGATTCTGCAAAAAAGGGTTACTCGAACTATTTTTAAATTGACCGCAAGAATCTTTAAGATAACATTTCAATTAAATTAAAATAATGACTGCACATAGTCAATCATCATCATCATCATACCAGCCATTAAAAGTCCACTGTTAGGCTTCGGCCTCCCCAATAAAGGGGGTATGTTACCTATAGTTGCCGCGCTGGACAAGCGTGTTGGCAAACGCAACGAGACGAGGAAGCTGCTGCCCATCCTCGCCCTGTACATTTAAGCTGACTTTTTTACAAGGATATACCGCCATCGGTCGGTTCTGGTACCTTAGTCGCTTCTTAAGACGCCTGGTACAGGGGGTGGTGCTATTCTACTCTGCCGGTACCTCACAGCTCGACATAGACATAGTCAATGTCTATCAAAATATTATTTATGTATACAAAAATATAACTAATTCCGAGAATTATAGTGACATATATAATATAATTCATTCAGGGGCAATAGTGTAAGATTTTATAATAAAATCCCAAGTAGAATTACAAATATGCCTTTAAATTAGAATTGCATAAAAGATAAACTTCTTGCTAAGGCTTATTACTGCTTGAAAGTTTATATTAATGGTGAAACTGCTTGGGTTTGAATTGAATTGCTCTTACATCTACTATTAAGACAACGATATGTTAGCGCTGACGCCGGTATGGGTTCCAATAATACCCACCATTATCATACCATTGGGTGTTATTAGAACCCTTATCACCATCAGTTTTTCCTACAAATTCATATCACATAATGAACTGGCTGTCTGGCTAGTATTTTTCTGGCTGACTAGTATTCAAATAGGACACACAATGACCTGTTTGTTTAAATGACTCTTATAACACTGGTTCTCGGTCATTTGTGTAAAATTGTAATTAGCAAATATATACTCAGAGATTTCTTTTCGATTTTTTTGACGATTTAAAAGTGCCTATGATAGCCCTATTTAAATAAAGATGTATATAACTTTGACTTTACATAGGTAGCTACTTATATACTATCCCTACTAATATTATAAATGTGAAAGTAACTTTGTCTGTCTGTTTGTCTGTTACGCTTTTCCGCTTAAACCTCTCAACCGATTTTGATGAAATTCGACACAGACAATCTTTACTTAGACTCTGAGAGTTAAAGTTAAAGTTTATATAAGTCAAGGTAAAGAGTATGGTATCCAAAGCAACTATTCCACGCGGACCAAGTCGCGGGCATTGCTAGTACTTATATAAAGTTTAATGTTGTTACTTCATAGCTGGAATGCAACAGAGCAGGTATGAGCAGCTGCATTCCCGTCGCGAAGCTACGCTCTGTGATTTTCACCACACTTACCCAGTATTTCAATTATAGACTAAGTACCCCTCTCTTGGGAAGACTATGATGATGATATGGCAAATTAAAACTACCAATTCCGTCCACATGGCCCAGTACCACTACTCTAGGGCGTTAATCATAGCAACTGATGATAATGAAAGTTTTTATATGCCTAAGTCGACAAAGTATACTGTCCCAATGATAGTAAGGGTCACTGCAGCCTGAACATGCTCGTAGTATCACAAATATATGACTATATGGCTAGCGCGCTGCCGGCCTTGTGATTTGAAGGTTTAATGTCACGGTCCGAGTTACAGTAAGGTCCTTTATTTGGATACCAGCTGTGCCCGCGACTTCGTCCGCGTGGTTTAGTTTTTTCAGGTACCATTACTCTTTACCTTAACTTATATAAACTTTGAATGTCATGTTTATTTATATCGCATAAATGGCCTGAAAAATAAGTTTTAAGTTTCTAGCTCTAAAAATAGCGATATGTACTTCCATACAATTTTTCATCCCCCTTTTCAACCCCTTACAACCCTTATTTCGAATTAAAAAATAGGCTATGTCCTTTATCAGGGTATAAAAATTGTTTTTGCCAAATATCATTAAAATCGGTTGAGAGGTTTGAGTGGGAAAGCTTAACAGACAGACAGACAGACAGAGTTACTTTGACATTTATAAAATTAGTAAGGATTACAAGTTGACAATTCAATTTTATTTATTTATATAGATTAAACTAAAATGTGTACGCAGTCGAGGGCAACATTTAGTCAACTAAAACTTTTTTTATTAGACCAGGTCGACAGACAAGCATATAAATCTGATATAGTAAGAGTCACCGCAGCTAACACACAGTTGTAATATCCCAAGGATATCACTAGCGCGCTGCCTGCCTTGTGACGGGAAGATATTATATCACATTACCCAGTAATAAAACTGCCTCAGTCACACGCAAAACAGCAATGCGAACGCTGCTGCTTGATAGAAATAGGTAAGGAACTTATGCAGAAGACGTATACCTCTAGTTAACTATAAAAAAAACGGGATTAAATAACTAATAGGGAAATCAAGTTATGATATATTTTCGTAGAGCTAAGAACTAGTAATCGTAATAATCTAGAAGAGATTGTCAACCCTATTGATATAGAATGCCAAGGAAGAAAAGTATTTTCACTCCAAGAAAATTATTTATTACAGGGTGATTTCAGATCTAAAAGGTCAAAATTACCTCTGGCATCTTATATATCTTTTTATATATATAATTAGATTTTACCTGCGGCGTGAATTTCCAATGGAAACAGTACTCGTTTAGCGATTAAGAAAATGAAAGCTATTTGTGCGATTTACAAAATGTTACCAACAGAGCCGCTTTAGCAAAAATTAATATAATGACTTTATTCTGTTTAATACCTTTACAAAAACATAGAAAAAACCTAGAAAACTAAAACTAAACCTAGAAATAAACTAGGCGGTGCCTACAACTTGGCTCCATAAAATTAATAAATTACAAGTGTAATTTTGATAGATTTTACAATATAATCGCCTTGCTTTTAAATAAATTTAAGAAATATGTTAATAATAAGGCTAAAGTTTATTATTGCGTTAGAGATTATGTCAACGTTAAAACTGCTTGGGATTGAATTGTTTTAACCACTAGCTTCAAGACAATGATTTAGTGGCGCCGACGCCGGTAGGGGTTTGATTAGCGCCATGTACTACGTAGGTGGTGTTGGTGGAACCTTTATACCACCACCCTTCACCATTTCTTCTTGCAGGTTCCTATCTGGTGGATTTAAGGCAGACTAGTTTAAGGTGGGCTTAATAAAATTATCTGTTACAATATATGGTTGCAACAAACGGTGAACCCTAACATTGAATGCGCGCGGGCGAAACTGCGGAACACCACTAGTATAAATAAAACTAGCGGACAAACAGACATAAAGATTACAAAGCAAAATGTATTTTTGTTAAACCGGAAATACCTTCATAATCCCATTCCTATTTCAAAACGATTATTTCTATATTACATACAGATACCAATTTTTTATATTTATAAATATAGAGTAACTCGCTGATATTGAAGTTTTTCATAAATAAAAGACTAATGAAAAATGCTCTTGTATTTTTTCTGTTTATACAAATCATTATCATTCTCTTCTTAATAATATTTGTGACGAAAAATATAGTCCCACTCTTTATACTGTTTGTGGCCCATAATAAATCCCGTTAATCAGCTCATACATTTGCATTGTATCTGAATCCCTTATAGAGACGACAAAATAAAATGGACGATCTAAAATCCATTGTTCAAATCGATATGAATTTGATTGGCGATAGTCTTCTTCGCTCTCACGTACTGAAAGAAGAAATAAGTACCAGTTAATACAAGCCGTTTATCATTTTTGAGGATTGAGTGTGAGACTGTACGTAGAATTAGTACTTCCTATTGTATCAGGTGTTGTAAATAACCGAGGTTTTAAAACCGACAGATGGCGGTATAACCACCCGAAACGGGGTAGTTCAATTGCGACAGGGCAGGAATGCAGCATTCCCGACGCGAACGCCCAGTGATTACCTCTACGTCTGCCCAGAGTCACCACTCTGTAAATTAAGAGTACCATTGGAGATGCCTACGTCTACATGTGAAAGTTCTACTACTGCTATGATGATAATGTTGAGCCACTTTTACTAAAGTCGACTGTATAAGAAACACTTTATGTAAGAATTTACCCTAAAAGTGAACGTAATTATGTGTTTATTTTTGGAAATGCAAATCGTTATTTTCGTTCGACAGGTGGACAAATCGTTACGACAGCCTTTGGACACACGTGATATCACTAGCGTGTTGCCAATCTTGTGACTTGAAGATATTATGTCACATTACCCAGTAATTTCACTCACACCCTTCAAACTGGAACACAGCACTGCTATTTGGCGGTAAAAATAGGTGAGAGTGCGGAGGACTTTTGTATGAGATCCACATTACTGCCTACGCCTACTCTGTTGTATTCCAACCCCGCCATTTGGTGGATGTTCTGCCATCTGACGTATCCGGTATGTACCTCATTCGAAACTCAACTCTGTATATACCTGAAGGCTGTACTCTAAAATGAATCATAGATATTTTTACCATGTTTTCGAAACGGGGATTGCTCTGTGAACCTCGAAGGACCATATTCGTCGATGTCCAAGAACATCTTTTGCTTAATTCTATTTAAGTGTACTGAAGCTTCTGTATTCTCTTCTAAAATTCCTTCCAAACCAGACTTAACTGGATTTAATATGCTATTAATACCGATCTGTAAATATATATAAAAACCGTTTAACTTTACCGTATGCCAGGATTGTAACAAATGAATATCAATAGTCTCGGCTTATAAGGGCACGGTTGCCGCAAGGTACCGGCAGAGTACAATAGTACCTCCCGCTGTACCAGGTGTCGTAAGAGGCGACTACAGTACCAGAACCGACGGATGGCGGTATATCCATCCAAGACAGTGTAGCTCAAACGCCTAGGGTGGGTATGGGCACCATCAACCCCGTCGCGATAGCTGCACTCTGCGATTGAGAACACGCTTGCCCAGCGCGGCAATTAAGGGCAGAATTCTCCCTTTCTGTGGAAGGCCTTCCAGAACAGAATTCTGCCCTGTCCATCCGTAGGCTTCCAATGACTGATATGACGATATAATGAATGTTTCGTATAATTCATAACTATATTATTAAGAATAAAAATATTGCGAGTGGTTGAAGAGATGTTGCTTAGTCTTGCTGCAATAGTCTAGCAGACTTCAGCGCCTAGCGCGGCAAATATGGGCAAAATTGGCTATAGTGGTGACGATAAAAGCACGAGTGCGCATTTGGTAATGTTTCATTTCTTGTGCGCCGAAGGTTACGAGTTCGACCCACATATGATAAACATTTATGTAATAAATAATTGCGTTATTTATACATATACAATTTCCGACGTATTGGTTACTCTGCGTTCTCAAGATTGTAAAAATTTCAATAAACTGCTCTTTAAATTTGTATAAACATAGTTGATAATAAAACTATTCTAAAGGGAACGCGAACTACCCGAGGGAAACCGCGGGGCGCCGCTAGTATCCAAATAAAATATATTGTGCACATGAATTGAGATATAAACTATACATACATCTCAAGTTGGGTACCGAAACGGTACACAATAAGCAAAACATATAAGAGACACTCATACTTATTGTTATGTTGTGTTGCTATATATAAAAAATGCAGTATTTTTTTTATTCATTGCTTGACTCTTATCTTTTTTATTTATTCAGATCGGAAGAGGTTTTTATTACTATGATAACTTTTATTTTTTTTTGTTGGTCTAGGAATGAATTCCTACAACCTGACTCCGACCTAAAGCACTTGTGTTACAGTCATCAGAATCACAGCTTAATAATATCACAGCATAATACTTAAATACACACATTTACAACACAGACATAGAACAAACACAGATATTATCATATAAATGTTTGTCCTGTGTGGGCATTTTGCACATAAGATACATTCACTACCATCAGCGCCATCGAGCCAATCAAACGTAGATAATTAACAATACAAATTATCTTACCAATTTCAAGAAGTCAGTCCAATCCACATAAGTTTTAATTTTGATCCTGGGTAGGGACAGAGACAACGTTTTTATCTTCATCTTCTGCTGCATTCTAGCAAACATGTTCGGGTCCTTTAGGAGCTTCGCGACGAGTTCGGAAATACCTCCCTTTTTCATTGGCATGATGAATGTTATTCGGAGTCCCGAATTTATCCCTATTATGCCCACCATCTAGAATATAGAGTGTACCTACAATTCTTCTATTATTCAAGCTAGAACACAGAGTGTACCTACAATAGAATAGTTGTTTTAATCAAAGTAGAATGCGAGTGTACCTACAATTCTATTAATCAAGCGAGAACGCAGAGTATACCTACAATTCTTCTATTAATCAAGCTAAAGATGAAAGAGCAAGCGAAATCAGCTTAAAGATGATTTTTATTTATGCATTTAATTGCTTCAGTGTGTTGATGCTATTTATATATAAATATATGATAAAAATCACAAATAATAAAATACAATAGCCTTATCGCAAATATCGAAAAATTTCTTCCAAGCAACCTTTGGATGAACGTGAATGAAACTATGCGGTAGTAGAAGTAAGTAGATAGTACATCCATACCTTAAGGTTGTTGTCTGCTAAATAATAATAGCTGTCAACTTTGGTCATCATCGGCACTCTATACTTTTTCCCATCTAGGGTATCAAAGATCTTCTCGGTGGCATACTTAAGATTAAATGGTACATGCCACGCAAACTGTAATATAATGATTGAGATAAGATATATTATGTTTTGTTACGCGTCCAATATAATAAAATACGTATTTATTTAAAAAAAAAACCAGTGCAATATCATTCGGAGTGATAACTTAACCTAACCAGCCATTTAATTTCAGTTGAGACTATACTAGGACTATATTAGGTCCATAAATATGAAATTGGCGTTTATTCCAGAGGTATATAAAGATATTTACTTCGTAAAATATATTGAATTAATCAAAGTATAAGCAGGGGGGTACCGGCAGAGTAGAATAGTACCTCCCCCTGTACGATGCATCCAGGCGACTAAGATATGTATATCAAAAAAAAAAGCACAACTCAAATAATTCAGGGTACGACCAGCAGCATCTTCGTTGCGGAGTTGTGCTCTACGATTATCACCACGCTTGCCCAGCGCGGCAATTATGGGAAAAATCCACATTTCTTGAGGAGACTTATGTCCAGCAGTGGACTTGCTGTGCCTGATATGATGATGATGATTCAAAGTATGCGTCGTCGTTAGCTATGTACTTTTGCTATCTCAAGAGTATTTGATCCCCGCCTTTTACAAAATAAAAAAAAATGGGAGCGAGAATCAATAACCTCTTTGAAGGCGTTTTGGAATGCCGCATCGGAGTTGAATTGTTTTCCTTGTAAGAAGTTGTCCAAATTCCAGAAAAAATGATAAACTATTGGAAAAGTTTACTCCTCGACTTAAGCCTTTCCAAGAAAGGAGGCTTTTTTGGCCGTATTTGCCGCGCTGGGCAAGCGTATTAACTGAGTGTAGCTTTCGTGACGGGGATGCTGCTGCCTATCCTCGACCTGTGCAATTGAGCTTAACTGTTGAAGATGCATATACCGCCATCTGTCGGTTCTGGTATCTCAGTCGCCTTTTACACCTGATGCAGTGGAAGGTACCATTCCTCTCTGCCGGAACCTCACAACAAGACAATTACTTTGTAATATATTTTAATTAGGTAATTACTATTCAAACTCTATTATTTATAATATTGTACGGTCATTATTTTATTGTTACTTGATGAATAAAATGAAAATTAATTTGACAATTTGATGATAATGCAAAAGATTTATATATTAATAAAAAAAATCATGCCGAAACATTATTACACAAAATAATATGTATAGGGTCAACTGAAACTAAACGGTTGGTTAAGTTAGGTGCGACCATAACGAAAAATAATATTTTAACAGTGAAAATATTTATTAATATTATTTTACGTTTTGGCAGGCCTGATGGCGCAGATGAAAGTGATCCTACCTTGTGCGCCAAAGGTTGTGGGCTCGATCCCCAGTCAGGACAAATATTTATATAATGATATACACCCAAACACGGAACATACACATTCTGTGTCTGGGTGTTGAATTTATGTATTTTAGTATTATATTTGAGATTCTTCTTTTGTCTGATGTCCGTAACACAAGTGCTTTAAGCGACTTATTTCGGAGTCAAGTCAAGTAAATTTCTTAAGTAAAAACGTTTGCGAAACCTGTATTATGTTAAAAAGTATTTTTAAGGCTTGTCAAATGAGTAGATTTTTAAACAATGTTTGTAAAATTTTCTTTCGTCACATTTTGAGTAAAACTTGTTATACGAATTAAATGCTTTTATTATCAAAAGGTAACGGATAATAAATTTAATGTCCGGCAAATTTGATTGATTAAATAAGTGCACTATCATATTGGGCATTTTTCATAATTACCAGGCATTACGTATAATGTCCAATTTATAACTTGGTCCATGTATGTTTGTAACAAATATACTCAATAACTACAGGACCGGCTTAAAAAATTTTTTCGTCATTAAAATGCTACATTGTATCTGATTAATACATGCTATAATATTGATAGAATAATCAAAGATCCCTATCTAAAATGGAAATTTGGTAACGTGATTTGTATTCATCATAATCATACCAGCCATTGAAAGTCCACTGCTGAACATAGGCCTCCTCAATAAAGCGGGTATGTTGCTCATAATTTCCGCGCTGGGCAAGCTGTTGGCAAATCTGTTAACGGAGATGCTGCTGCCAATTCCCGCTCTATGCAGTTGAGTTACACAGTTTTGGAACGGTTATATCGCTATCTACTAGTTCTAGTACCTCAGTCGCCTCTTACGATACCTGGTAAAGTGGGACGTACTGTTCTACTCTGCCGGTACCTCACAGCTGTCAGATTTATATAATAAATTATAAAAGTTATTGTTACCTTATAATGGATGCCTTGTACAACAACTATGGATGTTTTATTATTAACATCATCTTCGTCTAATATATTGGTAATCCTTCGCAATGTAGCTCTCTCAATCTGCAATTAATAGTGAAGAATCTAGGAATGACTCCTAGGACAATGAATAAAAGCATACATATATGTATGACGCCTGTGTCCAATCTGGGTAGAGACACTATGGACCTCCACTTGCTATGCGATTTCAGGTATGTGGGTGAGAAGATAACGCGCACTCGCCGGCGAGTGCGGTGTATTTCTTCAAGCAAATAGTAATGTTTTTGTGTGCGAGCTATGTCCATAGCATAGTTCAACGCCGAGCTTTTCTTTCGGACAAACCTATTCCTGGTCTACAAAGGGGAAAAGATTAATGACCTAGATGAGGACTAGGAATCCAGCGGTCGAATTTCCTTTTGAATATCAGCTAAGTTTGTCTCAATCGCAAAGCCTCTTATGCATACTTTAAGGCCACCACTGGTAGACGATAAGCGTCCTCAAGAAAGGGAGAAATTTGCCTTTAAATGCCGCGCATGGCAAACGTGGTCGCAATTGCAGTGCCTAGAGCGGATGCTGCTACCCATCTAGTTCCTGTACATTTAACGCTATTCCGGTTAAATATATACCGCTGTCTGTCAGTTCAGTTATCTCAGTCGCCTCCTACGACACGTGGTGCAGGTAGATATACTATTCTACTCTACAGATACCGTACTGCTACCTTTTAAAATCTTGAACACACCTAGTCATAGAAAACCCTCATAAATATGCTCGTCTCGATATACTGGACTATACTATGTTACTCTACGATGAGGTCTCGATTGACTACTCGGGAGAGTACTACAAAACTAGCCTAATATTAATTTATTTTTTTAATTACACTTACCCAGTGGTTGATGGACAGCAAAGAACTACTAGGATATTTTCCAAAAGCGACACTTTCTAACGCTACTCGGAAAAGTGATGAGCAATTCCCCAAAATAGCTGGTAATATTTTAATGTTGTCGTTGTAGTACAGTTTGCTGGTCATTAACAAACTATTATATCTTAGTTTATGAAGTTGATTGGCAATTGCTGAATAGCAGGTACCGATCTGAAAATTGGAGATGAGAGACCTTGAACTATAAAATTAAATGAAATTCGTCAATTATAAAACAATCAATTATACTTTAATCAACTATGTATGTTCTTTATAATACCGTTTTTTTTATTTAACATACTACAAAAGTGCACTTGCTACAAATAGCACTCATCCTGGCGGCATGGTTGCTCCTGGTAGGCGGCCACCGCAGCCTATGAACGTTTACAGCACTGAGGCATCACGTTGTAAAACTTTCTTTCTTTTTGAAGAACCTTCTACAATAGAT
This sequence comes from Heortia vitessoides, assembly GCA_020976665.1. Taxonomy (NCBI): domain Eukaryota; kingdom Metazoa; phylum Arthropoda; class Insecta; order Lepidoptera; family Crambidae; genus Heortia; species Heortia vitessoides. Next base: position 3,081,099 of record JACJUM010003317.1, on the reverse strand, counting down.
CTGGGAAAACCTCCGCAGGATACTCCCATTCAACAACTTTAGGGTACATCCAATTCACCCTAAGGTTGTGGAATGGGAGCTTCCTGCCGAGGCTAAATACCTCTGAAACCGTTGGGTAAATGTGATAGCCTCACATTCGTTTATGAGCCCTGTGTCTGTATACTCGAACCAAAAAGACCTTGTACTTCATCCAAATATAGCTCAAAAACCCAGTCAGTAGTCAAAATATCTTAAGGGAATTCATAAAACGTTACGTAATGAAGTTGGAATAAAATGCAAAAACTTACTTCAGTGACATTATAATACCCTAACGCAGACATGAGCTCCAACTTGGCAGTTCCTCTGGCAAAGTACGCGAGTGTGCAGAGAGGAAATCGGAGGGCCAGGGAGGAGACTGCTGTATTCCCGGGACTTACTCTGAGCACTTCCTTGAAAAGTAAGAAACTTGTGAACGTATTAAGGAAGCCTTGTGGTACCACCAAGTGTCCTAACAAGAAACTGATGTACCGGCGGCGATATTTGGCAGAGATAAGCTCTCAATTTCTAATACTATATACTGCGATTGCTGCCATGCCTGCCTAGGGCGGGGATTATGGACAATACTGCTCCTTTCATGGGGAGGCCTATTTCTTGAAGTGGATGTTTTTGCAGCTTCTATTTTGATAATGATGATTATTAAGGTTTAATGGTAACGAAAACCTAAATTGCAAAAACTTGCTGATGCTACAGAGAATATAAGATAGCATATTTTTCAGCATTCATATCGTATTGAGATACAATTTTCCTTCTATTGAAAGTTTCATCTAATCTCATCAGTTCACAGTTGGGCATAACCCTTTGTAAGAATAAAAATTTGTAACGTTTCTAAAGAAAAGTGGTCGCTCAATTGGTACTTTTTCAATAAATACCCGTATATTTTAAATAGCGCAAGGAACTGATAAGATCCGGCGCTTTGCTAGATAAAATCAGGAATGAGAATCTCGTAGTTTGGTTGATCAATGAGTAGTATTATTTGGCTTATTACTACAATAACCTCAATTTCTTATTAGATTATTCGTGCTGCATCATAGAAAATGGAATGGTTTAAAGATGAAGAAAAAGATGTTGTGCCAATTTTATTCCAGGAGTTTTAAAATTAATTAATTTTACAAAGAATTTATTGTAAAATTTCAAGAAAAAGTCGTCCTAAAATTACCCTAAATGTAAACAAAAGAGTAAATGTTGAATAAATAGTGTTTTAAACCCGTTAAAATGTAATTATCATTATAAGTATTGAACGCGTCTGTGTTAGAAAATAAGTTAGGTATGGTCGTATTTATGTACTTACCAAAGCAATTTTTTTTGCTACGTTATTTGACACGGCTGCCAATTGATTACTTTGAACTGCCGCTAGATAGAGTAAAGACAACCCTAGAAAGTACAATATAAATCAGAATTTTACTTAGAACTTTAACATCCGCAGTAATGTAAAACAATATGATTATTTTTTTTAGAACAGATAAAGTAAAAAAATGCAAAACTGATATGAAAAAATATTTATTTGATAAAAATATTTTATTAGCTGGTAATATAGGTGATATTGCATTTATATATGTGTCTGTCTTTAATTTAAATATAAAATAATGACAAAATAATATTACATTTACACAATATCTTATACTTTAACCCGATATAAGACGCTTAAAGCACTTGTGGTAGCGAACAGGAGAGAACAGAGGGAACACAAATATAATTCTTATTCCTTTCTTATTATATTCTTTTTCTCAACGTTTGTTCTGAATGGGGATCGAATGCATTGACTCGAACCGCATAAGACAGAAACACTACCATTGGCGCTTTCGGGCCAGTTTCTTTGTTACCTATTATTAAAGTCGAACACATTTTACTGTCTGCATACCAGTGAAGTACGATTCTGAATGCGCGCTTCGCACTTTATAAGCGTTAAGAATTTATAACTGTTGTATATAGGTATCATAAAACCGCTCGTTTTATATCGAATGAATTAAATGTTCAGACATTTTTTATATATATATACATAAATATATAACTCAGTCGACAAACAAGCATTCGGCCTAGTGATAGTAAACGTTATCGAGGATATCACTAGCGCGTTGCCAAAGTTGTGATTCAGAGATGATAATGTCACATTACCCAGTCATTTTACTGCCTCTATCACCCTTTAAACCGAAATATTCTATTTGGTGATAGAAATAGGTAAGAGGGCAGACAGACCAGTGCAAACTTCCTTTTTATACTATTTGTTTCTTTTAAATTACATTTAAAGTAGGTAGTGCAAATAAAAAATATTTTTTAATGAAACAAATTGTCAACAGCGGTTGGGCATGTTTTTAATTTATGGAACTCTGTTATATGATCAGTAACATCTGTTACGTTAGAATTTTAGAACGTACTATGCCATTTGCTAAATGCTTAAGATTTTTTGTCTCCATGCTTGTATGTTGACCTGGTACAATAAAAGAGTTTCGTTTGGACACACCGCCGTCTGTCGGTGGCAGTAACCCAGTCGCCTCTTATGACGGATCAGAGGGAGGTACCCAATACACTAATTTGCAAAAAAAACTGGCACCTAAGCAATGAACCATTTCAAATGTTACTATAGGTTTGTTTCATAATTATAGGTCCATAGTTTTACTTTTTCAATTTTGTAAATTAATAAGCAAATAATCGTTTTCATCAGTATTACCATAAAATTTCGATAAAATTTATGGGTTTTAATGCTAAAGTTCACTAGTAGTGTATGCTCGCAAGTAGTGCATATGCTCGTAAAGTAAAAGTTAACAAAGATTTTCGTTTGTTTTTTCTTTAATAAAGTAAAAACAGATAAATGTTTAGTATCGAGTGTGACTCCCTCTAGCTGAAATCACAGCTTGAATTCGTCTGGGTATGCTAGCGAGGATATCCCGGATACTTGTTTGCGGAATACGTTTACACTCCGCGGTCATCACATTCTTCAGCTCTCTGATGGTCTGCAGAGCCGGTTGTACTGATTTCACGCGTCGTTTTAGAACGTCCCAGACATGCTCTATAGGAATCCAAACGACAAATGCCGACCTCTGAGCCACGAAGCTTTGGCTGCAACCCTCTTCGAGCAGTGCAATATTTTTGGTAGCTTTATAAAAATTGACTAAAAGTTATGAAAACCGATATTATCTTTGGAACTTCGCACCAAAAATGTAGGATAAAAAGTGGTTTTCTGTAAAAACGAGTATCAAACAAAAATTTGAATTTAGAACGTACTGTTTACAACACCACGGTATTCTCAAAACCGGCCAGTAACATGTGCAAATGATTGAAATCATTTTGGTACCGTATTTTGTTAAAGAAGAATTAAAATCAAAACCACCCGTTTTTTTTGCAAATGAGTGTATTATGTATAGTCTGCCGACTGTGCAATAAGAATATTTTTTTATATTATATGTATTTATTGCGTTTATTTATACAAATATGTATGTCATACGTTTATCTATTTTGTATATATATTGTCTGCACCACCATATAATTTTTTTTTCTATTTCGTGTAATGGTTGACTGGGAGACTTAATGCCAGTTGGCATTACAACTGGCATTAAGTCTGCCATTTGTACATTTTGTAATATATTGTGCAATAAAGTTCAATAAATATAACTACAATATCGCTACAACAAATATAAAACAATCTTTAAAGTTACAACATCACAATACCGTTTTAGATTGTGCCCACTTTTATGAGGATATTAAATTCACTTTTTATAGGTTTCTCTATAAAAGGGTTTATTATTTAGGATTTACATAAAAACTAAACTACTTGGGATAAAGGAGTAACAGCAGACTGAAGTCCCTAGGGGGGCCTCGGGTGAGCTGTTATTATTTTCGTTAACAATCCTGGCAGGAATGGGACGGGTGAACGAACTGTAAGTTGTTCATATTTTTCATACATACATCACGCCTATGATGGGGTAGGCAGAGACTATGCATCTCACTTTCTATGACTTGCTTCATTCTTGGCATACCTCTCTCGCTTCATTTACTCTCATTAGTTTTTTCATACATGCTTGTTATAAAACGAACTTCTAAACTACTAAAACTAGATACCGACTGCAGCTCTATCTACTGTCCTGATTTGTAAACCTAAATCATTCAGAGCGGCATCCAAACGCATACAAAGAAATCATTCAAATAGGTCCGGCCGTTTGGGAGGAATTCATTGACGTCACGTACAGTATATATCTAAAGATATAGTAATCCAATATTAATATACTTTGGATATGCAAAGATACTTCTCCTTTAACTTTTGTAATCGAACATTATCATAAAAACTTTTTAATTTTATTTGCTGAGTAGAATTGTGTTCATTATTGTTAAACTTGAATTGTTAAATAGTAGGTAGAGAAAACCCTTTAAATTCAAATTTTAAGATAATACTCGTAAAATGTTCGTCTTCATGGCTACTTAACTCTCATCTATTTCTGTTTAACAAGCAATAAATTAGTGTTCGTGTTTTTTTGACATAGTTTCATCTTAAACCACCTGTAAGGGTCACGCTCACCTCATTTCGTTTTTTAGGTAGGCCTCCGTCCACCAGTTGACGTCCTGATATGGAGATGATAACTATCTTCGACACGTCCGATTTGGCTCTCGCATAAACAACAACTTAACAATATCCTTATTCGACAACGGAAAATAACTTATCGAGCTATGGAGAGGGAAATGCTCGAAGTTTGTTCGCGCGATCGAATCAGGAATGAGGAGATTCGTAACAGAACCAAAGTTACCGACATTGCCTGGCGGATTAGTAAGTTGAAATGGCAGTAATCAGGACATTTGGTATGCAGAACCGATAGCCGAAGGTGTCGTAAGGTTCTGGAATGGAGCCCACGTACCAGGAAGCGCAGCGATGAGCGTCCGACCGCAAGATGGACAGACGATCTGACTAAAACCGCATGAATGCGCTGGACGCCGCATACAACCGATACTATTGGAGAATACTCGGGGAGGCCTATGTTTAAGAGTGGATGTCTTCTGGCTGATATGGTGATTAAAATGATAAACAACTACACTAACTAAATACTATTTTCAACCAACCAACAAAAAAGGAAGAGGTTCTCAATTCGATTGAATGTATTTTTGTTTTATTTTCTGTACATTATATGGGTGTAAAATAACAATACACTACATAGCTTCTCTCGTCACTAAACAAAATTGTGTTTTATGTTCCAATGAAAAGATGAGCCGTAATAGTTTTCAATCAAGTCGGGATGGCACCGTATTATGTGTGAGATGCCTTTACCCCGACAAAAGCCTATTGTTGTTCAAAATTGGCTCATGAATTTTATGCTCGCATACTATTTAGACTATGATCTTTCCATCTAAAACTTTTTATACTTATGATAGCTAAGGGTTAACTGATCTAAGTCATATTTTGTTGTTTATTACAAACTTGGAAAATACGTACACGACGTCAATGATAGGATGTCTTTATAGCCTGTAATTACTTGAGATTAAGGATTAAACATGTGGTGGAACATCATCATAGTTGCAGATGCAAAACATCCACTAGAAAGGGAAATTTTTCCCTATAATTGCCGCACTGGGCAGGCGTGGTGAAAATCGCGTAACGTCGCCACAAGAATACTGCCCATCCTCGCATTGAACATGTCTGCTGCACTGATTCGGATAGATTTGCCGCCAGCTGCCGAGTATTCGTACTCGTACTCCACTGACATCCAATTAAAATTAAAATACGTAAATACATATTTAACTCCCAGACACAGTACAAACATTTGTCGTAATCCAACCATTGGATGTCCAAGGCGGGACATAGGCATCCCCAAGAAAGGGAGTATTATGCTCATAATTGCTGCGCTGGGCAAGCGTGCTGGCAATCTCAGAGCGCAGCTTTCGCGACAGGGATGCTGCCGCCCATCCCCACCCTGTAGTATTTAGGTTGTGCTGAATCGAATGGATATACCGCCACCTATCGGTTCCAATATCTTAGCACACCTCACGGCTATACCGGTATCTACAACACCACGGTTATACCATATCATAAACAAAATGCTCACCACAAATATGTTTGTCTCTTTCCTGTGTCTTCGTTGTGTTAAACATGTTTTTAAGTTTTAACTGTTGCCCCATATCTCTCACACATGTGCTTTAAGCAAATCGGAGTTAGATCAATGCATGAGATATTGTGTGAATTTATTATTATACTACTGAAAGCACCATCATGTCCGTCTATAAAAAGTATGTTTTTATTCCAGTTCCCGGGGTCGAAAGGTTATTTAAGGAAATGTTCCCGCAACCACCGGCGTACCAACAGCAATATTCAAGGGGCCCTCTAAGACCCGACTTTGGCTTGATTGGCTATCGTGGGGAAACTTTAAATTAAGGTTACCAAAAGAGCAGGACTGATTCAGCCCGGCCGCAATAGTCCAATCTGTATGTCTGCAGCGCTGGTCGATGTTCGCAGTATTCTGCTCTATGACCTCATACAAAAGGTCGCCTGCATCGGTATGTACCTCGCTCTCACCTATGTCTACCGTCAAATAGCAGTGTTCACATTGCTGTGTTCGGGTTTGAAGGGTGAGAGACGCAGAGATATTACTGGGAAATGTAACATAACATATACAAATAGGTAGGTGTCACAAGCGTCTCAAGGCTGCGGTGACGCTATATATCACGTGGACTGTATACTTGTTTTTCGACTTGGTCTAGTAGAAACGAAAATTAATGCGTCCGTAGTGTTTTTGAACGAGGAGTGACAGTGAGAAGGCATTTATAGATGTGATGATGTCGGGTCACATCTTATTCATTGTTAATTAAATTCAGAAAACATTGCATGAATTTTATTGTTTCGAATCATAGGATTTATCTTGTAAGACGATTTAAGGAGCATCGTAGGGCGCCCAACCACGTGGTGGTCATACGATCTGAATAAAAATTTTGTTACTGTCTTGTTAAAATTTTTCAAAGTTATTTGGTTCACAGCTCGCGAGTTTTCTATCAAAACTTGTTCGTTGTGATTGTAAATTCGATTGAAGTTCGGTGACAAAGTTTGACCGCTCTGATATATTTAGTTTTAGGATTGCTGTATGTATGGGTTAGTAGTTTCTAAAGTTTTATCATTATATCAGCACATCAGGTCACGTGTATTCTCGAGATATTTACAAATAGGACCACTTGTATTACCACTTGTATTTAGATGTAAGGCCGGTTTAAAACCTATGAAACCAATCCAAGGGAAAAAATCCGCTTAAAACCGAAATAAACAAATTGTGTGGTACCGCCAGAGTGGAATAGAACCTCCCCTGTAGCAGATGTCTAAAAGGCAACTGAAGGCGACCCCGTCTTGAAACTACATCAGTGCGGCAATTATAGGCAAAGTTATCTCTTTTTTGGAGAGGCCATAGTCCAACAGTGGACTTACAATGGATGTTACGATGATGATGTGTAAAATGAGGTTGTTTTATTTAATTAGAACTACATTTTCTTGATTTTATCATAGTAGGGATTTAAAGGAGTACTTAAGAACTTGTTCCAAGATTTTTTATGTGTTGTATAGGTATTGATATACTTAGCGAGTTTGGTAGACGGACCGACTGTTCTAGTAGGTCCATCCGACCAAACTCGTATTCAGGATCGACTGTTCTAGTCGGT